>CM077661.1:1715000-2125000 GCA_039707465.1 Rhabdophis nuchalis | reverse complement strand
TATTTATTTATTTATTTTAGCTATCCAATCTCTTCTTAAAATCTCCAGTATGGAGCACCCACAATTTCTGGAGGGAAGCTGTTCCACTGTTAATTGTCTTTCCTTCCTTCCTTCCTTCCCCTCCCATCCTTCCTCTCTCTTCCTTCCTTCCTTCCTTTTATTTGTTCCTTCCTTCTCTCTCTCTCTTTCTTTCCTTCCTTCCTTCTTTCTTTCTCTCTCTCTGTTTCCTTCTCTTTCTATTTCTCTCTCTCTTGCTTTTCTTCCTTCCTTCTCTCTATCTCTTTCTTTCTCTTTCTTTCCTTCTTCTCCAGACTGCCCCCCCTCTCCTTCCTTCCTTCCCCTCTTCGTCCAAGAAGTTTCCAAAGGACCAAAAACAACCCAAGGGAGATGGGCAAAGCCCAGTTGCCTTTTGAGAGGGGTGGGGGTGGGTGGGAGAGAAATATTCCCAACCTGGATGATGGAGACGCTCCGCAGAACGCAAAACGCAAAACTTTCCCCCAAAGTTTCACCTTGCTCCAGCTGTCTTGAAAGCAGGAAGGAAGGAAGGAAGGAAGCCAGCAGGTAAGCCGGCAAGGGAAGGCACCCTCTGACCTCCCCTTCCCCACACAGCCACCCACCCAAAAAGGGGCGCCAAGGGAAGGGGGTTCGGATCTCGGCTCACCTGGGAGGATGTGTGGGTTTTTTTTCCGCGCTGGGAAAGTTGGAGAAAGCGCAATTGCGCGAGCCAGCTGGGCAGAAAACTCTCCCTTTTCATTGGCTCCTTTCCAAAGATCAGAGAGCTCTCCCCCTCCCCAAATTCTTACCCGGGCTTAAAGCGGGACAGCCACGGCTTGCGGGGGGTCTCACCTCTTCCCTCTGCCCGCTTCTCCTCCTCCTCCTCTCTCTCCCTC
Organism: Rhabdophis nuchalis; assembly: GCA_039707465.1. NCBI lineage: Eukaryota > Metazoa > Chordata > Lepidosauria > Squamata > Natricidae > Rhabdophis > Rhabdophis nuchalis. The sequence continues at coordinate 2,124,110 of CM077661.1, read as the reverse complement.
CCTTCCAGCCTTCAGCCAGGTTTAATTCCCCGGCTTCTCCAAACTCACCCAACCAGATTTTTTGCACTGGCTCCACCGCCGCCTCTGAGCTCAATCGGAGCTGCTGAAATTTTAGCCTTCCTCCCCCTCCACCCTCTTGGCCTCCCCCCCTCCCTCCCTCGGGAGCTTTTTGTTCTCCGGCAAGGTCGCTCACCTTGGCCCCTTTTCCTCCTGCAGGGGGAGAAAAGCCGAGTTGGAGAACCGAGAAGGAAGGAAGGAAGGAAGGAAGGAAGGAAGGAAGGAAGGAAGGAAGGAAGGAAGGAAGGAAGGAAGGAAGGAGAAACTTTTCAATACTCCAGTTGTGAAACTGTGCTTCCCCTTAACTTAACACCCCCCCCCCCTCTCATTCTCTCCTGTCCAGACCAAAATATAAATTGGGTTTGGTATTTGTTTGTTTGTTTACTTACAAACTTACAAACTTGCAAACTTATAAACTTACAAACTTACTTACTGTTCTAAAATCCACAGCTTTGCTGACTTTCCATCTCTGCAGGGCAGGAAGATAAAACTGTAGAATCCAAGGCTGGGACAGAATAACAAGAGTTGGAAGGGACCTTGTAGGTCATCTAGTCCCACCCCCTGCCCAAGCAGGAGACCCTGCACCATTTCTGACAGAGGGCAGTTAGTCTCTTCTTGAAAGCTACAAGAAATGAAGCTGCCCCTGCTTAAGCAGGAGATCCTTACAGAATAACTGAGCTGGAAGGGAGCTTGGAGGTCATTTAGTCCAACCCGCTGCCCAAGCAGGAGACCCTGCACCATTTCTGACAGAGGGCAGCCCAGTCTCTTCTGGAAAGCGTGATGAAGCTCCCACAAAGTCTGAATAGCAGAATAATAACAGGCTAACATAGTTGGAAGGGAGCTTGGAGGTCATCTAGTCCTGCACCATTTCTGACAGAGGGCAGTCCAGTCTCTTCTTGAAAGCCTCCAGGGATGAAGCTCCCACAAATTCTGAATAACAGGATAATAACAGAGTTGGAAGGGAGCTTGGAGGTCATCTAGTCAAACCCCACCCACCCAAGCAGGAGACCCTACACCATTTCTGACAGAGGGCAGCCCAGTCTCTTCTGGAAAGCGTGATGAAGCTCCCACAAATTCTGAATAGCAGAATAATAACAGGCTAACATAGTTGGAAGGGAGCTTGGAGGTCATCTAGTCCAACCCCCAGCCCAAGCAGGAGGCTCAGGGAAAGCCACCCCACTGTGAAGCAGCCAAGAAGGCCACGCCCCCATGGCTAACAACTGAGCAGAGATCCGGATGCTAGATTTTTTTCAACCCTACCCCTGGTCATAAGTCCCTTTTTTCCGGTGCTGCTTTGGTACCTTCAAACCGTCACTAAACGAATCGTTGTAAGCCAAGGACGGACCTGTTCTTGCCTTTATGACTCTCCTTGGGCAGGTTTCCAGGCAGGGCAGGCAGGGTATTTAAAAAATAGAATAAAATTATAATACTAACACGATGCAAAAATGGGCCACTCCGGGTCTAAGCTCTCTACGGTGATTTTCGGTAAAATCCAGCCTGAAAGAGACACATTTTGAAGCCAGCTGACCTTGCCTCCCATTTAGCTATCTTGCTAAAGATATTTTTTAAGGAGGTTCTCCCCCAAAAGCAGGACGTGGCATTATCAAGGCTGCCTGCAGCTTTCAAGATAAAAGTTAGAAACAATGCAGCCGAACCAGTGTAAGGAGGGGGCGGGTTTGTCAAATAAAATTGGACAACTCAACCCCACACAATCCCATCTTCTCCCCCACCAGCGATGAATCCAAACTGACAACAGGTCCCTGAATGCTTCTCCAAGTCTTCCACCTTGTGAGTTTACATTTTGCAACCCTCTTTTTTAAAATTATTTTTTGACTCAGGAGGAGTCCATCCCAAGAGGGTGGGGCTTATTACAACCACGATGGTGATCCAGTCGTATCAATTACAATCGCAGGTTTGCAATCCAATCGTATTAACCCATCGCGGGCCCTCCGTTTGGTAGAGGGAGCGAGCAACCTTCAAACTTTTCCAAACTGTTATTTTCCAAAGGACCCTGAAGGCCAGAGAAGGAACAACAGATGGAAACTGACCATGGAGAGAGATTCAACCTGGAAGTAAGGAGGAATTTCCTGACAGGGAGAACCATCAACCCATGGAAGAGAAGTTGCCTTCGGAAGTTGTGGGAGCTTCGTCCCTGGAGGCTTTCAAGAAGAGACTAGACTGCCCTCTGTCAGAAATGGTGTAGGGTCTCCTGCTTGGGCTGGAGGTTGGACTACATGACCTCCAAGGTCCCTTCCAACTCTGTTATTATTCTGCCATTCAGAAGTTGCAGGAGCTTCATCCCTGGAAGCTTTCAAGAAGAGACTGGGCTGCCCTCTGTCAGAAATGGTGTAGGGTCTCCTGCTTGGGCCGGGGGGTTGGACTACATGACCTCCAAGGTCCCTTTTGACCGTTAGTCTATTATTATTCTGTCATTCAGAAGTTGCAGGAGCTTCATCCCTGGAAGCTTTCAAGAAGAGACTGGGCTGCCTTCTGTCGGAAATGGCGTAGGGTCTCCTGCTTGGGCCGGGGGGTTGCACTACATGACCTCCAAGGTCCCTTCCAACTCTGTTATTATTCTGTCATTCAGAATTTGTGGGAGCTTCATCCCTGGAAGCTTTCAAGAAGAGACTAGACTGCCCTCTGTCAGAAATGGCGTAGTGTCTCCTGCTTGGGCCAGGGGGTGGGGGGGTGTTGGACTAGATGACCTCCAAGGTCCCTTCCCACTCTGTTAATGTGTTCATCCAACTTGTACGATTGTAAACCTCAAGAGAAGCAATGGCTAGAAACCCCGACCTGGATCATGGCGCCCTTTAGATTTAAGGGGAGAATTAAGGGCAGATTCTGGATGCAAAGGTCGATTCCTCGCTTCTTTCGGGAACTGTTTTGCAAAAAAGGCCTCCCCCATTCCAAAAAAACACACCCCACGGGCATAATTCTGGTTTGTGAACCGAAGATAAAAGGAAGCAAAATTTAAAAAGTAAAATAAAATTGTGGGAGGGAAAAAAAATAAACTGAAGCTCTTTTCAACCTACCTCATCGCTGCGCAAAATAAGACGACGGGAGACACATCTGCAGTTCGGTGTAGCCGTTCTGTGTTCCCTACCCCCCTTCCCGCCCGCCCCCCAATTGTGTTGAGACTAATGGGATCAACCCAAGCCGAAGATCCGAAATCTCACTGAGCCCTTGTGACTCAAACATACCACAGACCCTTAAAGAGGAAGTCTCCGGCTTCCAATGGGTTTTATTTATTTATTTTTTTCCGTCTTGGGTTTTTGAAAAGTTGTGAGTCTTGTTTGTGTTGTCATGCAGTGGGGGGTGGGAATGAGATGGTTTTCGATTTGTTGGTTTGTTAGTTTGTATGTGTAGGAAGGGACCGCCTACCCCTCTCCTAGGAAAATAAATGAAATATCCTGGGGGGGGGAAAGGCAGAATATTATATTTTTTCCCTGGATAAGAAATGGAGAAACATGTTGTGTTTTTTTAAGGCAGGAAGCAGGCTCACTTAATAGCCCCCACCTTTCTCAAATGGCCCCACCTTCTTAATAGCCCCCACCTTTCTCAAATGGGCCATTGGGGGGGGGCTGAGCTAGTCTACTCTACATAGCAAAGATAGGGTGAGCCTTCTACAGAAACCCACCACAGGGCATCTGGGAAGAAGCGATGCTCAGCAAAAATTGGGACTCAAAACACAGCCTAGAGAGTGGCCCCATGGGAGTCTGACAACCAATCAGAATACATTTCCTACACAGGAAGAGGAAACAAAGAGGTGGGGCCGGACAGAGAGTATAAAGCCAGGAATTTTGAGCCTCTCTGCCTCTTTTTTCTTCTTCACCCAACATCTGGAAGCATCTGATCCCCCTTTTCTGCTCAGGAGCTCAAGCCATGTGATCCTGTCCACCATTAAACCATCTTTCCCAGCAGCCTCCATGTTTCGGGTGTCTTTTTCCCCACTTGGTATTGAATCCAGAAGGACATTTCTTCCAAGAAATGAATGGATGGATGGATGGATGGATGGCTTGATTGACCAAACATTAAAACGATTTACTTCAATTGCAACTGGAGTTTTGCAAAGAGCACTCAATATTTTGTGGATGAATGGACCGGTAACTTCCCCGAGGCTCCTGGAATATTTTTTTTATTTAACCCCCGTGTTTCTTTTGACCGAGGGATTCTACCCGGATGGAATTCATCTGACTTTTGAAATTCTCCGTTAAGATCAGGAAATAGGACGGGCAGGAAAGTGAAAAATATCAGCGTCCCCGGAGGAAGAAATCAGCAATTCGAAGTTAAAAAGTCTCCAAGTTCGGTTAAAACCAAGCGCCATCCCAAGGCTAAGCTAAACGTTGGGGTTTTTTTTGGCTGGGCTCAGCCAGTTCCAAGCCGTGATGCCGTCCCACTGGAACGAGGCCCTCCGGCTCTTCGCCACCACCGGCTCTTCCCTCCATCCTTCGCCCAAAGCCCCCCACCAGGAGGTCGAAGCAGACCCCCCCTCCAACCCGCACAAAAAGACCCCCAAGGGGGAGACTCCCTGCCGCAACACAAGCGTTCATTGCACGTATCCATCCCAGGGACCGTACTTTGAGGACCCCGGATTTAATGCAATATAATACATGCAAATAATTTTTCTGCGGACCCCCAAAACTTTCTCACGGACCGCCAGTTGATTACCGTTGCCCTAGCCTAGACCGTTTGTGGTTCCCATAGGATTCCAGAAACACGCGCTAATAATACAGAGGCGAACCCCAGGGAAACCTGTTGCGTCAACTGAGCATTTCAATCGACGTTGTGAAGGGCCTCCATTCCTCGTGGCTTCTATTTGCAAGAACGGGCGCCAACGAAACCAACGATTTTTGATCGCTTACCCGAAGAGGAAGCCTGTGGGAGCCTGCGGCAGTGCAACTTTACTCTTTTTTTGGGGGGTGGGGGAGAAAAAAAATCCCCTCGCTCTATGTTTCCATCCATTGTTGCTGAACTTTTTCAAGGCTCGGTTTAGCGTCTCGGAGGGCCTGCCAGGAGTTTAAGCTGCCTAAATCCCTTCCGTACTCCTGGTGTACGAAGCCATCCCCAGGACCTCCAAGTTCAAAGCGAGGCCGGTAAACATAATCCTAACGGAAGAAGGGAAGTTTTGAGACCAATTTCACCGCTCGGTCTAATTGCGGAAAAGCTCCGAATGCAACGAGGCTGATCTAGAATTTGAGAGGCACCAACAAGGTGTAAAGCTGGTGTACTAACACTTCTGGGACGGAGGATCTAACAAGCCTAGATTAAAACCCCAGGGATAAATCCATGGATTATTATTTTTTTCAATTCATGTGGACGCCAAAGACGACGTTAACACAATCTCTTCGCCAGCCATAATTTTTGACGTTGGTTGCATCTTGATTGACAAGTAGCTCCACTTATTATTTACATGTTGATAACTCGGCGTTGCCTGGATATTTATTTATAGTTGGGGGTGGTGGTGGAATTTTTAGGACCAAATGTAATTCCTAATGCCCCCTTGTGGAGAACTGTGAAGCCGTTACCATGGCAACTCCACTGCCCTGTAAATTAGAAGCCATTTTGCGGCAGTACAGTAGAAGTCATTTTAAGGCACAACAGGCTGTATCTTAACGGAACGAACACCCCGAAAGGGTTTAGGGGTGTCTTACCTCCCCTAGTATTTGTTTCCAGAGAGTAAGTCATCTGTGTACCAAGTTTGGTTGAAATTGCTCCAGGCGTTCCAGAGTTATGCTGGAACACACACACACACACAAACACACACACACACCCTAATGGAATGCTTAAAAAAAACACCAACCTAACAGTTACATAATTTGTTCAGAAGCAAATTAGTATTTAACAGCCTGAAGGATGCCAGCATTTAAACCATTAGTATTAATGCAAATCACTGTAAGAATTGTGGTTTTTTTTAATGTTTTAATTTGCCCTGGAAATCAAGATTGACAGCTCTTGGAGTACTTTTTCAGCTGGTTAAAGGTGTGGCTGAGAAGATGGAGCTTCCTGTGGCCTGAAGCTAAGAGGTATTCCTTAGCTTACGGAAGCGTAATGCAAGAGATTCAAGAGGAGTGGCTCAGCGGCTAAGAAGCTGAGGTTGTTGATCAAAAAGGCCGGCGGTTCGGCGGTTCAAATCCCTAGCGCCGCATAACGGAGGGAGCTCCCGTGACTTGTCCCAGCTTCTGCCAACCTAGCCGTTCGAAAGCACGTAAACAATGCAAGTAGACAAATAGGAGCCACCTTTGGTGGGAAGGGAACAGCGTTCCGTGCGCCTTCGGTGTTGAGTCATGCCGGCCACAGGACCACGGAGATGTCTTCGGACAGCGCTGGCTCTTCGGCTTTGAAACGGAGATGCGCACCGCCCCCCTAGAGTCGGGAACGGCTAGCACATATGCACGAGGGGGAACCTTTTACGGTACAGATTAAATTTCATTTGCTGAAATCCTTCGAGAGAGACCTCCTCATTTGAAAACAAGAAAGACCCCTCTTCACACAGGCGCAAAGCGTTAACCCCAGGGGCAAATTCCCGACGTAAGTACAACACACAAAAGGGGGGGGGAAATAATATTATCGGACTAACAGCGTCTTTTGTGCATGTGAAATGTTGGCATTGGGGAAGTTATTTTGGGTGCTGCCTCCTGTCGGCCTCCCCCCGAGAAAAAGAAAACCTGTCAAATCCTTAGCAATGGATGATAATTCATATAATAACTTTCCTTTTTCGCGAGCACGGGGTCTCCCCAGGCAGCAGACATCAAATGGGGGTCCTGCTGGGGAGAAAGCATTCTGTCTTTCGATGAAATATCTTATGACGCTAACGCGGAAACAGTGGCCTTCCAAAGCCCCCGAACCAATTACAGAGGCTGCTGTCAATCATCGCATCACTTCCTCCCCACTTCCACACACACACCCCCGGTCTGACTGGGCAGGGTGCCGATTGGCTAATTCCGGTAGAGGTCATCCTCTCCCGAGGACCAGGAGGAAGCCCTAAATTTCTGTGTCGCGGAGTGAGACTGTTCTTCAGTGTATTTCATCCCCGATTTCTGTCGTTAAGTGAGACGCTTCTGTTGTTCAGTGAGTTTGGCCCCATTTGATCACCTTCCTTGCCACAGTTGTTAAGTGAATCACGGCACTTGATAAGTTGGCAACCCGGCGGTGAAGTGAATCTGGCTTTCACATTGTAAGGGGTATGGCCAGCTGATGAGAGCTAATAAGCTCGAAATAGATCTATCCTGGTCTCTCTCTAATTTAATTTATTGATCAGCTCATAAAACTAACACATATATGTCAATGTATATATATGTCAATATACATATATATATATGTGTGTGTGTGTGTGTATATGTCTGTGTGTGTGTGTCTGTGTGTTAGGTTTTTGAGCTGATCAATAAATAAATCAGGGAGACTAGTATAGATCTATTTTGAGCGTTTTAGCTCTCATCAGCTAGCCATGCCCTTACTGGGATTCGAACCGGGGCTTTATTACATGTTAGGCAGATGTTTTAGCTACTAAGCCACCAAGTTCTCCTCCTGATCAGCTGAGACAGGGGAAATAAGTATATATATATATATGTGTGTGTGTGTGTGTGTGTGTGTGTGTGTGTGTGTTCTTTTCTGATAGACAGCAAAATTTACAATGGCGATGGAAAAAACCTAACACAGATCTGTACAGCAATTTTCCAGCAGATGGCAGTAATAAATTGCTTATACAGTAGAGATTTAACACTCTGTGTGTGTGTGTGTGTGTGTGTGTGTGTGTGTGTGTGTGTGTGTGTGTGTGTGAGAGAGAGAGAGAGAGAGAGAGAGAGAGAGAGAGAGAGAGATTATGGTTTGAGTCAACCTAAAGATTTTGTTTGTTCCAGTTTTTTGTCTGAGCTCCTCTTTTTCTTCCTTCTTCTCTTTCATTTTTTCACCTTTTCCTCTTCTTCCTCCTCCTTCCTTCCTTCCTTCCTTCCTTCCTCCTTCTCCATTCTTCCTCCTTCCTATTTCTTCGCCTCTCTTCTTCCTACACCTCCTCCTGTTCTTTCTTCTTTCTTTCTTTTTTTTTTGGAGCGATTAACACAAACTTGGACGGCTGCCCATAGCTCCCCATCGTGAAATCTGAGGGGCTTTTTCATCTACAGCCTTGCTTGGTGGTCAAGCCGGGTCAAAGCAACTGAAATACCCATGTCATTATTATTATTATTTTTTTTAAAGAATTGATTTCTTTTTTTCCAGCGCAGTGGTAACAATGTGCAAATGGTCTTGCGTTTGATTTTGATTTTCTTCCTTAATTAAAAGTGACTGCATCCGGGGGCCTCCTTCTCTCCATCCAGTTTTTATATTTATTATTAAACCAAGCGCAAATGAGTTCTCTTAGGTACCAGCGGAATCTCTGCCCATCCTGGTCATTTTTAATTATGTACCAAATGCCAACATTATTTTTCCTACCCTGAGTTTCATACTTCGTTAAACTTTGCTGCCAACAGATGCTTTCCTTTCTCAGCGGTGCCCAGATTGTGCCTCCCAACTTCCTTCTTGGCAGGAGTGGTGCGTACGCCAGTAAGAACATTGCACCCAGTGCTTGCTTCACCACTTAGAACAAGAGCTGACAATTCAGTTACTCTTAGCTACTGCGGTCATTAACTCCGGCGGGCAAAACTGTACGTTACCAAATGCCAAGATTAACGGGCGGGCGCGTGAGTTAATTCTGTCTCGTCCATTCTTCATTCTTTGTGTGCGGTTATTCCAGCAGGATATACCTGGAAGGGACCTTGGAGGTCTTCTTTATTATTATTTTTATTTATTTATTTATTATTTATTATTTAAATTTATACCCCGCCCTTCTCCTAAAAAAGGACCCGGGGCGGCGCACAGGCGTTATTAAAACCATACAAAAATACATAATTATTAAAAACTATTAAACTTTCCCTGTGCTAAAACTAATAAAACTCTAAAATTTAAAATTTTTCCCTATAAAAGTCAGAAACGGGGGTTATGCTAGGACGGCTTGTTATTATTTTATTAAATTTATAGACCGCTCCCACTCCCCCATGGGGACTCGGGGCGGTGCACAGGAAATTAGAAATCCAATAAATACAACAATATACAAAATATTAAAACCGAATTAAATTACCCCTGTGCTAAAATCAATATTAAAACCCCTAAAACCCTAACAATGACCCCTTAAAATTCTGATTAAACAATTTCTTTCTGCGGCTAGGTATATAAAAAATTAGGCCAGGCCGGCCTGATGGAAGAAGTGAGTTTTTAACTTCTGGTGGAAGGAGCGGAGGTCCGTCGTTGTTCTGATTTCGGGGGGTAGGTCGTTCCAGAGGGTTGGGCCCGCCACAGAGAAGGTCCTTTCCCTGGGCGTCGCCCGCTGGCAACCTTCTAGCCCAACCTTCTGCTGAAGCAGGAGACCCTAACCCATTTCCAACAAGTAGTTGTCCAGCTTCTTCCAAAAAAACCTCCAGTGATCGAGCAACCACAATTTCTATAGGTAGGTACCGTGTTTATCCAACAATAAGAGAGGGTCTTATTTTCTTTTGACTGCCCCGAAATAAGCGCTGTGCCTTATTTTCTTATTATTTTCGAGGTGAAGGAGGCGGCGAGCGTGGTCACCTCATGGCTGCTGCCCTGTCGCAGTATTTTCATGGAGGTCTTATTTTCGGGGGAGGCCTTAATTTTAGCGCATGCGCTCAAAAGCCCGATCGGGCTTATTATCTGGGGAGGTCTTATTTTCACGGAAACAGGATAGTCTCACCGGTTAATTCAGGGGTGTCAAACTCGGTTTCATTGAGGGCCGCATCAGGGATGTGTTTGACCTTGGGGGAGGGAGTGGCCGTGGGCAGGGTTGGCGTGGCCAGCATGACCAGCTCGTCAGCTGTGTTGGGGTGCCTCTGGCGGCCCGAGCGTTCTGCCAGCGAAAATGTCCGTTTTTGGCCGCCGCAGACTCCTGCAACCCTCTGCCAGCGAAAATGGAGGTCCATTTTCACTAGCAGAGGCACCATGGACCGGGCCTTGAGTTTGACACCCTTGAATTGTTCTAACTGTCAGGAAGTTTCTCTCCTTAGCGCTAAGTTGCTTCTGTCCTTGATTAGTTTCCATCCGTTGCCCCTTGTCTTGCCTCCTGGCGCTTTGTAGAATAGATTGACACCCCCCCCTCTTCTTTGGGGCAGCCCCCTTCCCCCCCCCGGGATCTTGGAAGACGGCTCGGTTAGAGGAATGTGTCGTTCTCACGGCTGCGATAAAGGCTTGGTTTGGGGGGAAGGGAAAAAAACAACAAAGGAGGACTTGACGTTCTGCCAGACCTGTGAGTCTTCTTAATTTTCCATTCCTCAAACGGTCCCTGCTCTTAAAGCGCCTCTCGCCAACCCTTATGCCCTGACTCGCTTGGCGGAATTGGCTTCGAGCGACCAAATGTGCAGGAGGACGGCAAGGCCCGGGCAAAATTATTCAACCAGCCACGGTAGAAAACCCTCAATGTGGGGTGGAAGAAGTGGCTTTTTACCTCCAATGTCATATAGTTGAAGATGGTTTTGGCATTGCGTTTTGGATAACCGTGGCCTCTTGAAGATGTCTGGACTTCCAAGCTACCTCCTGAGCGTGATTCTTGGCTGGCATTTTACTTTGGGGGGGGGGGATTGTGTGAATTCAGTTCTCAATGTGACAATCATCATTTTTATGCAGACATATCCATCAGGGGCTGAAATTCAGCAGGTTCTGGAGAACCAGTTGAAGTCCAGACCTCTTCAAGTGGCCAAGGTTGACAAACACTGTGAAGCTATTAGGAAGGATGGACGATTAAAAACATCCTTAGCATGGGATAGAAACGGCCAGCGAACGCAGCGAAGAGTTGGAGAGAAGAGATAGGCGTGAAGAATGAGAGCTTAGAGCAGGGGTCTCCAACCTTTGCAACTTTAAGTCTGAAGGACTTCAGCTCCCAGACTTCTCCAGCCAGCTTTGCTGTTCTGGAGAAGTCTGGGAGCTGAAGTCCTTCAGACTTAAAGTTGCAAAGGTTGGAGACCCCTGGCTTAGAGGATCTCATTTGGAGAGCAAAGCTGGAGGAACTGTTCCTTCTTAAAGAGCAAAGAAAGAAGACAGAACCGTCTTAAACCGGTCCTCTGAATCCACATTGTTCTGCTTCTCCTGCCACAGAGAGAGAGAGAGACCAAAAGAATAAAAGAAACAACGGACGTGGAGAATATCGTGTGTGCAATCTACACACGACGGGCGGCGACGAAGCGGAGACAAGCAAGAGGGGGAAAAAGAATCAAACAGAACATCTCGATCTAGTAGCCGAAGACAAAAGAAAGCAAAGCAACTAGGAGACATCTACAACGCGAAGGACAGGCTAGCAGAGCTCATCCAACAAACACTTACTACCAGTAGCAGTCAAAAGACAGGACAAAATCTCCTTAATCATGGAAGAATGGCATTCAGGCAACTGAACCATCCACTGGCCCATAGAGATAAACGTCGTTTACACGCACGCAATCCATCCAAATGCAATCAAAAGCCTGGGAAGCAATCAAACAACTGGGACACATCCTCTCCAGCTGCCAACACTCAGATAAGCAGCAAATGGCCCCAGACAAACCGTCAGGGTTGAAACGTAGCCTAGTCAGAGAACCTTCACGGAGGAAGTCCCATCCCGCTAAGAGCAGCTGGGCAATCTGGTATATATAAACAGCCAGCGAGCCCCACACTCCCTTCAAGCACTGATGATGTTCCCTAGATGTCTGCAGGAAAGCCACTAAGGTCTGAGAGCACCACGGACCCCACAGCCCTCCTCTTCCTCCTCCTCTTCCATCTCTCTGCAACCCACACACTCCCCCTTCCAACACTGATGATGTCACCTAGTTTGGTAATGAAAAGTCTGCAAGAAAACCACCAAGCTCAGAGAACACCAAGGATCCTACAGTCCTCCTCCTCCTTTTCCTCCTCCTCTCCACATATCTGTTGTGGTCCATCAGTCGGACAGTGAGGAGGTTGGGGAGGAACATGGGCCAGTCCTGGAGGCTGGGGAAGGCTCTGGGTTGGAGGCAGAAAGGGGGCCAGGGCCATCTGGGCTTTTTTGTGCTGCCTCAGGAGCCTCCTGAGTCGGATATCAGCGAGGCAGAAGAACAAGGGAGCCTGTTCCCAGTGCGGGCATGCGCAAGCTGCCAGAAAGCAAGAAGAGTTAAGACAAAAGGGGCGACTCGGGAGTAAGGCTTGGTGGTGATTGGCCCTTCCCACAGGAGATAAAGGAGGAGCAAAGGCACGTGCAGGAAGCAATTGGTTCATGCTGGTCGGTTTATGTTCTGAAGCTCCGTTTTGACTCTGTGCTCCGCGTGGCCTTGCCAAGCTAATTACCAATGAAGTCTCTGGCAGCATTTCAAGGGAAATAAAAGCGAGTGCTTAGCAGCCCTGATCCCGAAAGACTTTGGTAGACTTCTGTCGGACTCTTTGCAAACTATTTAGGACTCATTATGGGCAGCGAATGAACATAATTCACAGCCCTTGAAATAAAAAGAGGATTTTTGGGACTCAGCGTGTGCTTTTTACTCTCTCAGGAAGCCTAGGTCAGAAAAAAACACCCCACTCCCTTCTAGAACCAATGATGTCCCCTAACTGAACACAACCAAGCTCAGAGAATCCCAAGGACCCCCACAGTCCACTTCCTCTTCTCCCTTCCTCCACTCTACAAACACCACCCCCTCCTAGCACCGATGATGTCCCCTAGCTGGGTCACGAAACGTCAGCAAGAAAGACACCCAGGGGAAGGGCCTTCTCTGTGGCGGGCCCGGCCCTCTGGAACGACCTACCCCCCGACCTTCGCACTACCTCGGACCTCCGCCTCTTCCGCCAACGTCTTAAGACGTACTTATTCCAACAAGCCGGCCTAGGATAGCCCCCCGCGTCTGACTTTTAAATATAAATTATAATATGGTTACGGTTTTAATAACGGGTTTTAGCACGGGTGAGTTAATTTAATATATTTTTAATTGATGTATATTGTATTTATGGTTTTATATAATGCCTGTGCGCCGCCCTGGGTCCTAACAAGGAGAAGGGCGGGGTATAAATTTAATAAAATAAAAATAAATAAATAAAAACAGCCAAGCTGAAAAAGTATCCCCCAAACCCCCAAAATAAAGGTTTGGACGCTCGGTTTTTGAGAAAGAACACTGCTCAGATAGGTGCGAGAATCATTGGCAAGAATAGCCTGGCCACGTGATCACAATCCACATGACCGCCGCCTGGATTGATCTGGAGATCTGCCCTCGGAACAGATCCCTCTTGACTGCTCCCTTCGTAATCTTCTTTCTCTGTTTCTTGGGTTGGTTTTTTTTTGCACCCTACCCTTCTGATGCAATCCGCCCAAAAGACAACAGGGCTGCACAAAGCTTTTGCTCATGGAGCATTTCCCTCTTTTGCTACGTGCCAATTGTGACTTGGCAACGACAATTGAGGAGGAAGCAGCCTCCATTTCTAACTCCCCACCTTTTTCTTTTTTTTAAAAGACTGCCCAATGCCTGGGGTGACGTCACCTTACCTCGGGCGCTTCCAGCCTTGCACAATGTATTTGCTTAAATCTAAAGTGACCCGCAAGGATTTGGATTTGAGGAAATGAGATGCTGCTGGGGGATACAATAATACAATGGCAGAGTTGGAAGGGACCTTGGAGGTCATCTAGTCCAACCCCCTGCCTAGGCAGGAAGCCCTATACCCGTTTCAGACAAATGGCTCTCCAACATCTGCTATCCAACCAATTTCAATGTAATTTTATTACAATATTATTACAATGACAATAAAGATTCTTCTTCTTCTTCTTCTTTCTTCTTCTTCTTCTTCTTCTTCTTCTTCTTCTTCTTCTTCTTCTTCTTCTTCTTCTTCTTCTTCTTCTTCTTCTTCTTCTTCTTCTTCTTCTTCTTCTTCTCCTTCTCCTTCTCCTTCTCCTTCTCCTTCTTCTTCTTCTTTTAGTTTGGGCATTCACAACTTCTGGAAGCAACTTCTGTTCCACTGATTCATTGTTCTCACTGTCAGGAAATTCCTCCTCAGTTCTAAGTTGCTTCTCTCCTTGATTAGTTTCCACCCATTGCTTCTTGTTCTGCTCTCAGGTGCCTTGGAGGATAGCTTGACTCCCTCTTCTTTGGGGCAACCCCTGAGATATTGGAAGACTGCTATCATGTCTCCCCTAGTCCTTCTTTTCATTAAACTAGACCTACCCAGTTCCTGCAACCGTTCTTCGTATGTTTTAGCCTCCAGTCCCCTAATCCTCTTTCTTGCTCTTCTCTGCACTCTTTCTAGAGTTTCAACACCTTTTTTACAACATAGTACAAAAAATTACGTTTGCAATTTTAAGAAAGATACAAAAGGAAGAAAAAATAAGCTTGGAACTTTTAAGAAAGACACAAAAGCTAAAAATACACTCCCAAGTTTTTAAGAAAGATACAAACCCAGCTGGGAAAAAAGTAAAGTAACCCCAAAATTTCCCTTTTGTGGTATGCTATCCACAATCTTTTTCCTCCCCTCTTCTTCAATATATTATATATTGCATATTCAATCTTCATGCAATCAATGTTATTGGGTGATCGGTTGTTTCTGGCGCATCCCCTCTATCAAAGAGGTGGATTATTATTTTTTCTGGCAGAAAATGCGTCCTTGGAAGAGATTCAAGCAGGTAGAGGTGGCCAGATCTGCCCCGCTGGGCTCCCCATTCTGTAACGGTAAGATGACATAACATCGCATTTCGGGAATCAACTTTTCTTGCACGCCCCGATTTTGCAAAATAAGGCAAAATTGCAGCACGACCGTATTTAGCCAAAGGAAGAAAAAAATAATAATGCATGCTTGAATTTTGCAAAATTGCAGCACAACTGTATTTGGCCAAAGAAAGAAAGAAAAATTGCACGTCTGTACTTTGCAAACAACAACAACAACACAACAACAACATGGTTAATACCTAGGATGCTGGCAGCAACCCTGGGTCCTTGCAAGGAGAAGGGCGGGGTATAAATTTAATAAAATAAAATAAATAAATAAACCCATATCAACTATCAGTGCCAGTCAAGAATAGTTCTGATACATCTTTAAATGTTCAGTTGACTGAGTTTCATGTTTGATGAATAAAAGTATTACTCCTACTCCTACTCCTACTCCTACTCCTACTCCTACTCCTACTACTACTACTACTAATAATAATAATAATAATAATAGTATTATACTATAGTCAATAGTATTTGCAATGCATTTTTAAATGTTCAGTTGACAGAGTTTCATGTTTGATGAATAAAAGTATTACTACTACTACTACTACTACTACTACTACTAATAATAATAATAATAATAATAATAGTATTATACTATAGTCAATAGTATTTGCAATGCATTTTTAAATGTTCAGTTGACAGAGTTTCATGTTTGATGAATAAAAGTATTACTACTACTACTACTACTACTACTACTACTAATAATAATAATAATAATAATAATAATAATAGTATTATACTATAGTCAATAGTATTTGCAATGCATTTTTAAATGTTCAGTTGGCTGAGTTTCATGTTTGATGAATAAAAGTATCACTACTACTACTACTACTACTACTACTAATAATAATAATAATAATAGTATTATATAACAGTCAATAGTATTTGCAATGCATTTTTAAATGTTCAGTTGGCTGAGTTTCATGTTTGATGATTAAAGTAAATAATACTTTTATTCATCAAACATGAAACACAGTTATAATGATGATGATGATGATGATGATGATAATGATAATGATAGTAGTAGTGTAGTAGTAGTGCCACTGCTCCAGCCCCGTAAGAAATCTCAGCGCAGCGCTGCCAGCCGCCCAGCCCAGCAACGGAGCTACCTGCAAACAGAGGCAGCCGCTCAGCGAATCCGGGGCAGCCCGCGGACTGAACCAAAGCGCCAGGTGTGGCGGGTGGCGGGGGGCGGGGGCGGGGGGGGGGGGAGAAGGGCCAGGTAAGAAAAACCGTCCTGAAGGGGGCGAGGAAGGCGGCGGTGTCCCTGGAGGGGGCGAGAAGGGTGGCTGCCAAGACCCCCCCTCCCACTCCCCCTTTGGGGATGGGGAGGGGGCTTTAGTCTCCCCCCCCCCACCTGGAGACCCCCCCCTCTTTTTCCTCTCCCCCGGAATGGCCCAGCCCTGATTTGAATGAAACGACCGGTGGGGCTGGAGCGGAGGGGAGGGGGGGGGCTGCCTCCTCCTCTTCCTCGACCCCCCCTCCGGGCGGTGGGTGTGGCGCGTGGGCCGGGCCAGGCGACGCCCCCGCCCCTCCCCTCGTGGAGGGGACAGGACCGGCGCGCTGAAGATTAGGGGGGGGGGGCGGCAGAGGCGCCTGGAAGCGATCGGCGCCGGAGGGTCTGCGGGGGTCCCGCCGTCTTTTAACCGAGGCTCCCCCCCTGTCCCGGCTGGAGGGCTCGGCTTGGTGGGCCAGGTGAGTCCAGCGCTCGGAGGGGCGGGGGGCACTGCCAGCATCCTTGGCTGGGCAGGTGAGACCCCGCAAGGGCTGGGCAGGTGAGGGGATGGGATGGGGCTCTTCTTGGCTTCCGCGAAACCAGCAGCCAGGCTGGCAGTTCAACAGGTGCAGCTTGGGGAAACGGCTGCCTGCAGACCTGGGGGTTGGGGGGAGGGGGATCCTGGGGGGGGGGTCTCGATTGGTGGACTTTGGGCTGATTTCTACCCCCACCCCCTCCCAGGGAATCCCAAAATAACACAGCCGATGGGAGAATACAATACAATAGCGGAGTTGGAAGGGACCTTGGAGGTCTTCTAGTCCAACCCCCTGCCTAGGCAGGAAACTACCATTTCAGACAAGTGGCTCTCCAACATCTTCTTAAAGACTTGCAGTGTTGGGACATTCACAACTTCTGGAGGCAACTTCTGTTCCACTGGTTAATTGTTCTAACTGTCAGGAAATTTCTCCTCAGTTCTAAGTTGCTTCTCTCCTTGATTAGTTTCCACCCGTTGCTTCTTGTCCTGGAGTAAGAAACGTGGGAATTCCTTTGGCTCAAAGCTTTGCTCTTTCTTAGTTATATTTTTGGACCATGATGATGATGATGATGATGATCGTCATTTAATCTTTGGTGAGATTCACAATCTTTGGGGCTGGTTGATAGCTCAACAGCTTGAGTCCTAACCAAGGACCTAGGAACTGTCAAGGGAACATCGGAGGATAGAAGCTGTTCCAAGTAGGGTGAGTTTTTGTAGAGTCAGGATGTTCAAGTCCAGTAAATTCAGAATTCCCAAATAGCGAGGGGGCCCTTTAGGTTTTGCTCCAAGGGCTCCAATTACAATCGGGACAACACACGATTTCTTTTTCCACAGTCGCTCAACTTCAATTTGCAAGTCCTGGGACTTTGTGATTTTTTTCCCTTGCTGCTTATCTTCAATTCGTGCATCACCAGGTATTGCAACGTCAGTGAACCATATATTTTTTTCTTTTCAACTATTGTTATGTCGGATGTGTTGTAGTCCAAGTGCCTGTCAGTCTGGATTGTTATTGCTTTTAGCCACTCCAAGCTAACATCCTAAAAGCAAAATTATGCTTCAAATTTGCACGTTGCTTTTTCTGCATTTGGAGAGAAATCCTATAGAGCAGGGGTGTCCATGCTTGGCAACTGTTAAGACTTGTGGACTTCAACTCCCAGAATTCCTCAACCCGCCGTGCTGGCTGGCTGGGGAATTCTGGGAATTGAAGTCCACAAGTTGAGATCTTAATATTATAGGGAAAAAAATCGTGATTTTTTTTTGGTGAGCTCTTGCCTCACAAGCAGGAGGTTGTGAGTTCAATCCTAGGTAGAGGCACATGTAGGGTCTCCTGCTTGGGCAGGGGGTTGGACTATATGACCTGCAAGGTCCTTTCCAACTCTGTTAATCTGTTTACCTCCAAGGTCCTTTCCAGTTCTTTTAATCTGTTAATAAATGACGTTAGGGTCTCCTGCTTGGGGAGGAGGTTGGACTAGATGACCTGCAAGGTCCCTTCCAACTCTGTTAATCTGTTTACCTCCAAGGTCCTTTCCAACTCTTTTAATCTGTTAATAAATGGCGTTAGGGTCTCCTGCTTGGGCAGGGGGTTGGACTAGATGACCTGCAAGGTCCCTTCCAACTCTGTTAAAGGTGCTGAGAATCTGCTTTTCATTTCGTGCTTTGGTTGAGAACGTTAAAAATATTCAGATATCGTGTCCCATTTTTATTTTTAAAAAATATCAATCTATCTTCTTGTGGCTATGAAAATTTTGTTCTGATGGGTGGGAAAACGGAATGGCAGCGCGAGGGGATCAGCCAAAAATACAGGAAGAAGCATTGTTGAGAAAACATTGGCCCCTTGGTAGCTCTGAATATCTGACTATCGGTGTAGATGGTGTATAGAGACAAGATTTGTGCCTTTAATTCCTACCCCCCTCGTGTGCTGCCGGTAGCATGAAAAAGGACTTTGTGATTTTTCAGAGAGAGAGAGAGAGAAAAAAGAACTTTTCAATTCAGTTTGTAGGGAAGGTATCTGTTCGAAGCTTTGGGACTGCCCCTTAAGCTCCATTTTTCACGGCTGCGTTTCAAAGGTGGGATTTTCTGGCCGTTGTTGTCATCCTCCCAGGGAGTTGCTGACTCCCTTGCTAAAGTTTGGAGCGCGTTTGATCAAAAAGCGCACGTCAGACTTTCACAAGGAAGCGATGGGTGTAATGTTACGCCAGTCACCAACAACATAACCTCGGGAGAAAGGGTTGAGTTGAAAAAAAACAGTGTCCAGCTGGATTATTATATATTTTTAAAAGAGCTAGCTTTCCTTTCTTCCGTTTGAACAGGGCTGGTATACACTTCCCTTCCCTACCGGTTCGCCAATGTGAGCGTACATGCGTGTGCGCTATTTTGACGCATGTGTTGCTATCTGTTCCTTATTCTTTGCGCTGTTGTGGATGTTGTTCATTTATGTGTTTGCTCTTCCAGCTGATCAGAGAAAGGCAGGGACAAAATGTGTAAGGTCTATAGGAGAGGCAATTGGGTGGAGTTCTGGAAACTGTACTTAGTATGGCATTAATATATATATGTGTGTGTATACATACATACATACATACATATATATATATTTGTGTCACAACACCCTGGTAAGCCCCAATTAAGGGAGGAAGCAAAGCTGCTTTCCTTTTCTGTCTTTCAGCTCATCACGAGAGACCATGCAGACAGAAAGCTATTTGTTTCGTTGCCTTTTGTTTCTATTTGTGTTATGTTTGTGCTGATAAATAAATAAACAAGGGAGACTAGTATAGATCTATTTCAAGCTATTTAGCTCTCATCAGCTAGCCATACCCTTACTGGGATTCGAACCAGGGAAGTGTTACATGTGAGGCAGTTGTAATTGCCACTAGACCACTGGTTCTCCTCCTGAATACACATACACATACATACATACATACACATACATACATACATACACATACATACATACCTGGCTCATCCCAACATGTAAAAACAGCCCCATTTCGAATCCCAGTAAGGGTATGGCTAGCTGATAACAGCTAAATAGCT
This sequence comes from Rhabdophis nuchalis, assembly GCA_039707465.1. Taxonomy (NCBI): domain Eukaryota; kingdom Metazoa; phylum Chordata; class Lepidosauria; order Squamata; family Natricidae; genus Rhabdophis; species Rhabdophis nuchalis. The sequence goes on along the minus strand of CM077661.1, from coordinate 2,104,543 downwards.
TGAAATAGATCTATACTAGTCTCCCTTCATTTATTTATCAGCAAAAAAAAAATGTAATATATGTGCGTGTGTCAGCCCGTTGGAAACATGGCATTCAGACAACTGAACCATCAACTGGCCCATAGAGATAAACCTCGTTTACACGCAATCAATCCAAATGCAACCACTAAGGTCTGAGAGCACCACGGACCCCACAGTCTTCCTCCTCCTCCTCTGCACACTCCCTTCCAGCACTGATGATGTTCCCAAGTTGGTTTATGAAAAGTCTGTGAGAAAACAACCAAGTTCAGAAAGCACTAAGGACCCCACAGTCGTCGTCCTCCTCCTCCTCCTCCTCCTCCTCCTCCTCCTCCTCCTCCTCCTCCTCCTCCTCCTCCTCCTCCTCCTCCGCCTCTTAGGGTGTTGAGGCAGATATGAAATGCTGGATTTCACATTTCTGGTAGCCTCAACCATTGTTAACTGATGTTGTTGTGTAGTGCGATGTTGCCTCTCCATCCTCTTCTGCCTCTGCCTCGTGTTCTTTCACCATCTCCACTTTGTGTATGCGCAACGACATCCCTGTGTTGACCGCCAGGGCCCAATGCTGCGCGGTTCCATGCAAGAGGAGGCCCCAAGTGCATTTCAGCCGAGGGTTCCTTGTAATGCCCCCTTTGACCCTTTCTCTCTCTATTTCCACAGGGCGTTTTAAGATTCTGATTTACTGCCTGCGAAAGCGCCGAAAACCCATCCCTACGACAACCATGCCGATTCTAAGGAGCAGCTTGGGGTCCGCGGACCGCGCGACTGCCAACGAGCTTTCTAGCCTGCACGAAACCATATTTTCCAGTGAAGCGCTGCCTTCTGACATCAGTTCGACAGAGGCGGCTGTGAAAAGTGGGTATCAAGACCCCCTGTACCTCAGTGCCGCCCAGATTTTCCAAAGCGTCCGTAATGAAAAACCTCACGATAAAATCCTGGTGAAATACGGAACGGGGCCGTTGCCATCTCTTCCGGATTTGAAAGACGAAGAATTCCAGCGTTTGTCCTACGAACTGGCGTTCAACGCTCTAAAATGTAAGTAGGAAACGCATTTACGGGCTTCGGAGTCACCGGTCAGGGTGTGCCAAGTAATACAACCCGTAGCAATCAGAACTCCGAGGCAGGTAGATTCCTCAAAGAATAGTTTTACGGGATATATTATATTGGCACCGGCTGGTGAAAACCGACTCTAAAGGTCCCCGCGGTTGTCACCTAACGTTTTCCCCCTTTTCCCAGACGAACAGTCACATGGTCCAATCAGGGTGCTGTCCAGTTGCTTGGTAACATCACTCCTCCTCTTCTGTTGGGATGCCCTTGGTTCCCAAGAGGAAAGTATTTTGTTTTGGCTAACAAACCCCCAGCTATCTCTAATTCTCTCTCCCTAACTTAAGAAAGTTCAAAACATCCTTAAAGATCCATCTCATCCTGGGCACCTTTTTTTTTTTTTGAACTATTACCATCTGGCAGACGGTACAGGACAATCAAAACAAGGACAGATAGGCGGAAAAACAGCTTCTAACCCAGGGCAGTAACCATATTGAATTCTACCGTATAGTGTAGTGATGGCGAACCTTTTTGCCATCGCTTGCCAAAAGTGGGGGGAGTGTGTGTAGTGTGTGCCCCCACCCATAATTCTATGCGCCCTCTCCCTGCAGATATGTGTGCACGACCTCCCCCCACGCATGTGTGCGTGACCTGCCTGCGCAACCTCTCACTTTTGGCATACGGTCTGTTTTTTGCCCTTTCTAGGAGCCTGGGGAGGCAGTAAAGGCCCCCCCACAGAGGCCCTCCAGAGGCTGTAAACGGCCCATTTGCCAAGGCCCATTTGCCTTTCTAGGGGAGGACCAAAACAGCCTTCCCCACTCCCCCGGGAGGCCCATGGGAGGTCAAAAACAGCCTGTTTCCCGACTGAAATCAGCTGGCCGGCGCACCGATGAGCACCAGAGCTGAGCCATAGGTGCGCCATCATGGGTATGGTGCAATATTAATGCAAGATCAGGGGTTTTCAGTTGCAATTATATAGCACGTGAAGGGTGTGTGGTTGTGTTTTTGGTTTTATAGTTAACCCACCGAAGACAGCATTTAATTTCAGTGTACGAGGTGCAACGACAGTAAATTAAACTGGGGGGAAAAAAGGAAGTGTGTGTGAAAATTGGACTCAATCCGTCATCGAAGCTCCCAGCACACCGAATCCTCCTTTTCTAATCACATAATTTTAAATGATGTGATTAGGTTTTAAGGTTAAGTTTGTAATTTTTATAAATTTGTACAGGGGATTATTTAATTCGATTTCAGTTTGTATGTAATGTTGATGTCATAATTTTAATTTTTTACCTGTACACCGCCCCGAGTCCCTTCGGGGAGAGGGGGCGGTCTAGAAATCTAATAAACTAAACTAACTAACTTTTCGAACGTGGGATGGAAGGCTGTGTAAATGTTTTCCTATCCACCCCACTTCCCCCCAACCAAAGTCAGCCATCGTCTTTTTATCCTGAAAGTTCAATCATTAGTGAAAGTCGGCTGACGAGAGAGAGAAAGAGAGAGAGAGAGAGAGAGAGAGAGAGAGAGAGAGTTACCCCGGGCAACTTGCAAAACAGAGCCGGCTATGTCTGAATCAGTGTGCCAAAAAGACATTGACCCAGTCTGAGTCCATGGAAACGGGCGAAAATGGGTCTCCCCACTGCCAGGGGAGGCTCTGTTGTTTACTTGCAGTCATTGGTCACCTCCATGGGCACAATTGAATAGGACAGCTCCATCCAGGGCACCAAAGTCCAAGGGTTCCAACCCGGGGATGAAATCCAGCAGGTTCTGGAGAACCAGAAATGGAAATTTGGGGTTGTTTGGAGAACCGGCAAATGCTGGCCTCAGAGTGGGGAGGGAATGGGGACTTTGCAGCATCTTTCTGCAAAAAAAAATAAAAAAATTGAATTTCACCGAAGGCTGAATCCAAAAATGGAGCTTAAGGAAGTCTGATTCCCTACTTTGCACCTTGAATACGGCATCCAGTTTTGATCACCACGATGTAGAAAAGATGTGGAGACTCTAGAAAGAGTGCAGAGAAGAGCAACCAAGAGGATTGGGGGACTGGAAGGCTCAAACATACGATGGACGGTTGCAGGAACTGGGCCTGGCTGGTCTAGGGAAGAGAAGGACCAGGGGAGACAGGAGTCTTCCAGTATTTGTGGAGCTGCCCCAGAGCAGAGGGGGTCAAGCTATTTTCCAAAGCCCCCAAACGCCAGACAAGGAACAATGGATGGAAAATGACCAAGGAGAGATTCAACCTGGAAATAAGGAGGAATTTCCCGACAGTGAGAACCATCAACCCATGGAAGAGACGTTCCCTTCAGAAGTTGTGGGAGCTTCATCCCTGGAGGCTTTCCAGAAGAGACTGGACTGCCCTCTGTCAGAAATGGTGTAGGGTCTCCTGCTTGGGTGGAGAGGTTGGGCTAGAAGACCTCCAAGGTCCCTTCCAACTCTGTTGGTCTCTATCTATCTATCTATCTATCTATCTATCTATCTATCTATCTATCTATCTATCTATCTATCTATCTATCTATCTATCTATCTATCTATCTATCTATCTATCTATTTTCAAGTTGTTGAACCTTTTGAACTGCATCTGAGCCTTTGAAGGCCCCTTTGTGATTGCTTGCAATGCCTTTCCTTATCTTCTTTCTTTTTCTCCCCTATAGATCAAGAAGTTTTGGAGTACATGTTGATCGATAGCGGCGTTTACCCCTTGCAATCCATAGTGAGTCGACACCGAATTCGTTTTTTTCAAATATTCACCGTAATCTTTATTTCCATGGCAGCATAGTTTAAGCCAATCTTATCGGAGACGCTCTGGGTTTCATGTTTAAAAATATATAAATATGATGGTCATCGATTGCTTAGAAGTTCCACCCTGGTTGGTGCAGGGGAGATTCAAGCCATCGATTAAGCAAGTCCCAAATCAATGAAGCAAACTCATGGTCTCCTGCAAGCTCCACTCCCCTTCCACCCCTCTTTTATTTCCTCTGGGAGGGGCCATTTATCGTCCACCTGTGGCCTTATTCCTAAGTTGGCCCCTGCTGTTTAGCTCTTCCCTTCTTGCTAAACCAGACAGTCGTTAAGGAGGGTTTTGTCCCATTCTACGACCTCTCTTGCCACCGTTGCCAAGTGAAGCACTGCAGTGGCCAAGTTGGTAGCCCCACTGTTAAGTGAATCTGACTTCCCCGTTGACGTTGCTTGTCAGAAAAGTTGCCAATGGGGATCCTGTGCAGCGTCACCCTGGACGCCACAACCGTCATAGGTATGAGTCCATTGACAAGCGTCTGAATTTTGATCACGAGACCGCAGGGATGGCTGAAATGGTCGTAGGGGTGAAAAACGGTCATGTGTCACTTTTTCCAGTGGCCGTTGTAACTTCGAACGGTCACTTAAGCGAACGGTTGTAAGCTGAAGACTGCCGAACATTGGCATTTCTCGGCCCTGATGTCTCACTGGTCCTCTTGCAGTCCGATGACCTGACCAGCTTAGTCGTGGTGATGCTGTACGACCTCCAGGACCGGAAGTTTGAACCCCGCTCGATTCCCGAGGACGAAGAAACCATAGGGGAAGTTCAGGAAGTGGAGCATTACCTCTGCAGGTGGGCAGGCTTCCAGGAAGCACAGGGCTGATGGTCGCGAGATCGGATGTTGTTTCCCATTTGGGGAGGGGGTGGGGAAGAGATGCCTGGAATCCTATTATTATTTAATTATAAAGGTTTGTTCTGGATCTGTTGTCCACCTAGGCAATTCTCCTCTTGTTGATGTTGTTTCTTCTCCCTCCTTGGGTGTCCAATCACACTTGGCCAACTACTACTACTACTACTACTACTACTACTACTACTACTACTACTACTACTTCTTCTTCTTCTTCTTCTTCTTCTTCTTCTTCTTCTTCTTCTTCTTCTTCTTCTTCTTCTTCTCCTCCTCCTCCTCCTCCTCCTCCTCCTCCTCCTCCTCCTCCTCCTCCTCCTGCCAACTATCCTTCATTTAAAAAATAATCATCGCCACTGTGTCTCCAGAAAAACGCCTGCCTCTCCCGCGAACAAGGATTCTTCGCCGTAATGTCCATGGCTGACATACGAGCAAGGCGGGAATTCCTGTTCTCCCCAGGAGGAGACACCTGACGCTCCAATGTTCTTCCTTTCGTGAATCTCTAGTTTTAAGACCAAGCTGGCCGCGGCGTTGGCGAGGTGCCGCATCAAGCACGACGCTCTCTCCATCGAGCATATCCTGCCGGAAACGATTCGGAGGCAGGAGCAGAGGGCCACCACCTTGCCCATCTACGCCTGGGTGAACACCTTGAAAGCCAGGTGAGGTCTACGGCCTTCTTGGTTTTTCTTTCCTTTCGACCGCCATTTTCAGCTCACAGGGTGCTTAGATCTGATCTGCAGGGCTACCCTGGAAACATCGAAGGGCCGGCCCAGGGTGCCTCTGCCAGTGACGAGAGCCCGTTTTCTATCGCAGAGCACTAGGTAACATCAGTGTTAGAAGGGCGTGGGGTTGGCGCTTAGGTTTATACACTAGGGCTTGCTATAAAAACAAGAGCCAACTCCACCCCCTTCTAGCACTGATGATGTTCCCTAGTTGGGTAACGAAATATCTGCAAGAAAATCACGCATTGTTTACGTGCTTTCGAACTGCTAGGTTGGCAGAAGCTGGGACAAGTCACGGGAGCTCACTCCGTTATGCGGCGCTTGGGATTCAAACCGCCGAACTGCCGACTTTTCTGATCGACAAGCTCAGCGTCTTAGCCACTGAGCTGCTGCTGTTAGTAATACCTGTGGTTTATTGTTACAGCCTTGAAGAAGTCCACAGCTTCTTAAAAAAAGAAGGTTTCGCGAAAGTACAGTCCATCTCCGATTTTGACGGTTGTACGTACTGCCTGGACAAACACTGCGAGGATGGACTTATTTTCCCGTCGTCCCTTAAAGAAAAACTGCTGACCTTGGACCTCTACACCGATCAGAAGCTCCTCTTGCAGGTAAGTGAAAAGAGGGGGCATTCCAGGGGTGTGTTGCTAACCAGTTTACTACCGGTTCGCTCGTGTGTTCGCATGCGGTGAATCATCCGGGCGGTTGGGCAGAGCCTCACCGCCACTGCCACAACCGGTTCAGCCAAACCGTGCCGAACCGGGAGCATCTCACCTCTGGTGCAGTCCACTGCAGGAGTGTTTGAACCCTTCTGGGGTGCCGGTTCCCCCCCGCCTCCAAATATGTCGAAGCAGGGATGTCCAACCTTGGCAGCATTGAGACTTTGCACTGAAGATTGAGCTGACATCCGTAAGTCTTCAAGTTGCCAAGCCAATTAATCGCCACGTCGCTGTTTCCCCCTCCTCCTCAGGATAACTCCCGGAGCCTGGCGGTCCATTCGGTGAAGGCCCTGCTGAATATGGACGATGATATTTTAATTGCGCAAATGGGTTCCTGGCTCACTGTGGCCCACATGTCGGCGCTGACCAATCAGGACACTTCCCGGGTGTTTGTGTGCGGAGTGAAGTCTGCGGCCCGGGAAGCGGAATTGAAGGAACTCTTCGCCCGCATGGAGTGTAAAAGTTAGTACAAGATCGGTGGCGTTATTTTGGTCTAAGAGGCCTGACAGGGGGTCTTCAACTTACGACCACATTTCCATCACTAAGCAAGACAGACGTTACGCAAGCGTCACCCCCACCTTCCTTGCCACAATTGTTAAGTGAATCACTGCAGCTGTGGACAGTGGAACACAGTTGTTAAGTGAATCCAGCATCCCCGTTGACTTTGCTTGTCGGACAGTCCCAAAACGGGAAATCGCATAACGCTGGGGACGTGGTGACCGTCGTAAATATGACCCTCATTTGCCAAGCACCTGAATTTTGCTCAAGGATGCTTCAAGAGGGGTGCGGTGGTCTAGAGGTTGGAGCTCTCGCCTCACTATCAGGGTTTGTGAGTTCAATCCTAGAGAGAGGCAGATAATTCTCTCTCTCGGTGCGATGAGAATTTATCTGCTGAATAGAACTCCGCATTGGCGACAGGAAAAGGCGTCCGGCCAGTAAAACACTCTGCTAGCTCCGTTCAGTTGTCCAGACTCCACCCCGCAAGGGATGATGGGATCATTAAATGGTTTTGGACTGTAGGGATGCCACCACGGTGGTGTGGAAGAAAACGGGTCACGGGCCCCTTTTTTTGTTGCGGTTGTGACTTTCAACAGTCACTCAACAAACGGTCGTACGTCCAGGAGGACCAATACTCCCAGGAGGCGTTCGGTCACCCCTGTGAAGGTTTTTAAGCGATGATTCACTTTTGGGCTTGTCTCACTCCGGGGCGGCAACAACCTCAATGGAGCGAGGCAGTGTCGAAGGCGCAGCGTCTCGGCTGCAGCGCCCGCTTCGGTCCCGTTCTAACTTACATTGTTTTCCTTGTGTTTTCCCTCCTCCTCCTCCTCCTCCTCCTCCTCCTCCTCCTCCTCCTCCTCCTCCTCCTCCTCCTCCTCCTCCTCCTCCAGATATCGAGCTGCTTCATGAAGATTTTACCAACATCGAACCCACGTTTCCCAAGCTGCAGAAAGTGAAAGTAATTTTGCTCCTGCCTCACTGCTCCGGCCTGGGGGTCAGCAATCCGATCGAATTTATTTTAAAAGAGCACGAAGGTAACTTTTTGAAGGCTTTCCGACGCCTGGTTCTGGCACCTCTGGTCCTTATCTAAATCCCCTTTGTCCTCCTCCTCCTCCTCTTCCTTCCTCCTCTGTCTTCTCCTTGCTCATCATCTCGTTCTCCTCTTCCTTCATCCTCATCCATTTTCTCCTTTTCCTCTTCTTCCTTCCCTCTCTCCATCCTTCTCTATCATCTCCTGGGGGAGACCTCAGCCTTCTTCTCCTCCCTCATCCTTTTCTATCTTCTCCTTCTCCTCCCTCCTTCTCCTCCTTCTCCCTCATCCTCATCTATCTACTCCTCCTCCTTCATCTTTCTCTATCTTCTCCTCCTCCTCCCTCCTCATCTGTCTTCTCCTCCTCCTTCATCCTGTTCTATCTTCTCCTTCTTCTCCCTCCTTCTACTCTTTCTCCTCCCTCATCCTCATCTGTCTTCTCCTCCTCCTTCATCCTGTTCTATCTTCTCCTTCTCCCTCATCCTCATCTATCTCCTCCTCCTCCTACATCTTTCTCTATCTCCTCCTCCTCCCTCCTCATCTGTCTTCTCCTCCTCCTCCTTCATCCTGTTCTATCTTCTCCTTCTTCTCCCTCCTTCTACTCTATCTTCTCCCTCATCCTCATCTATCTCCTCCTCCTCCATCATCTTTCTCTATCTTCTCCTCCTCCTCCCTCCTCATCTGTCTTCTCCTCCTCCTTCATCCTGTTCTATCTTCTCCTTCTCCCTCATCCTCATCTATCTCCTCCTCCTCCTTCATCTTTCTCTATCTTCTCCTCCTCCCTCATCTGTCTTCTCCTCCTCCTCCTTCATCCTGTTCTATCTTCTCCTTCTCCTCCCTCCTTCTACTCTATCTTCTCCCTCATCCTCATCTATCTCCTCCTCCTCCTTCATCTTTCTCTATCTTCTCCTCCTCCTCCCTCCTCCTCATCCGCCTTCTCCTTTTTCATCATTTTATTTCATGCCCTCTTTAGATGCAGAGTTGCTTCGGGATCTCTCCCAAGGATCGGTGGCTGAAGACAAGCTAAGCACCCTTGCTCAACAGCAGCTGAAGGAGCTGACCCACGCCATGCAGTGTGAGCTTTAGTTTTCGTCTTCCTTTTCTTCTCCCCCTTCTCAATCCCCCCCCCCTTCTAGCACTGATGATGTTACCTAACTGGGTAATAAGACGTCATCAAGGAAACAACTAAGCTTAGAGAGCACCAAGGTCCCCCACAGGGCAAGTGAATCTGTATTCATTTACGCCTGCCTTCAGACATTCCTCTAAAGCTTGTTCTTGAGTAATTTCCTGGACTCATCCTGACCTTGCATCCCTGCAGTTGTCAAAGTGCAAGCTCTGGTCTACTGCACCTGCTCGTTGTACCCAGAAGAGAACGAAATAGTAGTGAACAAGGCCTTGTCATCCGGGGCGGAAGGAGCAAAGGCCCAGCCGTACAAGTAAGGAACACAGTTCCGCGACGTTCTTCCAAAAATTATTTCCACCAATGCTGTTTGAATGGTTGCATGTGCAGAATCAGGAGAGAGCCAGAAAGGGACCCCCTGGAGGTCTTCTAGTCCAACCCCCTGCCCAAGCAGGAGACCCCACCCCATTTCTGACAGAGGGCAGTCCAGTCTCTTCTGGAAAGCCTCCTGGGATGAAGCTCCCACAACTTCTCTTCCATGGGTTGATCGTTCTCACCGTCAGAAAATGTCTGCGTTTTACCAGGTTCGCCTGGTTCGCCAGTTGCGCCCCCTATTGGATCGGGACGCCCTTCGCACAGTCACTCATGCTCTCGTGACATCCCGACTGGACTATTGTAACTCTCTACATGGGGCTCCCCTTGAGGTGCACCCGGAGACTTCAGATGGTCCAGAACGCAGCCGCGCGGGCAATTCTGGGAACCTCCAGGTTTACCCACATAACACCGCTCTTGCGCGAGCTGCACTGGCTGCCTGTCGTCTTCTGGGTGCGCTTCAAGGTATTAGTCATCATTTTTAAAGCGCTCCATGGCTCGGGACCTAGCTATCTGCGGGATCGGATCCTGCCTCACACATCCTCACGGCCGATTCGCTCCCACAGAGAGGGGCTTCTCCGGGTGCCGTCCACTAGACTTTGTCAGCGGGCAACGCCCAGGGGAAGGGCTCTCTCTGTGGCGGGCCCTGCCCTCTGGAACGACCTTCCCCCCGACATTAGAACGACCACGGACTTCCGCTCCTTCCGTCTAAAACTAAAAACACATCTTTTCTGCTTGGCCGGCCTAGGGTAGTCTCTCTCTATGGGGTTTTAGTTCTTTTAACTGGGAATTTTAGTATGTTAATGGGGTATTTTAGCACAGGTATATGTTTAATTTGTTTTTAATGTGTTTGTATATTTATTGTTTTAGTTTTCCCTGTGCACCGCTCCGAGTCCCTTTGGGGAGAGGGAGCGGTCAACAAATTAAAATTATTATTATTATTATTATTATTATTTTGAACATTAGAGAGAGAGAGAGAGACCACGAGTTCAGTCACGCAATGCCTCCCAGATCCTGTCTTTCTCTCTCCTACAGGCTTTGCCCACCGGTTCTCCCTTTGTGTTCCAAGTTGGAGGTCCACGTATCGGAACAGAAGTTCTTTCGGATGGAGCCCTCCGACATTTCAAATAGCTGTTTTATTGCTGTCTTAAGCCGAGAGGTAAAGCAGGGAGTTTCATTGCAGCTCGTGAGGAAAGGGGAATGGGTTAGGGTTAGTTGACTCTCTAGTTGAATACTGATCAATATACTACAATAATATTAGATTCCCACACTTTCCCAACTTCTAATTGTTTACCGATTATTAACCTATCACTTGTCTATTATATTACAATATTATACATATACTATATACTATAATATTGTAATACAGTAGACAGGTGATAGGTTAATAATGTCTGTCTGTCCATCCAGGTAGGTAGGTAGGTAGGTAGATATGATAGGTAGATAGATAATGTAGATAGATAGATAGATAGATAGATAGATAGATAGATAGATAGATAGATAGATAGATAGATAGATAGATAGATAGATATGATAGGTAGGTAGGTAGGTAGGTAGGTAGGTAGGTAGGTAGGTAGGTAGGTAGGTAGGTAGGTAGATAGATAGATAGATAGATAGATAGATAGATATGATAGATATGATAGGTAGGTAGGTAGGTAGGTAGGTAGGTAGGTAGGTAGATAGATAGATAGATAGATAGATGATAGATAGATAGATAGATAGATAGATAGATAGATAGATAGATAGATAGATAGATAGATAGATAGAGGACATGGTGGCTCAGTGGCTAAGACACTGAGCTTGTCAATCAGAAATCTGTAGTGCAGATCAGAAAGGTCGGCAGTACGGCGGTTCGAATCCCTAGCGCCGCGTAACAGAGGGAGCTCCCGTGACTCGTCTCAGCTTCTGCCCATCTAGCAGTTCAAAAGCAGGTAAAAATGCAAGTAGAAAAATAGGAGCCACCTTTGGTGGGAAGGGAACAGCGTTCCGTGCGCCTTCGGTGTTGAGTCATGCCAGCCACATGACCATGGAGACGTCTTCGGACAGCGCTGGCTCTTTGGCTTTGAAACGGAGATGAGCCCCGCCCCATAGAGTTGGGAACAACTAGCGCATATGTGCGAGGGGAACCTTTACCTTAGATATAGATATATAGATACATAGATGTAGATAGAATACAATAGAATAACAGAATAAGGGACCTTGGAAGTCTTCTAGTCCAACCTCCTGCTTAGGCAGGAAATTCTACACTACAGACAAATGGTTATCTAACATCTTCTTAAAAAGCTCCAGTGTTGGAGCATTCACAACCCCTGCAATGATTCCCTTAACAACGGTGACAAGGAAGGTTGCAAAATGGGGCGAACCTCACTGAACCAACGTTCCCGCTTAGCAACATAAAATTTCGGGGCTTCCTTGCTGTCGTTAAGCCGAGGACTGCCTGTATTCCAATCGCAGTCCCGTTGGCGGGCTTCCGGCTCCGCTAACCCCGTGTCCTTTGCTCGTTTCTTAGCGCGACCCGTCCGAATCGGTGACCGTGAAAGACGTCTTGGCCCGTGCCGCGGCGAAAGGCCTGCTGGACGGCATCGACCTGGCGAAGCCCTCCAAGAGAGAAGAGAAGAAGAAGAAGAAGCACCGAGCCGGCCTCTCGAAGAATCCGATCAAAGAGGCCGTGATGCAATCCCGGATTCAGGAGTTCCTGGAACGAGAAATGAAATCCGGGACGACGGAGTCTGCCGGATTGAAGGTGGCTCCCAGCGGCTCTCAGGTGTTGAACCAAACCAGCGACCCCGTAACGTTGAAGAAAGCCACCAACCCTCTTTCCAACTCGTCTCTTCCCGTGATGGCGAAGAACAACCTCTCGGCCACCTCCACCATACAAAAAGTCTTGGAGAAGCAGAGGAACGTCGGGAAATCCAAGAACGACGACCGAGTCATGATTCTGAAGCCTGTCGAGATCGTCCTGCCCCCGGTGATGATGCCGTATTTTAACCCCCAAGGGAACAGGGCCCAGATTTCGACAAATCACTGTTACTACCGTTGGATCGGGGGAAAACACGGCTCGCTTAGCCCCTCGGCATCCAAGAGACTGATTAAGTCTAAAGAGCCGCCCCCGGCTACGGGGACCAAACATTCTCGCCCGTGGCTTTGAAGTGGGCGCCATCTTGGTTTGTTTCGGTTTTTGTTTCCCTCCCCTTCTCTCCCCTCCCCCCTAGAATTTGAGACCGATGTTCGTCAAACCGTCAGCTCCTGAATATCGTTTGGGCCCGAAAGTGCTTTTCGAAAGAAATCGAAACGTGGATCTCTTTTGACGTTATTACACACGAGCGGTTTTGCAAAGGTGTTTTTTTTTAAAATTATGATGATGATGATGTCACGCTTGCATCCATGTCCCCCCCCCCCAAAAAAAAACAGCACACTTATGGATTATGCAGATCATTGGAGGGAACTTAAGAAAGTTTGATGCGGGCTAGAGCTAATGAGTCATTAAGCCACCGCGGACCTGAACGGATGTGAAGCGGCTGAATTTTTAAGGCGAACCGTTCACCCGTGAATGAAAACCAGGATGGGGGGGGGGGCTACAATACGGAGAAAAGGAGGGTTCGTTATTATCCCCAATATATTTCAGGTCATTTTTTTCTTGGGAATTGGGAGTGTGTTCCCCGTTTCCGATTTTAGAAGACCCCAACTGGTCTTCGACCTGATCCTCGTAGATGTCCACTTGCTTAAAAGCCCACTCTTAAGGAAGTGCAGCACAAACTAGGTTTGAAAGCACAAACTAGGTTTGAAAGCACAAACTAGGTTTGAAAGAGAAATCCCAACGATAGCAAAGAAAGTTAAAACATTCGGGCAAGGGGGCTTTCAGCCGGCTTTCCTTTGGCTTCCAGGTGATAACCAGCCTTCGCTAGCAACTCACTATGAAACCATCAAGTTATGATGATGCCGTACGGTTAACTGGAAACAGAGCATATTAAACAATTCCTGATTAATTATTTTCTTGACTTATTTTATTTTAAAAAAATGTTCCCTGCCCCCCCAAAAAAGAGGGAATGAATCTGATTGTGACCTACACATTTCGGAGCCGATTTGTGTGTTCTAGAAATGATGTCCTTTCTAGATGAACTGATGGGCATTTCCGTACTTAAATTATAAACCTGTTTCTACCAATTTTTGTGGTATACAACCAGTTGTATATACACAACTAGCCATAATCCTGGTATTTGTCCAGACCAAATGTTATTTCTAATGTTGGATTTTCCCCCTTACTAGAGGGAGCCCCCTTGTGGAGTACTGTGAAACTGTTACCATGGCAACTCCACCACGCTGTACAGTAGAAGCCATTTTATGACAGTACAGTAGAAGCCATTTAAAGACACAACAGGCTGTATCTTAACAGAACACACACCCTGAGTAAGTCATCTGTGAACCAAGTTTGGTTGAAATTGCGTGAGGCGTTCCAGAGTTATGCTGGAATACACGCACACAGACACACACAGAGCCATATATATATATATATATATAGATTACCCCGGCAGTCATTCTTATTGATAAACATGCTTGGAGCAGTAAGGCGAAAGGACCACTCCAACTTCATGAATGTAAAGACAAGCGGTTCATGTAATTAAATTTATTCTTGCAATGGGTTACATTTAAAGGTGTCAGAGGTGGACAACGTCAGGGGGGGGGGGAGCGGTAAAAGAAAACTTTCTTTCCAAACGGAGCATTTCGCCTCAACACAAGGAGCTCTTGTGGATAAACTCTGCGTGTTCGGTTCCCTTTGGTGGCAAAGGGCCCCAAAAGTGTACATATTTGTCTTTTAAAAGCCGTGAGGCCCGAGGGAGGCGCGAAGGTTCAAAATGACAAGCGGTCTAGATTGAGGCAGTGATTTTTTGAGGAGGACACGATAAAACTAGACGTCTGTGGAGCTTCTCAGTCATCCATGACATGGTTGCCCCAAAGGTGCCTTTTCCCCCCTCATTCCCCAATGTTGTTTTTCCTTGAAGCCGTCTCGCATCTTACCCAAGAACTGAAGAAGCTTCTTGGATGAGAAGCGAAACCTCTTCAAAAGAAAAACTAAAGTCCAGTAAAGGGGGGGGGGGGCGAACCAACAACAATCCACCTTTGGGACAATAAAAGTAGATTTCATCCCCCACCCCCATTAGATGAGCTCGCTCTGTTTCACCACCTTCAGAATTCTTCTAAAAAGATGCAATTCTTGGAAACTTGACAAACGATTTTCAAGAATGGCTTTTTGACTTCTAGATAAAAACAAATCCCAACCTGTTCCTTTATTTCAAGCCTAATAATTCTGGGTGCCGGAATGCTGGAAAATGGCCTGTTTTCAGGCCATTTTTGGGCTAACTACAGTCCTGAAAAACTGCCTGTTTTTAGGCCATTTTCAGACCATTCTGGGGCTGTTTCTAGGCCATTTGTGAGCCAAAAACAGTCTGGAAAAACAGCATGAAAACAGCCCAAAAACGGCCTGTTTTTGAGGCCATTTTCAGATCATCTGTGAGCTGTTTTCAGGCCATTTTTGGGTCAAAAACAGGCTGAAAAAAGGCTGAAAACAGCCCAAAAATGTCCTGAAAAACAGGATCTTTTTGGGCCTTTCTCAGACCAATTGGGGGCCGTTTTAGGTCATATTTGGGCCAAAAACAGTACATAGAAAAGCTGTTTTGGGGCCATTTCCAAGCGATTTTTGGACTGTTTGTAGGCCATTTTCTGGCTATTTATTGGGCCAAAAAACGACCTGAAAACAGCACAAAAACGGCCTGAAAAACAGTAAAAAAAAAACCAGGAAACTATTCTTTGTGTATCCTGCACGCCACTGTGTATACATGCACACACATGCATGCATGTTTCCTGTTTCGACACTCGGTGATGGCCGAAAAGGTTCGCCATCCCTGCCCTATTCCTTCGATCCACAGCCCCAAATTAAAAATAAAAAGCTTTCGTCTTCTCCGTTGCCTGCCCCACAGATGACTCTTTCGGGGAAAAAATGGCTTTGAAAATACAGAGAATTCCTGGCTAGGGGCCTTCATTGGGTGGGCTTCATGTCCCAAAAAAAGTCAAAATGGTGGCCAGGCCCACACAACACAGCCCCGCCCTCTTACCTCAAAAAGGGGCGGAGCTTTGATCAAGGCCACCCTTCAGATTTTTTTGTCAGGATGGACTCTTCCAGTTGCTGGGTTAAACTTTTTAAAGTTTCTCGGTCCCTCGCGAGATTATTCCCTACGAACGTTTCAAAAGAAAGTTTAGTTTTAGTTTAGTTAAACTAAACTAAACTAAAACTAAAAAACAAGAAAAAACATTTAACAATGAGCGTGCGGTTTATGAAAAACGGGCTTTCAAAAAAAAAGAATGTCCGGCTCTTCAGCGGGTGGCCTTAGGTCAGCGCAAGTTAAGGAAAACTTGGGTTTATCGTTTCCGTTTTCATAACAGCCGGGAGTTTTCATACCCATGTAGATTAGTTTAACTTCCCTCACCCAGAAGTTTGCATAGGTGGTTTATGTCAGAACGCCAGACAATTAAAAAAAAAAATCGTCTAGCTCTTAAAACGTTGCGTTGACCTGAATTATACAATATACACAAATATCTATCGAGGCAGCTTATACAGCTTAAAAAACAGAGGAAGACTGTTTCTGGTTTGCGATGTGGAGCCCTGGGATCTAGTTCACACATGCACAAGAAGCCAACACTTTGTGGATCGGCTCCCCCAGGGGAGCAGTGGATTGAAGGGGATGTGATTTTGTCACCTTCCTTTGATGTTCTGGTATGAACCACAGGCAATTTTCTGCTGCCTCTAGGCAACCTGCGGCTCTGGAGCCGCATGTGGCTCGTTTTGTCCCTCTGCTGCGGCTCCTTTTGGCCGGTTGGTTCCACGGTTAGGACAGGCAGAGGAAAAAGGATGCCGCACTAGTAGGAAACTCTATGGCGGGGAAACCGGACTTCCGATCAGCTCCACTATTGAACGGGGGGCTTCCGGTTAGGACCTTTGTGGCTCTTTGAGTGCTTAAGGTTGCCGACCCCTGCTCTAGAGAATATCAAAAGCTGAACTCGACACTGAAGAAAGCAACAACTGTTCTTTGGAGCAAGAAGGAAAAGGAGCGGGCTTTTCTGAGAGAACTGAAGGAATGAAAGTTTTGGAAGTCCACCTTGGCTTTCTACTACTCCCATCTTATTCCCAGTTGCTTCTTTTGATGCGTGCGGCTCTCTGGCTGAGCGCCAGTTTACAGCAAGGACTTCTATACTTGTGTAGGAAAAGAGCCCACTTGTGAAGTGGTGTTTAGGCTGACAAAATTGTGTCGAGCATAAGCAGGAGCGTTGGGGAGGCCTCGTGGATGTTTTTTCTAGAGCTGGAAAAACCATCGTCCAAGAACCTCCCAAGGTTTGATTTTGCTGTAGCAACCACTTTCCAAACCAATCAAAGGACAGTTCAAAGAAGGTGATTGGTGGGTTGTTTTTTTTCCAAACGTGGCAATTTCAAGACCTGTGGACTTTGTTTCCCAGAATTCCTCAGCCAACTAGCCTGGCTGGTTGGGGAATTCTGGGAGATGAAGTCTACGCGATTTTGAAGCTGCCAAATTTGTGAAACCTTGTTCTTTGCTGATTGATGATATGACGCCTGTCTTTTAGACGGTGTTGTGGCCCTCCGGCGACAAGCAAGGAGGTTGGGGAGGAACATGGGCCAGTCCTGGGGGGGTTGAGGAAAGCTCAGACGAGGGCTTTGTGTCGGAGGCAGAGAAGGAGTTAGACAGCAGAGAGGCAGAAGAACAGCTGGAGCCTGTTCCCAGCATGCGCATGCACAGAGTTGCCAGAAGACAAGAACAACTAAGAAAGCAGGGTCGATTTGGGAATAAAGCCACACCTTGGAGGGGATTGGCCCCTCCCATAGGAAACAAAAGAGGAGTGAATGGGGAGGAGGCTTTTGCAGGAAACATTTCATTCCTTCGGTCGTTTCAAGAGTGGAAAGTTCTGTTTGTGACTATAAGAAGCTCTGTGCCTTGCCCTGCATATGGAAACTCTTATTTGGCAGCTCGCCAAGTGAGATAAGGTTCGTGTTGATAAACATTCCTCTGAAAGACTGTTTGCCAAGCCTTCCTGATTGTGAATGAAAGGAATTTCACAGCCGTGGAAATAAAAGGGGTTTTGCGGGCACCAAGACTCTACTTCATCATGCTTGTTAGACGGGACAGGATAACGGAGTGAAGTTTTGGCTTGTAAGTGTGCACTTTTTGAACACTTGGTCACGTGGGAATCGTGGTTCCAATTTGTCCCTCTCCAAGATGCTGCGACCGAGAGCATCGGTGAACAGATCACCAGCCTT
This sequence comes from Rhabdophis nuchalis, assembly GCA_039707465.1. NCBI lineage: Eukaryota > Metazoa > Chordata > Lepidosauria > Squamata > Natricidae > Rhabdophis > Rhabdophis nuchalis. Next base: position 2,087,065 of record CM077661.1, on the reverse strand, counting down.
GCTCCCAAGAAATCTGAGGTGGCTTCCCAAGTCTTCCTCCTGAGACCATCACTTCTTCCCTTGCCCCCCACTCTCCCCCCAGGAGATCTGTCTGTCCCTGGGGTATCCTTTGGGAGAGCATCAGGTGAACTCGCGTGACACGGTATACAAACGATCAAAAGTAGACACAAAGGGATTAAACAGTCAACAGCCACAAGGGCATCAGCCAGGGGTGACCCAAACATCAAGATGACAGCCACAGCAGCGAGATCAAAGCGCCATCTGTGATGCCCGTAAGAAGCAGGTGGGGCTTCAATGCTCGCGGCCGTCATCTTGACTTTTGTTTTGCGTTTTGTTAACCAAGCCCTGCAGACACACCTGGTCAATGGACGCCACAGGTTGTGTTAAGGTGCAATCACAAGGTAGAAGGAACCACCGTGAGGGAGAGGGGGGCATGATATATCCTCCTTGGGACTTCCCGTAGCCAAACCGCCGTACATCAATTTGGGTTGCAACCCAAACATCGACCGTGGGAAAGCATGGTTTCTTACGTCAGCCTCGCCGTCCAATAAAAGTCCCTAAGAAAGCGGCATAGTCGAACGGATCTCGCAGAACCAAACAAAAAACAACAAACCCCAAAACCCCCTGAAGGACACGATTTGAATGTCCACGACTTCAGTCCCGAGGAAATCCAGATTGTGGCCAGTTTCGCACACGTCTCCCGGTGAGATGTCGAAAAAGAATAACCTGGATCTACCAAAGGATAAGAGGCACTTGAGCCTTAGCGTCTTCAGCATTTGGGGGGTGGTGGAGTCTGTTCCAAAATAAAACCCAGTCTATCCTGCCAAACTCCTCAAACGTGGACCGGTATGTAAACAAATGCAATTTCGGACTGAAGGCCACTTCAAATATGGTATTGGTGTCCCACGTGGGCAGCCCTTCACTGGAAAGAAAAACCACGGAAACCACAGAGAAGAGATTTTTTATGGTACACTTCCGTCTTCTCCACTGAACGTACATTTGTGCTAGGAAGAGACAAACGAAGGACAGATGCTGCAACACTCAGATGTGCGGTGTGACTTATGCATGCAACGGGGTTGCCACAAGGTGTTGTCACCTGGCTGGCACAATCCTTCCTGCGTGGGCAGGTCTCCCTCCACGGCAGGACACCTGACTGGCACCTCCGAGGTGACACGATGGCTACGGCGCACAAGATGGGAGGTTAATCACGAATGCTCTTTTGTAAAAAATAAGAAGCTTGATATTAGTAGTATAATAATACAAGAGTTTAACTAATACTTAGTTGTGTAATTCACTGTTAAAAAAAGAGGGAAAGTGCTCGGGGGCGATGGGAATCCTTGGGTTGGGTCCGATCATCTGATGCAACCCATGCCTTCAGGATGTGTGAATCGAAGTTCACGTCTGTCCTATTTACAATCAGATAGTAGGCCTTCCACTTCTCGGATATCTCACATGGAGCAACAAAAAAATAAATCAAATGAACATTAAAAAAAAGAAAAAAGATCATGCTTCTTTTCAATATTTACTCGGTGGCGGCAAGAGTGAGAACATGCTTGTCTAATATTATTTTCCCGTAACTTTTCTGAAAGTGAAGATTCCCAACAGAAGGAAGGCCTTCATCCAGTCTTCTTTCTTTGAAACGCAGCTGCTGTCTCGTTTCGCGTGACGTTTCGGGGCAGGGTGAGCCCGCAGGTCCGTCATGGCATGTCAGTCACCGGACGCTTCTGTTTCAAAGTGTCAATCAGGGACAGGACCCCGCGCTTCACGTTGGTGGTGACCCGCCTTGTCATGGAGTCTGCTGGAGGAGGAGGAGGGCGGACTTTCTGAGAAAGAGGCCGGGCGACCAAACACTTCTGATACCGCAGCTGCAACACAACAAAAGGAACAGGTAATCCCCGGGTTACGAGCGTCCCCTCAGTGAACATTTAAAGTTACGCGATCAGCACATCGTAGCATTTCTGAACAAGGCCTGAAACTATGACTCTTGCACCACCACAGCAGTTGTTCACCCTTACGGACAACCGCAGAGGCCCTGCGACATTCGTCTTGCACATTGCCTGCCGAAATGGAGCTTCGGAGGGCTGGATCCTCCCCATTCGGCCGTCCAGAGACCTCCCCCAGCCCATTGCAAGCTGTAACGGAGCCTCTGGGGGCCAGATCTGGCCCTCCGAGGCTGCGTTTGGCCCTTCATGGCCCTCCCCTGGCCCGCGATCTGATCCATATTCCAGATCCGGCCCCTGGAAGCTCCATTTTGACCCGAGGGAGGGCCAAACGGAGCCTCAGAGGGCTTGATCCAGTCCATTTCAGCCTTTGAGATTCCCTGCAAATACTTCCTTTTCTTTGCCAACAGGGAGTGAACTGACACCAATATATATTATTTGTTTTGCTTTCCTCCGCAAATATAACCCTTTACGCACCAGCAAACTCCATCGTGATTTAATGCCCTGCTCGGAATAGCCGACTATTTATAGAGCTGTCCTACTTACCATACAAGCCGCCTGAACGGCCTCGGAGACATTGCCAGCGTTGGGTTCGCACCAGAAGACGTGACACTCGAAATTCTGGTTTCCCGCATCCATAATGAAGGCGAAGGTATGTATGTCTTTCCCCACGCCCATGAAGGACAAGAAGCGGACACGACACTCCACCACAACCTCCTCGTCATCCTAGGCGTGAAGGGAAAGTTGTTTACGTTACAGTCTCGTGTCAGAGGGAGACCTTCTACTCGGGAATGGGATTCTAGCGGTTCGAACCGGTAGCTCCAATGATCAGCAGGGAGTGAACCAGTTCGCTCCCACGATCAAGTGGGCCCGCCACCCGCCCCACCCTGTGCTTTACGCAGCTGCTACAGCGATGCTATTTTTAGAGTTGGGTTTTTAAATTAAATTGTTTTTTAGCACGGGCTAAATTATTTAATATTAGTTTTAACTTTTGTAGAATTTTGTATCGTCTGTATTTTAGATTTTTAAACTCCTGTGCGCCGCCCTGAGTCCCTTTTTGGGAGATAGGGTGGGATAGAAATCTAATAAAGTAAGTAAGTAAGTTTACCTACTTAATCTTCTCAGCTGAGTCGCGCGGCAGACTGGATTGACGCGCCTCAGCTGTTTTCCTTTTTTGCAGATATCGGCTGCCAGGCCAATCTCTGCAAAACTTGGCAAGGAGTCTCAGAGAGTCACGGATCAATTAAATGAACTAATGGTCTCCTGCAAACTCCACTCCCCTTTTGCTCCTCTTTTATATTCTCTGGGAGGGGCCATTCATTGTCCACCTGTGGCCTTCCTCCCAAGTCAACCCCTGTTCTTTAACTGTTCCCTTTGTCTGGCAGCTCTGCGCAGGCGCACACTGGGAACAGGCTCCAGCTGTTCCTCTGCCTCACTGATGTCTGACTCCGAAGGTAGCTGATAACTGTCAGAGGGCCCTGGCCCCCTCTCTGCCTCCGACACAGAGCCCTCCTCAGAGCCTTCCCCAGACTCCAGGACTGGCCCAGGTTCCTCCCCAACCTCCTCATTGTCCGAATCTCCCTGATACACAACACAACACTTCCTCGCAAAAGTGTCAACCACAGCTTTCAATTTGACATCATTGATTCTCGTAGTGGAAGCTCTTAAAAGGATTTGACACTAAAACATCCCGTGACTGGAATGTGTTATAAAACTTATATGCCTCACTAAAGTTTTATGCACCTTGTAGGAATTTCAAAACAAAAATCTTTTAAAAATAAACCACTTGTTGTTTGGGCTGGATACCTATGGCAATGTTTCTCAACCTTAGCAACTTTACCATACCTCCCACCGACCGATTCGCTCCCACAGAGAGGGCCTTCTTAGGGCGCCGACTGCCGGTCAATGCCGGCTGGCGACGCCCAGGAACAGGGCCTTCTCTGTGGCAGGGCCCGCCCTCTGGAACGACCTCCCCCCCGAACTTCGCACCATCACGGACCTTCCCCTCTTCCGCCGCTCACTTAAGACACTTCTTTTTCAGCAAGCTGGACTGGCGTAGAACTTGAATTTTAGAACAATTGAGCCTCAGCCAAGTTAGATAGGTTTTTTAATGGGAATTTTAGCACAGGTTTTCTATTTAATTTCTTTTTAACTTTTGTATATTGTTATTTATTGTAAATTTTTTAATGTCCTGTGCACCACCCAGAGTCCGTCTCGACGGAGATTGGTGCGGTTAACAAATCGAATAAATTAAATTAATTAATTATCATGCGTAGACTTCAAACATGCTGGCTGGGGAATCCTGTATGCGTGGTAGTCCACGCATCTTAGGATGGCCAAAATTGAAAAATACTGCCCTAGGGTGCAAAATATACTTAATTTTTCATTATTTCAGTACATAGGTGGGGCAGAACACATGCTCTATAGGCCACCTTCCATGGCTTAATCATCTAGTGAAAGTTAATTAACTTTCCAGTTAATTAGAGTGTAGGCAGGAGTGATGCAATTCATTTAATTTTCTCCCCTTAAATCTGGGATAATTACTGTTGAAAGCCTCACTGATTTCAAGGGTGGGTTTTTCTTTTTTTGTTTTCTGTAGTCGTGGAATGCTAATTAAATCGACAGCTCGGTTATTTTTGTAAGTGAAGGTAGTAGCACATGGCAAACGGTAGCACATGCATCTTGAAAATGCAGCGCAAAAATTATCATTTGTCACCGTCAAATCTTGTTTTGACTGACACCACAGATGGCGTTTTCTGCGTTTCGCCCATAACCTTAAAGGCTTGGAGAAGAGAAGAGAAAAAATAAAAGTAGGTACAGAAGGACAAAAGAAACAATCTTCTCCTTTACTTGACATTTTTAACGACCTCGGAATCCCTTGCATCGGGGTGGAGTCAAGGCAATTGAATGAAGCTGAGAGTTTATTGGCCAGATGCCTTTCCCATCCCCAATGCGGAGTTAGTGTTGTGGCCTGCCAGCGGCCAGCAAAGCTGGCAGCAGATTCAGACAAGAGGACCCTACTCTCACTTGCCACAATTTGACATGACTACATCTGACCCACAAGACTCACTTGACATGATCCACACCTGACCCATCGCAAGTCCCTCACTTGCCACAACCCACAAGACCCATTACTAGCTCCATCACAAGAGCTTCAGTTGACATGATCCACACCTGACCCATCGCAAGTCCCTCGCTTGACACAACCCACAAGACCCATGACTAGATCCATCACAAGAGCTTCAGTTGACATGATCCACACCTGACCCATCGCAAGACCCTCACTTGCCACAACCCACAAGACCCATTACTAGCTCCATCACAAGAGCTTCAGTTGACATGATCCACACCTGACCCATCGCAAGTCCCTCACTTGACACAACCCACAAGACCCATTACTAGATCCATCACAAGACCCTCATCTGATGGGACCTCATCACAAGACCTACTGACCACACAAAGCCCTTATAAGCAGAAGAACACCGACAATGACATCCTCTGAACTCCGCTGAAGACGTTACTACTTAGGTAACAAAAGGTTTGGAAACCAACCCACAAGCTTGGAGGACCAACCTCCACCCTCATCCTCCACCCGAGCTACACATATTTGCCACTACAGCAAATAATAATAATAATAATTGTTGGGTCAAGTTACAAATCCTAGTGTTAAAATAGGACAAGTTGAAGGAATCTTACCCCATCGCTGATGACGGTCACAGTAGCATCAGCCACATTCATGGTGACAGGGATCCATTCTTCCCTGTTGGAGGATTCTATAAGATTTTCTATACTCCCGTTCAGCATGTCCATACCTTTACAAGAACAGAGACAACAGTCACGCAACCTTAGAACTTTTGAAGGACGCACATCATTTTGGTTTTCCTTTCCTTAAAACTTGTTTCTCTGGCCTCGATTGACTTTAACCTTAGTGCTAAAGCCATCTTTTCTTTTGGACTTCAAGCCTACCACACTTTCCATCGTGGGAAACTGGGATTATGTGGAGTTGGGTGATGGGTAGCCATAATCACATTCTTTCTAGAAACCTAAGGTCATCCTTTGTCTCCTCACCTGACTGGAACTGGATGGGTGGAACTGCCAGCATGGCATTGGGAGACTGGACTGTGTGATGGACTTGTGGGGGTGGGGGCAAAATCTTGAACTTTCAATGGTGGGAAAACCAGATTCAGGTTTTGCCAGATGTGCCCACATGGGTCTCTTCATCCATTGGGACTTTGAGGAATTCTATGGTCTCCTAGAAATACTAATTAAATCCTTTACGATACACCTGCCATCCCTTTGAGCCACACTAATTATTACTAATAATATTAGTTGTTTGTGAGGAGGAGGAGGAGGAGGAGGATGAAGAATGGAGGAGGGTACAGGAGGAAGAGGAAAAAGAGGAGAAGAGGAGAAGAGGAGGGGAAAGAAGGGGAGGAGGAGGAGAATAGCAATAGCCTTTAGACTTATATACCGCTTCACAGGGCTTTTACAGTCCTCTCTAAGCGGTTTACAGAGTCAGCATATTTACACCAACAATCCGGCTCCTCATTTTACCCACTTCGGAAGGATGGAAGGCTGAGTCAATCTTTGAGCTGGTCAGGATCGAACTGCTGGCAATCAGCAGAGTTAGCGTGCAATACTGCATTCTAGCCACAACGGCTGTGGCAAAGGACAACGAAGAGGAAGAGGCAGCAAAAGAAGAAAGAAGAATGGAGGAAGAGGAGGAGGAAGAGAGGAAGAGGAGGAGGAGGAGGAGGAGGAACACATTTATGAAAAAAATACACTTACGTACCCACTGGCTTAGTTACAGGTAGCATGCCCAGGTATTGCACATGGAATTTCTGGACCAGCTCAGTCTTTGGTGTTGGAAAATCTACTGCAGGAAAGCAAAACATCAATTCCATCTCATCCCATTCACATCAGGCTACCTCTCCTTTATTTTAATGCCGGGAGCCAGAGTGATCTATCAGGTAGCCAATTAATATTATCGATTCCAATAAACCCCCCTGTCCTAAGTCCTACGGGGGGGGGGGGGGGGGGAAGGCTCCCAATTGATATCCAGGGAGTTAAGGAATGGAGTGCTATAAATCTTCACGACGTAAAATAAATCTTCTCTTCTTGGGACAGTTTTGAGGGGAGGAGGAAGGAAGGAAGCTTACCTAAGCATAACTCAACAGCCACAAAGGTTGCCAACGATGAATTAGTTACAATACAGCTGTGACTAACAGGTGCAAAATAAAATAAAATAAAATCCAACCCCACACTAAACTGATTTATTGCTAAAAGCCTATGCACAGGAATCTTCTAAACCAGGAATCGGCAACCTTAAACACTCAAAAGAGCCACAGAGGTCCTAACAGGAAGCCCCCCCCCCCCATTCAATTCTGGAGCCGACCGGAAGTCCGGTTCCTCCAAGACAGAGTCTCCTCCTCCTATCACGACATCCGTTTTCCTCTACCTTCCTAACTGAAAGCCCTATCCATTGTGGAGCTCACCGGCAACAGGGAGCCGCAGCAGAGGGATGAGAGAGCCACATGAGCCCTGTTCTAAACTAATGGACTTGGTTAGTTAGACAAAGGCCGACTGAATTTAAGGGCGGTTGCCGTTAGTTTACTTGTGACTATGTAGGGATTCTAGGCTGATGTCTCTCTTTACTTCCCTCCCCCAGGTTCTGCCATTCCTCCTCCAATAAAAAAAAATCCTTTTTATGATGCTGCGATCCAGATTCAGACGCTTGGCAAAGGGGTTTCAGATATATGACCTCTGATGGGTCTCTTCCTTCCGACAAGCCACGTCAACGGGACTGCTACATTCACTTAACAGCTGTGTTCCTAACTTATTGACCTCGGTGATTCACCTAACCAAGGCGGCGAGAAAAGCGGTACAATGGGGCAAAACTCAACAACGGCCTCACTTAAAGGACGGGAATCCAATTTTGGTCGTAAGTCGAGGGCCATCTGCCTGTCTTATTTGGTGCAACTGGTCTAGCGTGACTCCCTCACGACAATCCACCTACGTGCTTGTCACAGGTTTTACCTTGCAAAGGGACCTCCAGAGCCACGTTTGACCGTTCCTGCAATGGGTTGCAAGCCACAGCTTTGGCATTCTTCCTTTCAGCCATAATCTGCAGAAAAGGAGGTGAATGCAATTTATTTTCCTCTTCAGGAGAGAATTTTATCCGTTAACACCAGCCTTGTTTTCGAGGCTCAGCCTTCAGACCAAGGGTGAAATCCTGCCCCGGTTCAGCCAAACCGGTGGGGACAATTGTCCCTGGTTCTGCGAACTGGTAGTAAAAAAAAAAAAGCTTTCAAGAATCGCGTGGCTCAGCTGTGAGCCGCGCAATCCTAGGAAGCTTTCCCCGCTGCTTGGTGGGCGTGGTGTGGCGGGAGTGGCAGGGAAAGGATACTGCAAAATCTCCATTCCTTCCTTATTCCAGGGGAAGGATATCATAAAATCTCCATTCCCTCCCCACTCCAGGGAAAGGATACTGCAAAATCTCCGTTTCCACCCCACTGTGGGGCCAGCCAGAGGTGACATTTGCCGGTTCTCCGGACTACTCAAAATTTCCGCCACCGTTTCTCCAGAACCTTGCTGGATTTCACCCCTGGCAAGGAGCCTGCTGCGTGATTTTTGGGAAGCCCAAGTCAGAACACAAAGCCCAGCGATTAACGCAAAGGAGACTCGCCTTCGAACAGATTTCGTGGAGGCTGGTGGCAATGGCTTTCGCTGGGGTGTCACATCGGAAGACGTGGCATTTCAAAATCCGTGTCTCTCTGTCTCTGGCTACATAGGCGAAATCCCTGGAGAAGGAAAGAAAAAGAAGAAAGAAACACCAGTGAAAACTTACGGCTCTCGGAGAGAACGAGACGAACGGCAACCGAAGGAGAGGACAAAGATGGAAGTGAAGAATTTCGTTCCACGGCTGAAGGCCAAGATCTGGAGATCTTCTCTTTCTTTCTTTCTTTCTTTCTTTCTTTCTTTCTTTCTTTCTTTCTTTCTTTCTTTCTTTCTTTCTTTCTTCTTTCTTTCTTTCTTTCCTTCCTTCCCTCCCTCTTTCTTTCCCTCCTTCCCTTCTTTCTCTTTCTCTTTCTTTTCTTTTTTTCTTTCCTTCCTTCTCTTCCTTTTTTTTCTCTCTCTCTTTCTTTCCTTCTTTCCTTCCCCTGGTCATCCTTCTCACGAATGGACTACACACCTGTTTCCTAAGTCTACTACAGCGTACCACCGGACTGAAAATTAAGGGGGAAAAAACCATGGTCTAAATTTACGCACGGTTGGAATTTAAGGACAGGGGCTGAGTCGACCATTCAGAAATGAGCAAATGGACCAAAAATCTTCCGTTTTTTTTCTCCCTTCCTCCCCCCCACAAGACAAATGGGTCCCCTCTAGTTTTCTTTCCGTCTTCAAAGAGGAACAGAAACAAACCTTGGGACCCCTCCATGAGACCCACAGACTGCAGTCTGATCAACAACAGGGACCCAAAGCCATCATTCAACACTTTAACTACAACTTGCAAGGCAACACAAGGACAAAAGGCAGGCAGGCAGTAAAATAAAGGAAGAAAAAACAACAACATCATTTCTCTTTTTTACCTTTCTCTGAATCCGGAAAAGCATAGAAAAACAGAGCAGAGAGAGTTAGGAAAAGCACAGAGAGACACGGAGCCCTTTCCCACCCTCCCCGTCTGTTGTCCTTGACTGAGCTGGACAACAGTTTTTCTTCTGCACTTCTAGTCCGAGTTGGAGTTTGTCCAAGTTTGGAGGTATTTTGGGAAGTTGTCATGAGGCCTGTTGAGGCTCAGCTGAACGGCAGGCAACACATGAAGTGAGACACGGGCTTAAAATATCACACAGAAACAGGGAATCCAGACAACAGATGCATCCCTTCCTCCTCGCTGCATTTTCCAAAGGGGAGATCATACCGAAAGTGACAACGTCAAAAGAAATGAATAAGTAATGCATTTGTGCTACACAATGCAGGATTTTCCACCGTTCCTTCCTGATTCGTCCTGTCCTTTATGGGGAAACCTCCCTGGAAATCTGTAACCGATTCTACAAGCAAAAAACCGCTATTTTTTTCCCGTCTTTTCTTATCCTTTTTGGAAAGGAAATCCATTCGTCCTTTGGGCTAATAACAATAATTTTAAAAAGGTCTCAAGTTATGCCAATCAAACATTCATGTTATTCATTATTACAGCAAGGTGCTGTAAAGATGCATTAAATTAAGGTGGGATATTATGCACGTTCTTATAATAAAGGCAACTACCCTAGTTCTTCTCTTTTTTTTCTTTCTCCTATTTTGTTTCCCCAAAAATAAGACAGGGTCTTATTTTCTTTTGATCCCTGAAATAAGAACGTGGTCTTATTTTCGGGGAGGTCTTATTATTTTTGAGGTGCAGGAGGCGGTGAGCGTGGTCACCTCACGGCTGCTGCTGTGTTGCAATATTTTGGGGCGATGGGAGGGCTTATTTTAGCGCATGCACTCAAAAGCCCAATTGGGCTTATTATCCGGGGAGGTCTTATTTTCAGGGAAACAGGGTAGATTTTTAAAACTTGTTCGGCTAGTCATGATCTCTCTGAAATCAAAGTCAGTATTATATCTGACACAGACTTCCCACATTGGGAACAGGCTCCAGCTGTTTGTCTGCCTCACTGATGTCTAACTCCAAAGACAGCTGATAACTGTCAGACGGCCCTGGCCCCCTCTCTGCCTCCGACACAGAGCCCTCCTCAGAGCCTTCCCCAGACTCCAGGACTGGCCCAGGTTCCTCCCCAACCCTCCTCAGTGTCTGAATCTGCCACTGGCGGGCCATAACATACAGCTCTTGTCAAGAAATATTGAGAATATATTGAGGAAATATTGAGGACATATATATATATATATATATATATATATATAGTTGTGAAAAACAATTATCTATCTATCTATCTATCTATCTATCTATCTATCTATCTATCTATCTATCTATCTATCTATCTATCTATCTATCTATCTATCTATCTATATGCTGGTATTGCCATCCTCGGGTATTTTCCTGTGTATATAGCATGGAATTGTTATTGCAACGTATATATTCACTTAAATTAAGGCACCAATTTGCTCTGCATGATCCTTACCAGCCCCTCCCAATTCAATTGTCTCAAAGCCTATCTCCAACTTCAACAGCCAGTACAGACAGTCCTCAACTTACGGCAATTCTTAGCCCACAATGTATGTTGCTAAGTGAGACATTCGTTAAGTGAGTTTTGCTCCATTTTTACAACCTTTCTTACCCCCATCGTTAAATGAATCAAAGCAGCTGTTAAGTCGGCTCCATGTTTGTTAAGTGAAGGAAGGGGGGGGGGGGGAAAGAAGGAAAAAAGAAAAAGAAAGAAAGAGGGAGGGAGGGAAGGAGGGGGAGGGAAGGAAGGAAGGAAGAAAGGAAGAGGGAGGGGGAAGGAAGGAAGGAAAAAGAAAGAAAGGGGGCAGGGAGGGAGGGAAGAAGGGGTATGGAAGAGAAGGAAGGAAGGAAGAAGAAAGAAAGAAAGAAAGGAAGGAAGGAAGGAAGGAAGGAAGGAAAAAAGAAAGAAAGAAAGAAAGAAAGAAAGAAAGAAAGAAAGAAAGAAAGAAAGGCCTTTCCGTTGCCAGAATAAATTATTTACAATATGTGTGCCTCTCAAAACACATTTCAGACATTAATAATTTAAAAGGCCCTGCTTTCTCGCCGCCGCTGAAATGTGTTAATGGTGAAGTTACTCCTCTAAAGACAGAATTAAAGGCATGCCTTTGTGCAATTGTCCACGGGTTGGATTATGTTCAGCCGTCTTTATCCTTTACACTTGGAAAAACCAACGCATACGGCTGGACAATAGTTAAAGCGGAAATTACTCCCACGTGTGCCAAGGGGTGAGGAAATAAAAGAAGACGATTGATAGGACCCAGTTCATCTTCCACACACCCCTCTCCAACATCTTAATGCAGTTTCTTAGATATATATATAATTTAACACACCAAAAAGGCACTTCTCTCTTTTCTATTCTTCAGCGGATAAAGAAAACGGAGACAGACCACCGATTTTAATAATCCGGCAGTGTTTCTCTCATGTACAGTACCTATTTCAGCTTTTATTTTAGTTCAAAGGAAAGAGGCTTTCTTCATCCTGGGGTGTGTTTGTGGGTCTGTCAACTTGCAAGACCCTGTTATTAACAATTCATCAGAGGGTGCAAAAAGACTTTTCCCCCTTCCGCGCGTCTCCAACGAAACGCCAAACGCTCCAGAAACCCAAAAACGAGAACCTAGCATCTCGTACAATCCCACCAAGACCGCCTTGGCACCCTGTCTGCTTCCCCCCGTCCCCCGCCCACCGCCCGGGTAGCTCCACAATTCCATATCCTGTTCACATTGGCCCTTTCGACACTTCCCTCCCCAATCCGACCCCCTCCCTAAGTCTAGCGGGGGATGGGGGATGAAGGTGGCCATTTAAGCGAGTCGGTGGCCGAACCCCTGTCACTGCCACCCCACCCCACCCTAGCCTGGCCCCAGCAGGTCTCCGACCAAATAATCCGCACTAGAAAGCTGCCAGGCGTACATGTTAGAAGTTGAAAGATGATTATCTAATAATAATTATAATACCTAGAACACAATATGTCCAGGTATTATGTATCCCTAGACGTTATTATCATTGCTAAGAGTATTCTGCTTGAAGAATACTAATTTGACCTAGACAATACACTGTTCACCAAGCACTCATGTACGTTAAAGAACAAACTATAAATACAATTATTATTATTATTTTTTTAAAACAAAGCTGGCAGGGGAATCTTGTGGGATCCAAGACTCTCCGTTTCCTGCCGGCTTTCGCCAAAAGGGAGATGTCTACTCACGGAGGAAGTCTACTCACACCGTAACTCTCGTTCAACCAGCGATGCCCGTCCAGCAGCTGTTCGGTGCCATGGCTTCAAAAAAAGAAAACCCAAAACCCAAAACAAAACGAGAGAGGCGTCTTTTTTAATCACACTTCGGAGAAGAAACACCGCATCCTTCGATCGGCAAAGCCCCTAGATCTTGCTCCAGACTCGGGGGGAGGAAGGAAAGCAGGACAAAGGGGCTGTTCTTTGCTTATTCAGCACGGGAACTCTTCGTCAATCCATCCACCGCCGCTCGCCGTAAGTTTCTGACCTCGTTCATTTCAGGGCAAGAAAGAAGGGGGTCTTTTCAGAGCATGCACAGATCGTTGGGGAGGGTCTCCTTGGGCCCTTCCACTCCGCCCACCTCCTGCTTCAGACCTTTGCATAGAGATCAGATAGCACAAAGCGTATTCCACACACCACACACACACACACACACGCTTTTCCTTCCTCAACCAAGTCCCCACCCCTCTTTTGAAGCCCCCCCCTCTCTCTCTCGTATTAAGCATCCCTGGGGAGTGAGCTTGACAGGTCATTCATTCTGCATCAAGTTGGACCGATCAACTCTTCCGCCAGATGTTCTAATTCCCCGCTTTGCTCAGTGACGGACGGGTGGGGATGCAATCCAGAAAGATGCCGCTGGGTTTTTCGGAGCAATTCGCCCCCCTCTCTCTCCCGGCTTCCTCCCTGCTTTAAAAACCCCTTAAAAATTAAAATATTTTAAAAAAAACACCAACGTTTTGAATCTCACTGTTTCTCTGTTTGGTTAAAGATCTGGGCTACTCGTCCTGCTTCGCTCTGCCTTGCACATCTCTTATTATTAAATTATTGAAAGCTTCCTCTCTCTCTCTCCCGTTGGATCTCGCCAGCTCAAATTAACTGTTAAGCGCCCAGGATCAAAGAAAAAAGGAAAAGAAAAAAGAAATAATACACGTGGCTTGTCATGCGTTCGTTGTGCCACCGATTCTTTTGTCCAGGAAAGATTTTAAGATATCGTTTGAGGCTACTGTTAAAAAAAGATCTTTTGTGTATGCATTTCTTCTTTAATTGTTAAATTTATTTGCTGCTCCTCTTGCTGTGGGGGGTTACTCGGGGCCGGAAATAAATTGAACAAATCTATATATGTATATGAGAGAGAGAGAGAGAGAGAGAGAGAGAGAGAGAGAGAGAGAGAGAGAGAGAGAGAGAGAGAGAGAGAGAATGTTCCAGCATAATACTGGAACACCTGGGCCACGGAGATGACTTGGTACACAGATGATTTACTCTCTGGAAACAAATACTGTGGGGGTTAGACACCCCTAACAGTCCTCAGTGTGTGTTTGTGTGTGCGCGTGCTCCAGCATAACTCTGGAACGCCTGGACTGCTGAAATGAAAAGGAATGAATTATATCGATTGTGTCAAATCACAGTACTTTTGACAGTGATAGTATGCATTTTGGATTCAGGTGTGTGTGTGTGTGTGTTTGTGTGTGTGTGTCCCAGCATAACTATGGAACACCTCAAGCAATTTCAACCAAATTTCGTACACAGATGACTTACTCTATGGAAAAAAAGACTGTGGGGGTAAGACACCCCTAACATCCCTCAGTATGTGTGTTTGTGTATGTGTTCATTCCAGCATACACACACACACACCTGAATCCAAAATGCACACTATCACTGTCAAAGTCCTGTGATTTGACACAATAGATATAATTCATTCCTTTTCATTTAAGCAGTCCAGGCGTTCCAGAGTTATGCTGGGCAGCTGAAATGACTTGGAAAGCAATGGTCGTAAGTGTGAAAAACAGTCACAAGTCAATTTTTTCAGTGCCGTTGTAACCTTGAATGGTCACTCAATGAACTGCTGTAAGTGGAAGTCTACCTGTATTAGGGCCACTACTTCTACTTTGCAAAGCAGAATCAAGAAAGCCCATTGCAGAGCCTGTGATGAGATTGTAGGGGCATTTAACATGATATAATCCATATTTTGTGTCCATATTTTGTCCAAAGTTGACCGGAAGAAGCCCGAATGATCGACCACGCAAGAGGAAGACTTAAGAGCCGTTGTTGCTCTGATATTTTGGAAAGGGGCTTTTGAAGGCCCACGTTGGAGGGGGAATTTTGCTTCAATCAAATCTTTTGTAAGCTGCCTTTTCATGACAAGATAAAAGAGCTAAGGGAATCTTGTTCACTCCGTTAAACTAACACCCAAGCATAAGAAGACACCTGAAGCTCAAACAGCTTAAAATCCCAGCCCCTTTTGAACATAAATCAAGATTCTGCCAACATACTTCAAAATGCAGGATCAAATATTTTCTCATTGACACACACACACAAAAAACCCCAATCTCAAATAAATCAGATATATAAGAGCAACCAGGATGATGAGGGGCCTGGAGGCTAAAACACACGATGAACGATTGCAGGAACTGGGCCTGGCTAGTCTAGGGAAGAGAAGGACCAGGGGAGACAGGAGAGCATCTTCCAATATTTGAGGGGCTGCTACAGAGAAGAAGGGGTCAAGCTCTTCTCCAAGGCACCCGAAGGCCAGACAAGGAATAATGGATAGAAACTGACCAAGGAGAGATTCAACCTGGAAATAAGGAGAAATTTTCCAACAGTGAGAACAATCAACCCATGGAACAGAAGTTGCCTTCAGAAGTTACGGGAGCTTCAAGAAGAGACTGCACTTCCCTCTGTCAGAAATGGCATAGGGTCTCCTGCTTGGGAGGGGGGTTGGAATAGATGACTTCCAAGGTCCCTTCCAACTCTTGTTATTCTGTTATTATTCTGTTATTCAGAAGTTGTGGGAGCTTCATCTCTAGAAGCTTTCAAGGAGAGACTAGACTTCTATCAGAAAGGGTGGAGGACGAGTCTCCTGCTTGGGCCCGGGATTGGACTAGATGACCTACAAGGTCTGGCCCAACTCTGTTAATCTGTTCTGTTCTAAATCGATTACGACACAGAGCACAGGACTCAACGGCCGCTAAGAAATTGCAAGTTAGCAGCTGCTGGACGGTTTGCACAAGTAGCCAAGTTGTAACTTAGAAAAACCGAATCTTGAGCATGCCGGAGAAGGGGAACAATAGGAAATGTTAAAAATTCAGTGCGGTCAACAACACAACACTGTGAATGACAGTGTTGTGATAACAAAGCTTCCTTTGATCCCGTGGGACCGTCTCTGGCACTCACAGGATGCAACAAATCTGGACAGAATCACAAGGCGGAACAGGGGATGGTGAGATATAGATAGATAGATAGATAGATAGATAGATAGATAGATAGATAGATAGATAGATAGATAGATAGATAGATAGATAGATAGATAGATAGATAGATTCATGTTGTGAGGGTGTTTCTCAATGGAAGCCATCGAAATAGAGAAACACCCCCACAACATGAATAAACGTGACGATACCTCCCGCCTACCAGACATCTGGAAACCAGCCCTTGTCAACAAACGAGCCCCACCCACCACCCAGGTCGTTACAACACAAAAGAACAACGGACCCACAGCCGGCACCAATCAACCACACAGGATGATACGAAACAGCCGACCAATCTACAAAGATCAACTCCATCTCCCAATCATGATGCAACCACACAGCCAATCAACCCACTTACAGCAACAAAGCCAGCACTCCACACACACCCCTCTAAGATTTTTAGAAAGACGGCAGCTCCGACCACGCTTCACACGCACAATTACAAAGCCAGCCCCAGAACCGTAAAGCCTACAAATTCGGCACGTATGTTCCTCTTGGCGTCTCAGTGCTCGCTAAGAAAGGATTTTTAGAAATGACCATCGTCTTTCCTGTGCCGTTGTGGCTAGAATGCAGTATGGCAGGCTAACTCTGCCAACTGCCAGCTGTTCAATCCTGACCTGCTCAAGGTTGTCTCAGCCTTCCATCCTTCCGAGGTCGGTCAAACGAGGACCCAGATTCTTGGGGGCAAGAGGCTGACTCTGCAAACCGCTTAGAGAGGGCTGTAAAAGCACCGTGAAGCGGTATATAAGTCTAAGGGCTATTGTTATTAAAATGAAATAAAAGTCTCAATCTCTTCACCATGGTTGTGCCAGGAAAGGAAACCGCAGACGTTTGTGAGGTACCTCCATGCCATGATAAACTAAAACGTCCCGACGTACTTAAAATGCAATTTAGTCCACAACAACGAGAACGCAAAGATACATTCAATAGGTTATTGGCGGCCACATTTATCAGAAATACGCGCCTTAACCAATGTCCATCTCATAAAGAAAGACCAAACATATTGCAAACTTACCGGCCATTATCTCGACCGACTCCCCAAACTCGGATGCTAACGATGGGCTGAGAATGAAGAACGCTACGGTCCATGGGGTCTACCAAATTTAACATATCGTTCTCCAGGATAAGATACATGTCTTTCCCCTAAATTAAAAAGAGAGAGACAGACAGACAGACAGATAGAGGGGAGAGAGACAGACAGACAGACAGGCAGACACAGACAGAGAGACAGCAAAAGAGAGAGAGGGAGGGAGAGAGAGGAGAGAGAGACAAGAGAAAGAGAGACAGACAGAAACAGACATAGAGAGAGGAGAGACACACACACACAGAGGAGAGAGAGACACACACACACAGAGGAGAGAGAGAGACACACACACAGAGGAGACAGAGACACACAGAGAGAGAGGAAAGAGAGACAGAGACAGAGAGGAAAGAGAGGAGAGGGAGACAGAGACAGAGAGAGAGAGAGAGAGACAGATAGACAGCAAGAGAGAGACACAAAGAGAGAGAGAGAGAGAGAGAGAGAGAGAGGAGAGAGAGAGAGGAGAGAGACAGAGAGAAACAGACAGAGAGAGAGAGAGGAGAGGGAGAGAAAGAGAAAGAGAGATTTAAAAAGTGCAAATCCTTTTCATCTTGCAAAACTTATTTCAGAAAAAGAAGGTGGGCATAAGAAAAATATACCCACGGGATCCGGTTGCTCTCCAAGCTTGGTGGTTTTCTTGCAGACGTTTCATGACCTAACTAGGGAACATTATCAGTGCTTAGAAGGAAGTAGTGCTTGCTGCAGGAATGCAGCAACTAATACTGACAATGCTACCTAGATGGATGGGGAATTCTGGGAATTGAAGTCCACAAATTGCTACGGTCTAAGTTTAGACCCTGGTGTAAATAAATAGAAGACCACAACTTTATGTGGAGTTAAGAATTCCCAAATTCCCAGAATTAAGTAGAGTAGCTGGGGAATTCTGGGAGTTGGAGGTGAGTGAACCCTTTGGAAGTTCTCATGCAGGAAATATTCCACTGGGGCTTTCCTAGAACCGTGAAGGCCTCTGTTGAAGTTCTCATCACTATCACTGATGACAAAAGCTAGAGAAGAGGTTCCCATCAGGGCTACAATTATAAAGGAACCTTCCATCTCTCCATCTTCCATCCATCCATCCATCCATCCATCCATCCATCCATCCATCCATCTATCTATCTATCTAAAAATGACTCTGTGTGTTCCAGCATAACTCTGGAACGCCTGGGCCGCTGAAATGAAAAAGACTGAATTACATCTATAGTGTCAAGTGACAGTACTTTTGACAGCGATAGTGTGCATTTTTGGATTCAGGTTCCGTTAAGATACAGCCTGTTGTGCCTCAAAATGCCTTCCACTGTACAGCACAATGGAGCTGCCATGGCAACGGCTTCACAGTACTCCACAGGGGGGCTTCCTCGAATACAGGACTGGGATAAATACATCAGCTAGTCCACAATACAAATACTAGTATCAAGATAGTAGATGCGTTGTCTTACGCAAAAGGTCCTCTCCCGGGGAAGGTTGGGCCGGCCGTCAAAGAAGCTGGAAAACAAAGTGGCCAGAAAACAGGGAAGGCTTACAGGTAAAATGGAGACATCTCCTTACCTCCCCCCAGATGCCCACGGTGTCTCTGATGTCGTTCTTGCAGTACGAGAGTTGCCGGATACAGTTGTTCACCGCAACGCTGCTTTTCCCAGGCGCTAAATCTTCCTCCCCCATCTCTACCCATCCCAAGGAACGAACGGCAAAGCACTGCAAAAGAGATCAGGCCCCAGGAATCACGTTTTAGATCCTATGGCTTCCCACCCAACCAGGGAATCTTTACAAGTAAGTAAGTAAGAGAAAAATATCCCAGATATTTTCTTCAGCATATAAAAATAATTACGGAGACTTAATAATAATAATAATAATAATAATAATAATAATTTAATTTATAACCCGCTCTCTCTCCCAGAAGGAAACTGGGAGACTTATAGCAAAAGGAAACAGCAGTTTATTTACATAAACGTTAGCGCTAACGGATTCTCTAACGGAAAAAGAATGACCTCCAGGTACAGAGTTCCACTTTATATACCTGAAATTACGTATTACATACGTCATAACCCGAATACATGAAAACAACATTGCGTGCAAGAAATACAATGTGAAAAGCACATGGAAATATTCCAAGAAGCATACGTGTTCAGCAATCCCAAAGGACTTCCCAGAACTTCCCCAGAACTAGACAATAAGATCATTACCGGCTTCCTGCAAAACATTTCCTGTTATTTCCGGTTACAGAGGAAGCCTTAAAGGGAGGGAACAGGCTATTTTCTCATCAGGTCACTATAACCTTCTGATTCTGCTCCAGCCTGTGATTTTCCAGAAAAGCCTACTCGCTGGTCAAATATTCAAGATGGAGTCTGTCAGGTTCCTCAAAGAACCTACCTTATCCAAATAAAAATTCAGGATTATTATTATTATTATTCTCTCAGTATGTATGTATGTAATTATGAGCCACCAAAAAAACTAATACGATCCTAGGCTGTATTAATCGAGGGATAGACTCAAGATCACCTGGAGCGTTAATGCCACGCTTATAATCCTGCATCCAGTTTTGGTTGCCGCGATATTAAAAAAAAAACATGTTGAGACTTTGGAAAGGGTGCAGAGAAGAGCAACAAAGAGGATTAGGGGATCTGGAGGCTGAAACATATGAAAACCCATTGGAGGAGTTGGATATGTCTCGCCTACTATTATCGTCCTTTTTTTACCTAGGGCTTTTTCATAATTTCCTGCTCCTCCATCTGATCGTAAAAATATACGCATAATTTCTCCGTTGCATCAAGACGAACGTCTGGTGATTTTATGGGCCCGTTGGTGCCGCAGTATTTAGGGCAATGACCTAAAGCTTTAATTAAGCATGAAGATTTCTTCAAAGCTATCTCCTGATCACTCTCATTCTTGCAAGAAGTTGCTTCGTTCTGGTTTTTTTTTCTTTCTTTGCCCCAAGATATCTGGATTTCTTGACGTTTTCCTTCCCATTCTGCTTCTGCTTCGCGGAGTCCCACTTCTGAGTCCTTCACCCTTTCACTACCGCCGTGGGTTTTCTCACTGTTGGCTGATGATGATGATGATGGCAGCTGTACTATTAGTAAGAGTTGTCCACACACGATAGCACAGCCCTGTTAGTTTCTCCTCACCACTTCGTATTTTACAAGTTCCCCAAAAGATGGAATAGAAATGAGGGAGTGGAGGAGGAGGACTGGGGTCCTTGGTACTCTCTGGTTTCCTTCCAGACATTTGGTGACCCAACTTGGTCAGATCATCAGGGACAAAAGGGAGGAGGGCTTAGGGAGTGGAGGAGAAGGAGTGTGGGGTATTTGATGTTCTTGGAGCTTGGTTGTTTCCTTGAAGAAAGACATTTCATTACCCAACTAGATAACATCATCAGGGATAGAGGGGAGTAGGGTTTGCAGAGAGGAGTAGGACTGTTGGAGAAGGAAGGAAGGAAGGAAGGAAGGAAGGAAGGAAGGAAGGAAGGAAGGATGGAAGGAAGGAAGGATGGAAGGAAGGAAGGATGGAAGGAAGGAAGGAAGGAAGGAAGGAAAGAAGGAAGGATGGAAGGAAGGATGGAAGGAAGGAAGGAAAGAAGGAAGGAAGGAAAGAAGGAAGGAAGGAAGGAAAGAAGGAAGGAAGGAAGGAAGGAAGGAAGGAAGGAAGGAAGGAAGGAAGGAAGGATGGATAGAAGGAAGGAAGGAAGGATGGATCCCTGATGATATTTCTAGATGGGTCATGAAACATCAGCCAGAAAACCACCAAGCTCAGGGAGTACCAAGGACCCTACAATCCAGAGATTCTCTTCTATCAATAGAACAGAACATGACGAATGAACATATGGAAATTTGAAGAAAACAGTTTGATGAGACTTCCAAAACACGGTAATTTTGCAATATCTGATAGCTGGTAGTTGGATCTAGGAAGCTACAATGTTGAACGAGGAACTAGCAAACCCACATTTAATATTACTTATTATAAATTTTTTTCTTGGAGTCGAAAAAATTGGGAGGAGAATGTCGGCAGGGGTTGGTTGTTCGTAATGTGTTCAGTTTTGTAGGTGTTTTTTTTAAAAATGGTTTTTATATTATTTTTAGTTTGGATTTACAGCCACCTGGAATTCGTTACATGGTGGAGGGGAGACCTGTAAAAATGCACTTTAAATACAATTTAAAAAAAAAATGTGGTCCATATGGCAGGATTTCAACGTGTGAAATATGTGGTTTTAATTTTTTGAAGTATGAAATAAAAATCTGTATACCTTGAAGAGCTAAATGTAGTAGCAGGGACATCTGGGTTGTTTCACAAATGTAAGTGAAGGCGGAAAACCAACATGATGGAAGTATTGGTACATAATGTTAGTTTGTGCAATGTAATGCTGCACATATTGTAGATGTAATGGGGTAGGTTCAGTGGTGGGTTTCAAATTTTTTAGAACCTACTCTGTAGGTGTGGCCTATTTTGCGGGCGTGGCTTGGCAATCATGTGACAGGGTGGGAGTGGCCAACTTGTAAAATGTGGTGAAACTCATTTACAATACAATACAATATCAGAGTTGGAAGGGACCTTGTAGGTCTTCTAGTCCAACCCTCTGCGTGGGCAGGAACCCTATACCATTTCAGACAAATTTAACAACACTCTTGCTTAGCAACCAAAATTTTGGACTCAATTGTGATGATAAATTCTTCCTTTCTTTCTTTCTTTCTTTCTTTCTTTCTTTCTTTCTTTCTTTCTTTCTTTCTTTCTTTCTTTCTTTCTCTCTCTCTCTCTCTCTCTCTCTCTCTCTCTCTCTCTCTCTCTCTCTCTCTCTTCCTTTCCTTTCCTTCCTGTTGGGTCACTGGCAGCGGCGGGCCAAATTTACTTCCAGGTACGCCGGTGGAACCCCCTCTCACCGGTTCTCTAAATTTCACCAACCGGCTCTCGCGAGTAGGTGCGAGCCTGCAGAAACCCACCACTGGGTAGGTTGAATGTGGAAGGTGTGTTGGATGTTGTAGTATGATAGGTGTTTGTATACTCCTGTTAGGGACCATGTCTTTATTTTATTTTATTAAATTTATACCCCGCCCTTCTCCAAAAGGACCCAAACGGTCTGTCTGTCTGTCAAAATAAATATGAATCTTGCATTAATCGTGCCCCAGAAACTGATTTAACCACTGTCTTATATAACATATATATTGAATCAATCAATCAATGAATTCAAAATTCAAATGCAAATTTAAATAAATAAATATGCTAAATAGATCGATAGGATGATACCGGATATTAATCAGTGGTTAAAAGCACTCAGTTTCTGGGGCACGATTAATGCCAGATTAATATTTATTTTTAAAGGCACAGAAGTGTTAATTCTTATTAGCATTTTCTTTCATGTTGCTGCCATCCTGTGACTTTCTCCCTCAACTGCAGCCAATAGCAACTCAAAGTATTTTAATTTGAGAGCCTCTACAACAGGGGTAGTCAACCTTTTTATACCTACCGCCCACTTTCGTATCTCTGTTAGTAGTGAAATTTTCTAACCGCCCACCGGTTCCACAGTAACGGTGATTTATAAAGTAGGGAAGTCCATTAAATTAAAAAAAAAAGGAAAGTGCTTCTTTATCGGACAAAACCCCGACCGCCCATCACGAAAGCTGGAACGCTCACAAGTGGATAGTAGGGACCAGGTTGACGACCCCTGATCTACAAGCTTCCAGATAGGATGTAGCTGTAAATGGAGTGGTGGGAATCTACCAGTTTAACAGCCTGTTTGGTGATGGCTACTTTCTAAATTCCTTGCTTCCTTTAAATGTCTTTTTTTTTTTTTTTGCCAGATTGTGGGAGAATCCTACTGTCATTTTCTCTACATCAGAAAGCACAGGAAAATTAATTTGTAATATTCTCATCTTTGGTCATTCTAATGTAGGCTTTTTTTTTTAAAGAAAAAAGCAAGCATAATTTTCATGAAAAGGTCTTTCCATGCACTCTCGTCACGCAAAGGGAAACAGCCGTTAAAGACATCCCGCTAAAATTAGTTTTGGATCCCACACAAATTGGCTAAGATATAGTAAGCTGTTATTCATCCTTGCTCGATATAGAAAGTGATAAGACTCAGGAGTGGCATAAATACACTAAATCTATAAAAAGTACTGAAGAAGAGAATTACAGAGTTGGAAGGGGCCTTGGAGGTCTTCTAGTCCAGCCCCCTGCCCAAGACCCTTATACACAATTTCTTGCCACGCGATGCTTCCTTAAGTTGACAGCTTGCAAGAAATTGTTGATCTGCTATGGAGTGGAGTGGGGTGGGGGTAGGATGGGATGTATTTACTGACCTTAGCCTCCGGATCGCTGTTGATGCTACAGGAATCGTCTTCGTCACACTGCGGAACATTTCTGTGGAACAGAAGAGGATAATTTGCTGTTAGACCAAGGTTTGAATACCTTGGTCTATAATTGATAGGGATTTCGGATGGGACAGGGAGAGGAAAAAGGATGCCGCTCTAGGAGGAGACTCTATGGATGGGGGGGGAAGCGGACTTCAAGTCCAGCTCCAGAATTGAACGGGGAGCTTCCGGTTAGGACCGTTGTGGTTTAAGGTTGCCGACCCTTGTATTACAGGGCAGCAATAAAAAAAACCTACAGCAGTCAGTCGCTGGCCACAGGCACCCCCAACATGAGTGATGTCGAGCTGGCCTGGTTCCTCAAAGTCAAACGCAAGCCTGATGTGGCACTCAATGACATTGAGTTTGACACCCTTGACTTAAATCTTAACTGGAATTAAAAGGTGTGGTTTGTCGCACCCGACAATCTTAACGCCTTAACCAACATTCTGTTGTGGCCCACCAGCAGAGCCAGTCCTGGAGTCTGGGGAAGGCTCGGAGGAGGGCTCTGTGTCGGAGGCAGAGAGGGGACCAGGGCCTTCTGACAGTTATCAGCTGCCTTCGGAGTCAGACATCAGTGAGGTAGAAGAACATCTGGAGCCTGTTCCCAGTGCGCGCATGCGCAGAGTTGCCATACGAAGGGAACAGCTAAAGAACAGGGGTCGACTTGGGAGTGAAGCCACAGGTGGACGATGAATGGCCCCTCCCAGAGGGAATAAAAGAGGAGCGACAGGGGAGTGGAGTTTGCAGGAGACAATTCGTTCACTTCATTAGTCCGTGACTCTCCGAGACGCCTGGCCAAGTTCTGCAGATCTCGGCCTGGCAGCTCTCCAAGCCAGATAAGGTCTGTGACCGTAAATCCTCCCTCGAAAGACTTTGCTGGATGCGAATGAGCAGAATTCACAGTCAATTAATTGTCGTTTGCTTCAGACTCTCGGGAAGCCTCATTCTTTCCTTCTCACCTGAGCTTCAGGGAAGCGTATCGCAAGGTAGCCCCTTCAAACTCTTTTAAACTGGGGTCTGGATTCACGGTGGCTGCATGAAGGTCCTGCAGGACGACGGAAAAACGGTGTGTTAAGCCCACTTAAGAGAGCCCTTCGCCTTTTCTAAAGAGGAAACGACAACGATGCTCGGCAGACACACAAGCAGCCATGCAGTGTTCACAGCACAATAGTTACAAAGGGAGCGGATGTTACGACCAATGAGCAAATTCGGGCTGTGTGAAATGACCGGGTCCAGGAGACCGTGGGGTTTTTTTTGAGTGGGGGGAGCAACCTGGCTTGGGCAAAGCTCACATTCCTTTGGCTGGTTTTGTTATCGTGTGTGATATTTGTGGGTAGAGAAACAGCCATACAGCTACAGCCATGCAAAAGGAAGGCAGGTCGCATCTTTTTTATTTAAAAAAAAAATGAACATAAAAATCAAATAAAAGCTGAAATGGGTGTCAAAAGCCCGTCTAAAAAATCTGACCGGATACTTGCCTTCCAAATGTCACTATTAATCTTTCCCCCATTCAGCACCGCAAAATCACTCCAGGGCTGTTTCTGGATATAGGCCACGTATGTATAGATTCGCACGGGGAAAAAGCATATTGGGTGGTTGTTTTTAAAAAACAAAACCAAATATAACATAATAAACAAGAAGGGCGTGGAAAAAGGAAGGGAGGAAGAAAAAACACAGGAAAAAAACACACACCATTGTTAGCACCGGTATTTAAAGGCTGGGTTAGGGAACATAACATCTTGAATTTGACGGAAATACTGTATAATTTTAACGGCAACGCAGAGCTGGCTCAAAGCGTCAGGCTCAAACCTTTCGGGAAATGGTAGCAGTTCTCTGCCCAGTTGCTGGGTGGGCGTGGCCATGGTGGGCGTGGCCTACTCAGTCTCCTGCACCATAGCCGGGGGGGGGGGGCATTTTCACCCTTTCCAGGTTCTGGAAGCTTTTCTCGAGTCTCCAGAAGGGCGAAAACAGTTTCCCATGGGCTCCGGAAGATCTCCGGAGGCCGGAAATGGGCCCGTTTCTGGACTTCTGGGAGGCCCGTTTTTCGCCTCCGCGCAGGCCCTGCACTTACCTGGCATGATGAACGGGCCACGTGGAGACTTCTGGGAAGGGCGGTGTGGGCGGGGCCAGCCGGTCTTTGCTACAACCACTGCACATCGACAAACCACTTGCGAACCGGCTGAAACCCACCCCCGCTTAAAAGCGATCCGGTTCCGATCAGTTTTAAGAAAATCGCAACCAAAGGTTTCCGCTTTTCACAGGCGTGATGAACGGGCCACGTGGAGACTCCTGGGAGGGGCGGGATGGGTGGGGCCAGCCGGTCCTTGCAACAACCGGTTTGGTGAACCGCTGCGAACCGGCTGAATCCCACCCCTGCTTAAAAGTGATCTGGGTCGGATCGGTTTTAAGAAAAATTGCAATCGAAGGTTTTTGCTGTTCATGTTGAGGTTCTGCCGTTTTCAAGATTTGTTCTGTTTTGTTTCCCAGCTGTGCAAACGCCAGGCAACTCGAACAGAACGCAATGCCCTTTCTACTCCCCGGAGCCGTGGTTACTCCTAGGCCCCAAAATTGGTAAGCACCAATCAAATACCTAGGAAACACATTTTTGGAGAGATATTAACTGAAGCCGGTTGCCTAGCTTAAAGGTCTCTAAGCCAGCTCTGAAACAATGACATTTGCAAGTAGGGAAAAAGAATGTCTCAAAGGTTGACAGACATCGTTTTGCACACCCCTTGCAAATCAGCAAACACACAGCAAGATGCCTTTAATGCAGAGTAGTTTTCCTTTCCCGTCAATCATTTCCCGTGCATGCAACACAACGGATGCCCTTCCTGTCGCCAAGGCGGGGTTTTGTTCAGCAGGCGCATTCTCATCGTCCCCAGAGAGAGAAACATCTGCCTCTACCTAGGATCGAACTCACAGCCTCCCGATTGTGAGGCGACAGTTCCGCCTCTAGGCCACCGCGCCACTCGGTAATCAGTACCGCCTCTCGTGTGTTATAATGACTGCAAACCATCATCATTTAACGACCCCGTAATCTGTTGCGTCGGGGTGGAGTCTGGGCAATTGAATGGAGCTGAGTGGCCAGATGCCTTTCTTGTTGCCAAAGCGGAGTGTTGCTCAGCAGATCTATTCTTATCACATCCCGAGAGAGAAATAGGATCAAACTCACAGCCTTGTGGTTGAGTTCCAACTTCTAGGCCACCCCCCCGTGTAGAACAGCTGATTGTTTTGCTTTAATTTGTCTAAAATACATTTTGATTGATTTAAGGATGTATTCCTTTAAAATAAGGTGTATCCTCCCACTTTGATCACTCAGGAGGCGTTGAACGCTTACCTCGGTTTCTGGAGTCGGCGACGAGGTGAGTGAACTCAGAGAGCCTTTTCTCGAGCATTGGAGATCCGCGGGCCCGGAAATGGGGCGCTCCCACTGAGTGGTCCCTGTGGGTATGTGCCAGTAGTAGACCCCGGCTATGTCGCTGATCTTCTTCCAACCCGGTGGAAGGTCAGGATCGGACTGAAAGGAATGGTCACTCCAAATATCTGTTGGGAATAAAGATCCAACAAAAATCCTCTTCAACTTTAAAGCTTACAACACAATGGAACAGAGGAGACAAAATAATTTACACTGAATTGCGGAGTCAAAATTAGGACCGATCACCTATTATTTTCTGAAGGCAAAACCTTTAAACTGGTTAAATTGTTCCCGATCTTAGGAAGTCTCTCCGTAATTCTATCTCAACCTATCCAGATAGCCTTTCTCCAGTTGTTGTTTTAATGAAGGAAATACAATACTTTAGCCGCAAGCTGACAGATTTGATTTTTCTCGAATTTAATTAAGGACGGCAGTACAATTCAACCAACGTCTGTAGATTTTCACCAAAGGAAAGCGACAGAAACTTCACACCAATATCCCCGAGTGCAATTAGATTAGCTCTTCAACCCCCCAACTAATGAGATCTTTTCTCGTTAATATTAAATATCTTGAAGCACACGATTAGCTATAAATATAATTGCAGCTGGACAAAAATCCATAACTGATGTATACATCAACTTTCTTCTTTAACTGGCTTCTACCAATGTTTATTCCAGGCGGATCAATTCAACAGGGGATTAATCCACGGTGTGAAAATACCGCCATCTCGATAAAAGGGGATGAGAATCATTCCTAATTGTTTATCAGCAGCCAGAATTGTATTTGCAAAAAACTGGAGAAATGAGAAATTACCTCCTCAAGAGGAAATTATCCGTAAGATTATGGATTGTGCAGAAATGAGTAAACTGACATTTGAAATTAGAGAACAAGAGGATGAACAACTTTACAAAGTATGGAATCTGTTTTATCAATGGTTAGACAAAAGAAATCAGGAGACATAATATATAAAAGAATTGCTAGATATAGAAGTCAATTGTTATGATTGGGAGATATCGTAATAAGCTGAGATTATGTTATTCTAGAAAGATATTTTGTATATTAACTAGATTATTAATGAGATACATATATAATGGAAAATTTGGATAAACTCTTGGTCTTACATAGAGAAAATATCATGGGTGTTTTTGTATTTTGTAGTACTAATGTATTTTTTAAAGACAATTGAGAATAATGCTATAAAACAGGAATATATGGAGAATTTTTTCTTTTTACTTGTTGAACAATTATAGAAAAA
Organism: Rhabdophis nuchalis; assembly: GCA_039707465.1. Taxonomy (NCBI): domain Eukaryota; kingdom Metazoa; phylum Chordata; class Lepidosauria; order Squamata; family Natricidae; genus Rhabdophis; species Rhabdophis nuchalis. Next base: position 2,058,908 of record CM077661.1, on the reverse strand, counting down.
GACTGACTTTTATATACATACACTGGATGGAAAATTAATAACTATGTTTGTAATTGTAAGACCGATGCACAAAAACTCAGGACTGAACGACATGTTGTACAAAGCCGAAAATGATTGAATATTTTTACTTGGTTTTTATGTTGAAAACAAAAATTTATATACAAAAACAAAACCCAACCCTGAGAAGACTGGACTCCGTTGACTTAAGGCGATTTTTAAGAAAAAAAGAGGTACCGGGAAGAGATTTGGGACCCATGAAAAGGAAATCACACCATTTGCAAAAAAGAAATTAAAAAAATAAATAAAATAAAATACTAAGACTTCTGGGCAAACGCACAAAGCAGAATACAATTTTCAGACTAAAGGACCGATTGGTTCAAGCATGAAATCCTCCGTTTGGAACCGGGAGCGTGGGTGCAGCCCTTCTGCGCATGCGCAGAGCGTCCATAGTGACGTCTGAGCAGGTGGGCGGAGCCCAAACCAGGGCGAACCGGCAGAATCCCACCTCTGGATTGGTCTGTACAGAATATGAAGCTGCGAATAGCACCGTTGTACAGATTTCTTAACCTTGCAAGATAGAGAGGGCTGTTTTTTTCAAAAGCTTCTCAAATCAAAGCTAGAGATATTTTGTTTTCTTAAAAATAAATAAATACAGCAGTCGTGGTATTCAGCCGGTTCGGACTGGTTTGGGCGGACCGGTAGTGACGACCTGCGGGTAGGTCTGTCCACCCGCCCCATCTCTATGCCATCCTATTTAGCCGTGTTTGCTAAGCTGCGTGCATGCGTGTTACGGTATGTTCATCACTTACATTTGCTCGAGTCTCCTCGGCAGTTGAATCGTGTCTGACCTGCTATCGGCATCCTTTAAATTCGCTCTGCACACGTTCTACAGTAATCCCTCGTTTTCCGCGGTTAATGGGGACCGGACCCTTCCGCGAAAAGTGAAAAAACGCGAAGTAGGATTCGCTAGGAAACCTGAGTTGGTAGACATGTTTAAAGCAACCACTAGGGGGCGCTTGCCTCCTACCGATGCATTTTTTCCCCCTGTATTTTTAAAAATCCGCGAGGCACCGAAGCCGCGGACAACGAAGCCGCGGAAAACGAGGGATTACTGTACCATCCTCATGGTTGCTTGTGGTTCCCCACTCAGCTAAGACTCCCGATCAGCCCGGCACTTAAGCGGGGTGCGTGCGCATGCGTGCGGGCAGGTCAAGATCCTTCCGCGTCTTCCTACATGCCGTTTATTTCATTAGTGTAAGATGGAACGACGTCGGAAGGGGAAGATCCAACCGTCATCAGGAAGTAGGCCTGCCGCTTGCCGGCACAAGTATAAAAGAACCGCCTTCTCTAACGCAGCAATTCCTGCGTAGTGGTGTACCTGCAAAGGCCTTCGTTACGAATCCCATGTGAGATTGCCAGGGCTACGCATTTTCCTGACCAACAGGGTCCAACATGATCCATCTCAGTTTAAGGCATGGCTCACATCACGGTCGAAGCAGCTCGCCCACATTTCTTGCCTCCCGTTTGTAAACGCGCGTTAAAGATGCCGCGACATATATCGAAAAAAGGGGGGAAAGCAGGGCAGCAGAAGGAAAGGAATGCTTCCAAGTTTGATAAAAATTTAGCGCAAAGGTTCGCTTCCTAAGAGCAACAAGCGAAGAAAAATAATAATAATTCTCCATCAGGCTGCGGCAACCTTCAGCTCCCTGAAGATACGTTGCGGTAATGGTCCGATTGATTTAGGGAAACGGTTTTATTAGAAAAAGTACTGCCTTCCTCCCCTCCCCCCCCCCCACACAAGTCCCTCCTCCTCCTTTCGATCGATAGTTTAAGCCGTGCCAAGAACTGTGTCAGCCAAAAGGACCTGGGAAAACCGCCTTTCGTTTTTTCTACTTTAAAAAAAAACCACTCGCAGCTGACATTGAAATGAAACTCAAACCTAAAGTAAGACGTTGTTTCAAAAATTAATTACGGGAATCTTATTTGTGTGCTAGATCACTTTTTTAGCTGTCAAAAAAAAAAAAGCCCTCACCCATTGTAGAGAAACAAATAAAAATGTGGGTTTTAAGAAGTCTGCATTATATACTTGGCAACTTGAGGACTTATGGACTTCAACTCCCAGAATTCTCGAGCCAGTGTGGGAACGATGGCCTTTTTATGACTTATGAACTTCAATCCCCAGAATTCCCCAGCCAGCGTGGGAACGACGGCCCTTTTATGACTTATGGACTTCAATTCCCAGAATTCTCGAGCCAGCATGGGAACGATGGCCCTTTTATGACTTGTGGACTTCAACTCCCAGAATTCTCTGTCCCATTGTTGCGGGCCACAACAGCGAGGCTCCTCTGGAGGACAAGGGCTTGGCCCTCTCCCTGGTCTCGCCTTCCTCCACTGGAGACAATGGATCCCCCCCATCAGCCCCGACTAGGCCACCACAGGTGCCCTCCGACACCAGTGATGTCAACCTGGCCACGCCCCCTGGCCACACACACACACACACACACACACACAACCCCGAGGTCAAACACTCCCGAGCTCCATTTTTGTTTGCAGTGGTTTGCAGGAGGCTGTCGCAACCGAAAACTATGCTCAGGAGCTTGCTTTCGCTGGCAGAGTGCTAGGGCCCTCCGACACCAGTGATGTCAACCTGGCCACGCCCCCTGGCCACACACACACACACACACACACACAACCCCGAGGTCAAACACTCCCGAGCTCCATTTTTGTTTGCAGTGGTTTGCAGGAGGCTGTCGCAACCGAAAACTGTGCTCAGGAGCTTGCTTTCGCTGGCAGAGTGCTAGGGCCCTCCGACACCAGTGATGTCAAGCTGGCCACGCACATCCTGGCCACACCCATCACTCGCCCCCCAATGTCAAACACAACCCTGATGCTGCCCTCAATGAAATCGAGTTTGACACCCCTAGACTAGACGACCTCCAGGGTCCCTTCCAGCCCCAGGATTCTATCATCGTTTGAACCCCAGAGTGAAGAAGGACAGAAGAGGAAGATACAGCCAAGGTAGGCTTCAGGCCTGCTCGCCTCTCACCTGAGACGCGCTCTTTAGGCAAGTCACCTTGTTCTCCACCAAGCCAAGCTAGCGGGCTCCGTCAAGGTTAATGCCTGAGCGACATCTGTCGATCAATTGGACCCATCAGGCTGGGAGCGTGGCCTATGTTAATGGCTCTACTGTCCTTCCGGGACGTCAAAATCTTTTTATGGCTTTTAAGAATTGATCGCATCGCGATTAAAAAGGGGAGAAAACACACCAAATCTGCAAGGACCTGAAATTCCATTTGGCTTGCCTCGTTGTGCGCCGTTAAACAGAGACGAGTCGTCAGTCGACGAGTAGCCCCGTGACGGCAAACCTATGGCATGCGTGACAGAGGTGACATGCAGTGCCCTCTCTGTGGGCCTGCAATCCGTGGCCCCCTTTGAGCTCCTTCATGCATGCGCGGGTGCCTCCCCCTGTCCAGCTGGCCTTTGGGTCTCTGCTGCGCATGCGTGGGTGGCAGTGTGTGTGTGTGGGGCACATACACAGGGCACATATGGGGCGTGTGTGCACATGCGCAGGGGGGAGGCACAAGTAGAGGGTGCGCGAGAGAGAGATAGACAGGCAGACAGACAGAAACATAGGTGTAGGTAGGTAGGTAGGTAGGCAGGCAGGCAGGCAAGCAGACAGGCAGACAGATAGAAAACAGGGTAGTAAGGATGAAGATACATCCTATTTCGCACCTCACCTGCCCTCCACCCAGGCCCAAAGCCCATCAAAGGAGCATCCTTACCTGTTTCATCTGGGGAACTAAGAGAGGCGCTGTCTTGAGACAACGTGGTCCAGCTGGAGTCTTCATCACTAGGAGCCAGGTTCTGGATCCTGTGCAGCGCGCAATCGGTTTTGGCGCCAGTTTTCGGGTGGTCCTTTTTCGTCTCCGGACTGGAAGAGACGGTCGGCGCTGGCCCATCGTCAGGACTCGCCGCCTCGTTTAGCTTCTGAGGCAAGGTCTCTCCGTTCACTGCGACCGGGGAGGGTTGGCTATTGCCTTGCGGGGGCAACTTCTCCCCCACCGCCACTTGGCTCTCCCCACAATTCTGCTCCCCCTCCCTGGCTGAGGTCTCAAGATCTGCATAGTAGTTTAGGAAGCTCTTGGATCTTCGGTGCTGGGTGGGCAGGATTTCACCGCTGGAAGAGTCCCGTTGGCTTGGTTCCTTCCCCTCCAACTTCTCAGAAGTTATGTTTAGACCCGTCGTCACGGACGGAGCCGCGAGGTTTTTGTTGGGATCTTGCTGCCCCTGCTCGGCTGCTTTCCGAAGTTGGTTTTCTCCGTTTTTCACCAGCTTGATGTTGGAGGAATTGCTGCCCAGCAGAGGCTGGGCTGCAGGGTCGGAGAGCCCCATGGCTGTCTGAATGTTGGTCAGGGCGTATTTCTTCCTGCATTTGGGAGGGGTCCCGTTCTTGACCTCCGTGTGCTTAATTTCGGCATTCAGCAGCTCGTTGTGCGAGGAGCGCAGGTGAAGGGTGTTGGGCGGCGTGGCGGGTCCGTTCCGGTTCACGACGTCGGACGTGCCGTTGCTTGCCATAAACCCCGTCAAGGTTTCCACACCGGAATCAACTAAGAGGAGAAACACAAAGGCTGGTGAGAAACGCAACGCCCGCCATCTCCCGGTGCAAAGCGCAACGGCGCACCAAAGCTTTCAAGATGGTACATTTTCCGCACGGTCTCCAGTTGGGAGCAAGGTCTTAATAGCGTCAGGCCTGCAGCCCTCTTTTCTTTTGGGTCATTGGCCTGCCACACTTTCTGTTATTCTACTATGCATTTTCTACTATGGGAAAAGGGGAGGGGGGGATTGCAGGGAGTGAGATGAGATGTAGCCAAAACAAAATTCCTTTCTAGAAAATCAAGGTCATCCTTTGTCTTTGCATCTCTGCACCTGACCGGAACTGGATGGGTGGAAGCTGCCAGCGTGGCAGTGGGAGATTGGACCATGGGATGGACTGGTGGGTGTGGGGGGCAAGATCTTGAACTTCCAACTAGGTGGGGAAAACCGAGAAGCTTTCAGATTCGGGTGTCCCCAGATGTGCCAACATGGCTCTCTTCATCCATGGGAACTTTGAGGAATCCTTTGCCTTGGACTCTCATTTAGTTTTGGGTGCTATTTGGAATCTGACAGTCGTGCATGCGCCCATGTGAACGGGGTAGCACGCCAGGGCTGCAAATGCATGTGCGATGCATGCAATGCTAGAGCTCGCGCCACACACAGCAACACTACAGCCCATCTGATACTTGAGGAGTGTTCACACATGCACACAGGTGCGTGCATTGGCCTGCCAATCACACGGCCCAGGCGCTAACAGGCCACGACCCGGTAATCAGTCCTGGCCCACCGGCCGTGAGTGTGAAAAACAGCCATAAGTCGCTTTTTTTCAGCGCCCTAGTAACTTTGAAAGGTCACTAAACGAGCAGTTGTAAGTCAAGAACGAACAGGCAGAAGCAAAACCAAGAAAGTTTTCTGCTCGTCCTTTAACGCTGGCCCACAACCCTTAGTAAACTTCAACTAACTAAACTCTCACTGAAGTTGGATTAAATTATAACCCGCATTAAGGCTGGCTATATTTATTGGCTCTTTTTTTATTTAAAAAACCAAAGACTTGGAAGGAATGCCAAATTCTAATCATTAAAGGTTCTCGCTACGGGAGAATATTTACACCGGTCCCGTCCCCCCTTTTTTTTGGGGGGGGGGAAGGATGTAAATCTGGATTCTCTAAATTTGTAACCCTGGGATTTTCCCCCTCTTTCCTGCCCCTTCTTTTAAGGCTATAAAATGACTAAGGGAATTATCTCAAAAAGGTCAGGAGAAAAACTGCAGCCTGTGAAGCTCAGCCAAGACGGATATTTTATAGTCGCTGTACCGTTGGCACCTTCTTATTTACTGCAAATGAGTTGAGCCTCTAAAACTTTGCCTTTTTACAGGGGGGGAAAAACCCCACCCAACGGAGCCGGGACTTTAATTTTAAGTTTGCCATGCGAGGGCGAGATTTTTGTGTGTGTGTGTGTCTGCGATTTTGTCGATATTTACGGCGGGAGCCCACCCCGGGCGGCAGAGATGGAAGATCTTTTATTCAAATCTCTCATCCGCCATTCCGAAAAGGTAGGCTTGATTTAGCTTTCTTCTTTCCGTCTCGTTCTTCCAACTCCACAAATCGAAACCGCTGGGAAATTGGCAACCTCCCGGAGTTGGAATTCGGTCGCTGTAACACACAAAATAAACGCCTAATGTTTTTGTAGCCCAGGGGTGTCAAACCCACGGCTCGCGGGCCGCATCCGGCCCGCCGAGTGCTTCAATCTGGCCCACGGGGAGGGGGGGGAGGTTGGAAACAGTGAAGGACCACCCCGTGGGGCCCTGGGCAGCCAAAACGAGGCATGGGGAGGCTGTGATATCACATCACATTATTATATTATATTACATTATATCATATTATATAATCATGTCATCCTATAACTATATTCTATATTATATTAATATCGGATGTCACATTTTATTATATATTGCTTAACATATTATATAATCATATTCTATATTATTCTATATTGTTATGTTGTTATGCCATATTATGTTCTATTATATTACATATGTTGTTATAGTATATTATTACAATTTATATTATATTATATTAATTATATTATATTATATTATATTATATTATATTATATTATATTATATTATATTATATTATATTATATTATATTAATTATATTATTATATTATATTATATTATATTATATTATATTATATTATATTATATTATATTATATTATATTATATTATATTATATTATATTATATTATATTATATTATATTATATTATATTATATTATATTATATTATATTATATTAGGTATGGTATGGTATTTTTATATTAATATTATTATAATATAGTATAGTATAGTATAGTATAGTATAGTATAGTATAGTATAGTATAGTATAGTATAGTATAGTATAGTATAGTATAGTATAGTATTGTATTATTACAATATTACATTGTATTGTATTGTATAATACATTATTAATATATTATATATAGTATAGTATAGTACTGTTCTGTTCTATTCTATTCTGTTCTAGTCTAATGTTTAGTATAGTATAGTATCTGTACTGTACTATATTATATTATATTTTGGAGTGGTGCGGTGGCCTAGAGGTGGAGCTGTCGCCTCACAATCCAGAGGCCGTGAGTTCGATCCTAGGTAGAGGCAGATATTTCTCTCTATGGGCACAATGAGACTACATCTGCTGAGCAAAACAGGAAGTTACTAATTTGACAACTGCTGTGATTCACTTAAACAACCGAGTTACTAACTTAACGGCAAGGATTCACTTAACAACCGAGCTTCTAATTTAACCACTGCAAGATTCACTCAACCACCGACGCACTAGCTTAACAGCCGCAGGGATTCACTTCCCCAACATGGCAAGGAGCGCCGTCCAATGAGGCAAAACCCACTGGCTCAGCACCATGAATGTTGGTGTCGATTGAGGCCGTCCATCAAGGCTTGCCTCTACAGCGGCTTGTTGGCCTTTGGAAACTGGGTTAAGCAGGATAAAGCTTTTGCCTACGTACATGAATTGCTTTGACGATACTGGGCTCCCGGGTACCGCCTTCCCATAGTGCTGGTCAGCACATTATCCGCCGTGGTCAGCTACTTTCCAAAGCACTTGACAGAAACGGCTTTCCTGGAGGAAGAAGAGGAGGAGGAAGAAAAAGAAGAATGCAAAGATTTAACACAAGGCCTAGATTGTTTTCATTAAAATGCTAATGTCCTTCTCCCCGGCGGTTGGAGAGCGGCTTTATAAATTATGCACCCTCTGCCGGCAGGCAGCACAGATCGTTGGGCTATCAGCCCTGGGTAAATTTACTGTTTCGACTTGTTCTCGCCTGATAGCGATAAATCACTTCTCCCCACCCCCACCCGCCTCACCTGGATTTTGGCAACCTTGAGACAGGATGCAACTTCCCAATAGAATAGAATAGAGAATAGAATAGAATAAAATAGAATAGAATAGAATACAATAAAGTAAAGTAGAATAAAATAGAATAAAATAGAATAAAATAAAATAAAATAAAATAGAATACAATAAAATAGAATACAATACAATAAATAAAATAGAATAGAATAGAATAAAATAGAATAGAATAAAATAGAATAGAATACAATAAAAGAATAGAATACAATAAAATAAAGTAAAATAGAATAAAATAAAATAGAATAAAATAAAATAAAATAGAATAAAATAAAATAGAATGGAATAAAATAGAATAAAATAAAATAGAATAAAATAAAATAGAATAAAAGAATAGAATAAAATAGAATAGAATAGAATAAAATAAAATAGAATAGAATAAAATAGAATAGAATAGAATAGAATACAACAAAACAAAACAAAACAAAACAAACAAAGCAAAACAGCCTAAACTATTCCTGCAAGAAAAGACCGCATGGAACTTTTCTTTTCAAGAAGTATTTGCCATCCAAAACCTGCCTTGTTTCCCCCCCTTCTTCTGGGTGAGAGGCTTCTGCTCTTCTCCTTTCCTTGGAAACGGCTTCTCCCAAGGGGGCTGTTCTGCGTGGTTAACAGGAGGCGGTGGCTGAGTAAACAGCAGCCGCAACCTCTGCCTGGGCCTTGTTATCACCCTGGCGGTGTTGATCCTTTCCTCACCACCACCACCCACTCCCCAAAGGTGTGGACAAGTGTCCCCAGCCCTTGGTACAATGGGTGACATCCTTAGAAACACCTCTCTCTCTCTCTCTCTCTCTCTCTCTCTCTCTCTCTCTCTCTCTCTCTCTCTCTCTCTCTCTTTCTCTCTCTCTCCCTCTCTTCGGGAAGGGAAGAGGCCAGGAGCTCAGGGCTCCTATGTCCGAAAAGGAATATGAGTGAGTGAGTGAGTATGTTTGTGTTTGTATGTATAGAAACACACATGCATATATGTTCTCCTTCAGATAGATGAGAGGGATGATATATACAATAGATGAGAGAGATAGAGAGAGATAGACAGACAGACAGAGATAGTGATAGATGTAGTTAGGTAGGTAGGTAGATAGGTAGGTAGAGATAGATAGATTGATAGATAGATAGATAGATAGATAGATAATTAGATATAAAAGATAGAGATGGATGATAGAGATAGATAGATAGATAGATAGATAGATAGATAGATAGATAGATAGATATAGAAGATAGAGATGGATGATATAGATAGATAGATAGATAGATAGATAGATAGATAATTAGATATAAAAGATAGAGATGGATGATAGAGATAGATAGATAGATAGATAGATAGATAGATAGATAGATAGATAGATAGATATAAAAGATAGAGATGGATGATAGAGGTAGAAAGAGAGAGAGAGACAGACAGACAGACAGATATAGAGATAGAAATATAGAGATAGTGAGAGAGAGAGAGAGAGAGAGAGAGAGAGAGAGAGAGAGAGAGAGAGAGAAAGATATAGATTTTGCAGGCGTCATCTCTGTTCCTCTGAGCCACATTCTTGTTAAACAAGAAAATATCCTTCCTTGACCTCAGCCCTAAAAACGCACGCCACTAAAACACCATTCGAAGGAAAACGACCAAGAAGCACCGCAAAGGGATGTGAAATATCCGTTGTCCAAAAAAGCTTTCGACTCAGTTGTGGTGGCAAGTCAAGGACAACCCCAATTCTTCTCTTCCTAAAGAAGGCAACCCACAATATATTGGCTGCTTCTCTCTTGCACCAATACTAAAAACCCCGCTCCGCCTGCAATACACAACCAGGCTGGCTATTTTGCACCCAGCGTGGAATGACAACTATGTGGAGCATTCGGCCTGCAGGAGCCAGAGAACATAGGGGTCGCCAGCAGCGCTAAGGTCCACTTAGAAGAAAGAAAACAAAACGTTAACCTTTTCCCCTTTAGCAAAGATTTAAAGCCTTAATGAGTTTTGGACGGGGTGGAAAAGAGTAGAGATATCGTTCGCAATGGGCTGTAGACATTCCCAACTTTTATCGTCTTCGGGGGAAGAGCTATTTATTGTCCAAGATGACCAGTGTCTACAAGCTGGCGTTGAGATGACAGCAGAATGGGCGAAGAGTCCAAACCCCATGGAGAATTCAAAAGAGAGAAAGCGAAGAGGTTTAGACACTAGAAAGAACTCAGAGAACATCAACAAAGATGGTTAAGGAAACTGGAGGGTAAAAACGCATGAAGAACTGGAGAGGCCTAGTCTAGTGGAAAGGACCAGAGGGACTCTAGGGGGCGGGGCTCATCTCCGCTTCAAAGGCGAAGAGCCAGCGCTGTACGAAGACGTCTCCGTGGTCATGTGGCCGGCATGACTCAACACCGAAGGTGCACGGAGCGCTGTTCTCTTCCCACCAAAGATGGTTCCTATTTTTCTAGTTGCATTTTTTGCATGCTTTCTAACGGCTAGGTTGGTGGGAACTGGGACAAGTCACGGGAGCTCCCTCCGTTACGCGGCGCTAGGGATTCAAACCGCTGAACTGCCAACCTTTCTGATCGACAAGCTTAGTTCTTAGCCACTGAGCCTCCATGTCCCTTTTAACAGCATAGATGTACCTAATACATTAATTCTCAGATGTTAGATTCTGGTTCTAATGAAGAGTCTTGTCATGCCCCTGCTGGAGCCTGAATCTGTGGAGGAAGACGAGCCAGAGCTGAGGGTGGCTTCATTGGCTTCAGAGGAATGTGGGGAGTAGCAGGCCGAGTCACAAATGGGGTCGCTTGTATACAGGGCGGAAGGCGGAAGCAGAATGACCTTGATCAGACAATGAGCAAGCACCACCCCCTCCTGATCCAAGAGCACAGAGAGTGGAGAGAAGGCGAGAACAGCGCAGACTGACTCGACGACTCGGGAAAGAACCCCGCACCTGTTCACAAGGCACACCTGGGGACGGAGCTTTAAGGAGACGCTGTGGGGAGGGGCTTTTTGTTGGGAATGGGTGTGGAGGTTGACTCCCTCTTCTTTGGGGCAAACCCTGAGATATTGGAAGACTGCTGTCATGTCACCCCTAGTCCTACTTTTCATTCAACTAGACAGACCCAATTCCGGCAACCAACTGTTGGTAATGTTATGTCAAAGGGCAGAAAGAGAAAGTGGGGGGCGGGGACATTTCTTATTAGGTGCCAAATGGCACTTTCTGAGACCTATAATCGGGGATGGCGCACTTGAAGAATAGATAGACTGACCAGTGGTGGGTTCTGGCTCCCGTCGCAACCGGTATACTGCACACGGGGCCAGGGGCCCTCGTCGGGCATGCGCGCTCCGCCGCATGTGCACACCACTGCCCTGCGACACCCAGCTGCTTGGTGGGGGTCACGCAGGTACCGGACGCTGTTCAAAACCAGGTAAGGAATGCGGGCGGGAAGGCGGATGGTCCAAATGAGCCACCATACCGCTACGGTGGCCGCTGCTTCCAACTACCACCGGTACCATGCCGTCCCGGACCAAAACCCACCGCTGAGACTCACCCTAGTAAAGGCTGTCTTGGCATCTTGCAAAACGACCCCGCGGAGAGAGAGAGAGAGAAAGCGAGGAAAGGATTTTGAGGAGTCGGCCGGCAAAGCCACCTTAAAATGCCGCGCCGGAAGATCTTCGCGGCACACCCCCCGTGTAATTTTGGCCGCCTTAGAAAAGAAAACAATCGTTCCCCAGAAATCGTTATAAAAATAAACATGCCCAGCCCTTGATTCGAAACAATTAAGATGTGTTTTGCTGGTGCCAAGCTGTGCTGTCAACAGTTTGGGCTGCCCTCGAGTGAACGGGGGGAAAAGTTATAAACATTTGATAGACCTTTCAATTAAAATAAAGAGGGCCCTCTTCTCTCTCTCTTTCCCCTCCTTTCTCTCTCTCTCTCCCTTCCTTCTCTCTCCTTCCTCTCTCCTTTTTCTCCCTCTTCTTTCGTTCTCTTTTCTCTCTCCCTCTCTCCCTTCCTTCTCTCTTCTTCTTCTCTCTCTTCCTTCTCTCCTTTTTCCTCTTTTTTGTCTCCTTTCTCTTTCCTTTTCTCTCCTTTCTCTCTTCTCTTGTTCTCTTTTCTCTCTCTCTCCCTTCCTTCTCTCTCTTCTTCTCTCTCTCTCTTTTCCTTCTCTTTTTCTCTGCTCTTTGGTCTCCTTTCTCTCTCCTTTTCTCTCTTCTTTCTTCTCTTTCTCTCTTCTTTCTCACCTCTTCTCTCTTGTTCTCTCTCTTGTTCTCTCTCTTTCCTCTCTGGTTCTTTCTCTCTTCTCTCTCCTTTCTTTTCTCTCTCTCCTTTCTTTTCTCTTTCTTTCTTTCTCTCCTCTACTCTTTTTCTCTCCTTCTCTCTCTCTCTCCTCTTTTCTTTCTTTTCTCTCTCTTTCTTCTCTTTCTCTCTCTCCTCTCCTCTTTTTCTCTCCTTTCTTCTCTCTCTCTCCTTTCTTTTCTCTCTCTTTCTTCTCTCTCTCTCTCTCCTCTTCTCTTTCTCTCTCGATCAGTCACTGTGAACTGTGGTACGTTGAGGACTCCCCAGTATACCCAAGGCTGGGAAAACAATTATTTATTCGTGATTCCCAGCCCTGAGAAGGGGCTCCTGCTGCTATTGTTCAGAAGCTGCTGTGACAGGAAATGACAAATTTGTAGCCCCAGCCCTTATTGCACACCTCCTATTTCCAGTTATTATTCTTACGATATGCCAGGGCTATGGGAATATATATAGTTTTCGTTGCATGCCAATTTTTTTTCCCTCCCAGGCATAAAGATCGCCTCTCTCTCTCCCTCTCTCTCTCTCTCATCCAGAAAACCACACAGGAAATGATAAAATATCTCAAGGAAAATGGACTCCATGACCAGAAATGACTGCAACGCTTGAAGAAATAAGCAAAGGAGGGGAAAAATCGGTCAGGAAAAAGATGAATCTTGCAGGAGGATGAGCCAGAAATATACCGTGTTTCCCCAAAAATAAGACAGGGTCTTATTTTCTTTTGACCCCCCCCCCCGGAATAAGCGCTTGGCCTTATTTTCGGGAAGGTCTTATTATTTTTGAGGTGCAGGAGGCGGCGCGCGGGGTCACCTCACGGCTGCGGCCGTGTTGCAATATTTTCGGGGAGGGCTGACTTTAGCGCATGCGCTCAAAAGCTTGATTGGTCTTGTTATCCCGGGAAGGTCTTATTTTTGAGGAAACAGGACATGTGTGCGCATGGGTGTGTACACATGTACAACACCCCCCCCCACGCACACGTAGTCCTCGACTGATCAGTTTATTTAGGGACCGTTCAAAGTTATAGCAGCCCTGAAAAAAGTGACATATGACCGTTTTTCACACTGAACGACAATGGCCCCATTCCCCGTGGTCATTTGATTTGCATTCGGATGCTTGACGGCTGGTTCACATTTACGACAGTTGCAGTGTCCTGGGGAATCACGTCATCCCCTTTCGCGACCTTCTGACCAGGAAAGTCAAGGGGAAGCCGTAAAATGGAGCACAGCTCCCTTCACGAATATCTCGCCTAGCAACGGAAATTTTGGGCACCGTTGAGGGCCAGGATTGTGAATGGGGAAGCCCAATTCTCTTTACAACTGTGTTGCTAACTTAGTATTTACAGAGCAAAATTAGTATTTATGTAGTATTTATGTAGTATTTATATAGTAAAATATCTCTTTTTTTTCTCCCCTGCCCCTTCTGAACCAGTCCCACGATCTTGGCCTCGTAGTTCAAAGGAAAGTTAAGAGAATTTGGATTTCAATGCCTGCCAGACGAAGGAAAAACCGCCCTGTTGGAACAATTCACTGTGATCAATAGGCCACATTGTTCTTCCCACTGTCGCTTTCCTTTGCGTGGATCAGTGCCATATTGTTCCAACAACGGCCGAATGGAAAGCGTGGTGCATCTCGGAGCCCGAGGGGCCAGTCTGGACACCAAATCTCCTCCTCCTTCTCTTCCTCTTCCTCCTCCTCCTCAGCCTGCTCCAGAGGTGGTATTCAGCTGGTTCGCACCGGTTTGCCCAAACTGGTGCCAGAAATTTTGCCCAGTTTGGCGAACCAGTAGTGATGGCTGGCCACACCCCTGAACCTGTCCTCCTGTCATCGGCTGTTCACCCCAACCGGTCGCCGCAAAACTGCTTCTATTTACACGACTGTGAATTCCTTTCGTTCAACAGGCAGCAAGGCTTAGCAAACAGTCTTTCCGAGGAATGTTTATCCACACGAACCTTATCTCGCTTGGAGAGCTGCCAAAGAACTAGTTTCCAGACACAGGGAGAGGCAAATCTTGGCACAGAGTTTCTTATAGTCACAAACAGAACTTTCCACTCTTAAAACGACCGAAGGAACGCATTGTTTCCTGCAAAAGCCCCCTTCCCTTTCGCTCCTGTTTTGTCTCCTATAGGAGGGGCCCAATCCCCTCCTATAGGAAACAAGCACACTGGGAACAGGCTCCAGCTGTTCTTCTGCCTCACTGCTGTTTTACTCCCTCTCTGCTTCCGACGCAAAGCCCTCGTCTCAGCTTTCCTCAGCCCCCCAGGACTCCCCAACCTCCTCTCTGTCCGATTCTGTTCCCATCTCCGCAGGCCGCTGCCGGGCCGCAACACACACACTTGTGTAGCTTTTACTCATTCGGCACTATCAAGCCGACGGTGCCATTTATCATGAAACACATCGTATTTCTTTTATTATCCCAATTATTTAGCCATTGCCTAGCAACCCGGGGGCCTGCTAAATCCAATTGGAAAGATGGAACCTGACAAGATGCATTTGATAATCTTTTAACATAGTCATCTTTTTTGCAACTCCCGGCGTAAGGCCATGTCACTCAAGAGGTTACGGCTGTCACTCAGCGAAATCGTTTGACACTAATAACCCCCTTCTTCCCCTCGTTTTCACTGAAGGAAACTAATAGTAGGGATCTTTCAAAAGTATTTACCCTAATTTTATGAAATGGACAGCTTCGGCCCTGGGGAGATCGCTTGGGGAATACCTATTTTAATACCAGTAGTAGAGGGTGTGTAATCTTGCCACCATCTTCTGAAGCTGGTTGACTGAAGTATGCATTACGGGTAGCCCTCGATTTACGCCCATTCTCTCAGTGACTTAAGAGTTACGGCGACACCGACAAAAGTGACCCGTTGCAGCATCCCTGCGCTGATGTCGTTAACATTCAGACTCTTTGACACTGGTTCATATTTATGACGGTCGTCGTGTCAGGTGGTCCCCATTTGCGACCTCCTGACGGGCAAAGTCGATGGGGAAGGCAGATTCATTAGCAACCGGGTTACCGACTTAACAACGGAGGTAAGAAAGGGTCTTAAAACGGGGCAGGACTCACTTAACGAGCGTTTCGCTTAGCGATGGAAATCTGGGGTTCGATTGGGGGTCGTAAAGTCGAGGACTGCCTAAATTGCTCTTTCAAACTGCATGGATTCCTGACGAGGCTAACAAATAATATGATGGCAGTGTTCCAATATCTCAGGGGCTGCCCCAAAGAAGAGGGAGTCAAACTATTCTCCAAAGCACCTGAGGGCAGAACAGGAAGCAATGGGTGGAAACTAATAAAGGAGAGAAGCAACTTAGAACTGAGGAGGAATTTCCTGACAGTTAGAACAATTAACCAGTGGAAGAGAAGTTGCCTCCAGAAGTTGTGAATGCCCCAACACTGCAGGTCTCCAAGAAGATGTTGGATAGCCATTTGTCTGAAATGGTATAAGGTTCCTGCCTAGGCAGGGGGTTGGACTAGATGACCTCCAAGGTCCCTTCCAACTCTGCTCTTGTATTGTATTGTATATCTATTTTTCCTCAAGCTTTGCATATGTTTTTGTACCACTGCGTTCACCTGTTTCACAAGGCTACACCTGTTGCAATTCCCTTAAGTGCAGTGCTTCAGGGACTGGATTTGAAAACATTTCCCTGGGGCTCCTAAATTAAAATTAACCTGGAAACCGATTCCGTTTTCAGATCTCGCCAAAACGCATTGGGCTGGCTTAAGAATAATACATTTTTAATTGGCCAAGTGAATTTTAAATTACAAAGGCCGTAGCTATCACCACGCCATCTACGCTCAAGAGCTACGAGGATTGAGCCGGCTGCCCTGGCTGGTAAAATCACAAGCACGGAAGCAGGAATTTGAAAAGATGATTCACAGAGTTGGAAGGGACCTTGGAGGTCATCTAGTCCGTCCAGCCCCCTGTCCAAACAGGAGACCCTACACCATTTCTGACCGAGGGCGGTCCAATCTCTTCTGGAAAGCTTCCAGGGATGAAGCTCCCACAACCTCTGAATAATAACAGAATAACAGAATTGGAAGGGACCTTGTAGGTCATCTAGTCCAACCCCCCTCTGCCCAAGCAGGAGACCCTTCACCATTTCTGACAGATGGCAGTCCAGTCTCTTCTTGAAAGTCTCAAGTGATGAAGATCCCATAACTTCTAAAGGCAACTTCTATTCCATGGGTTGATTGATTGATCTCTTTTTTCCTCTTCTCCTTTTTTCCTTTTCTCCTTCTCCCTTGTCCTCTTTTTTCTCCTATTCCTCTTTTCACCGCCCTGAGTCCCGCAAGGGAGAATCGCAGTATACAAATTTAATAAAAGTTAAAGTTTTCCTCTTCTTCACCTTAGATCTTGCTTGGTTGCTATGGGAAGCTCAATCCCATTAACACATTTGGCTAATTCTGTTCAAATTCTAACCAGCCGATACAAGGGCCAACAGACCCAATGGCAGATGTCTCTGTTTCTACTTGACCGTTGTTAAGGAGCTAGGCTGGCCTTTTATCCCGGCTTAATCGCGTGCAAAATCTCCAAAGTGATCCAATTCTACGCCGCATCAAAAGAGCAGGTCCTTTTTCACCTCCGTTAACGGAAGCAGATCAACCAAGCCCTAACCTTAAGGAAGAGCCATTCTTGGGATGATAATCTCCCCAATTCCTGTCGGGTTCCATATTATGTGGCCATGAAGCCACCCAGGCAAGTTGAGGACATTCTATATTCCAATTGAAAGCGCTTACAGTGAAGAAGAGCAGGAGAACAACGAAGCCAGATAGCGAGCGAGCGAAAGAGAGATAGCCAGATAGATAGACAGAAAGTAAGCCAGGTAGGTAGGTAGGTAGGTAGGTAGGTAGGTAGGTAGGCAGGCAGGCAGGCAGGCAGGCAGGCAGGCAGGCAGGCAGGCAGGCAGGCAGGCAGGCAGGCAGAAAGTAAACCAGGTAGGTAGGCAGGCAGGCAGGCAGGCAGGCAGAAAGAAAGAAAGTAAGCCAGGTAGGTAAATAGGTAGGTAGGTAGGTAGGTAGGTAGGTAGGTAAGTAGGTAGGTAGGTAGGCAGGCAGGCAGGCAGGCACGCAGGCAGGCAGATAGACAGACAGACACACAGAAAGTAAGCCAGGTAGGTCGGTAGGCAGGTAGGCTGGCTGGCCGGCAGGCAGATAGATAGATTGCCAGACACAGACAGACAGAAAGCCAGATAGATAGATAGATAGATAGATAGATAGATAGAGAGAGAGAGAGAGAGAGAGAGAGATAGCCAGAGAGACAGAGACAGATAACCAGACAGACAATCAGAGCCAGATAGATAGATAGAGAGAGAGAGAGAGAGAGAGAGAGAGAGAGAGAGAGAGAGAGAGAGATAGCCAGACAGACAATCAGAGCCAGATAGATAGATAGATAGATAGATAGATAGATAGATAGATAGATAGATAGATAGATAGATAGATAGATAGATAGACAGACAGACAGAAAGAAAGCCAGATAGAGATAGATAGATAGTCAGATAAATAGAAAGAAAGAAAGAAAGAAAGAAAGAAAGAAAGAAAGAAAGAAAGAAAGAAAGAAAGACAGAGATTAGATACAGATATATAGATGTAAATAATTGAGCAGAAAGATTTCCCTTGCCTGCAGAAGAAAGGAGATGCCTTCCAGCTTCTCTTGAAAAAGAGCCTTTTCGCTTTGCCTCTGGGGTTCCTTTTTCCGCTTACCCCAAAGACCAGCTAACTCCCGGCTTGACTTCCGGGCTCCAAAGATTCCTGAAGAAAGCCACAGACCTCCATCTCCAATCCCTCGCGTGCCTTCCTCCTCCTCCTCCTCCTCCTCCGGCAAGCCCAGCACAGACTGTCGGCACACATCAGCCGCGTATCCGTATCCGAGGCCAGCAAGAGAGGAAGTGTGCAGAGCACCGGATGCCAGAAAAAAACCAAAGGCCAGGGCTGGAATTCGGGAAACCTAAAATAGAAGCGGCTCAGCAAACCTTCACGGCTCTCTCCTCTCTGCGCTGACAGAGCCCGGGAAGCAGATCAGATGGGCACCTGCCCCAGTTTTACCCCAGCCAGCATTTTCTGGACAGAGCACTCAACAAGCGAGTACAAAAATCACAGCGAAGCATCATGTTAAAGGTGAAGGTTCCCCTCGCGCATCTGTGCCAGCCGTCCCCGACTCTAGGAGGCGCTGCTCATCTCCGTTTCAAAGCCGAAGAGCCAGCGCTGTCCGAAGACGTCTCCGTGGTCGCGTGGCCGGCGTGACTCAACACCGAAGGCGCACAAAACCCTGTTCCCTCCAAAGGTAGTTCCCGTTTTTCTACTGGCATTTTTGACGTGCTTTCGAACTGCTAGGTTGAGCGGAAGTTGGGGCAAGTCACGGGAGCTCCCTCCATTACGTGGCGCCGGGGATTCGAACCGCCGACCTTCCTGATCGACAAGCTCAGCGCCTGAGCCAACTATTTGAAACAATATAGGGTCTCCTGCCTGAGCAGGGGGTTGGACTAGAAGGCCTCCAAGGTCCCTTCCAACTCTTTACTCTGCGATTAATTAAAACTCTGGTTCCAATTGTAGTCCCATATAGGACAAAATTAGGAAACCTGTGCCCTGATTTTCACAATGACATCACGATGTGCATAAGAGATTTTTATACATTGTCGGCGTTTATATTCTCTTTACAATTCTTATAGGAGGAGTTACGGATTTCTTAAGCACGGGAGAGAGCAAAAATAATTATTCTGCACTTCAGAAAAGAAAAGAATTAAACCAGACTTATTTAAACCAGTTCTTACTTTCAATTTCTGTAGTAATCCATGTAATGGAAAAGCTAATGCACTTTCGTTTGATATCCTCAAGGATTGATCGTTTATCAATTAGACTGAAGGATAAATAACATACTGTCGTTTTACAGGTATCCTTCCTGTTACTTGAAGTATTTTTTTTTTAAACCCTACATGATGCATTTAATAGTTAATCCAATTATTAATGGAAATGGGATCGTCAGGGGGAAAAAAACCACCTTCGTTTGCAGCTCATTTAAAAAAAACTAAACTTTGAAATTGCTTCCTTTTCACTCCGATAGTCTAATGTGCTCTGGGCCATATTTTTGTCATTGCCAATTTAGAAGCGCATGTGGGCACATTCAGAGACCTTACAGTAGCATTAAACTCAGCACCAGAAACAACATCAGCCAAGCCAACTCATCACACAGAAAATGAAAATTTCTACCCCCGGGGCATTTAATTTCAAGAATTTCCTCGGACGTAATAGAAGTTTAACCTTTCTTAAAAAGCAGGCGTGTATGAGCACACGTGTGTCAAACAGCAAGCAGCCAAAATTTGCACCCACAGCATTATTTTGCACACCCACCCACAGCACAGGAACGGTGTTCCCTTCCCACCAAAGGTGGTTCCTATTTTTCTACTTGCATTTTTTAACCTGCTTTCGAACTGCTAGGTTGGCAGAAGCTGGGACAAGTCACGGGAGCTCCCTCCATTACGCGGCGCTAGGGATTCGAACCGCCGAACCGCCGGCCTTTCTGATCGGCAAGCTCAGCGTCTTAGCCACTGAGTGAGCCACCGCTAATTTTTATTTTTATTTAGCGGCCTCCCAAAAAAGCCAAAAACAACAACAACAGAACAAGTCTACCGCCAATCGAAGCCCTACGAAGCCATACGAAGGACGGGCATTTTACAGCCAAATTTGTAATATAACAGCTGGATTCGTACCCAGCTTGGAAAACGAAACAAACTCATGACAAGGAAGCCCAGCCACAAGGAAACCACCGGTCGCTTGAGAAAATTGGGTCTGAAGACAGATCCCAAATCACGTTCTAAGTCAGGCTAGGCCGTCTTAAGCAAATTTTTCTGTTATTTGAAGCTGAAAACACACAACTAAAATTTCGTTCTGGTTTTCCTGCTATGCGCTTATCCCGTAGGTAACAAGGGATCTCTGAACTTGGCCACTTTAAGCCATAACGCAGACAATAGAGTAGGGTAGAATAGAATAGAATAGAATAGAATAGAATAGAATGTAGGGTAGGGTAGGGTAGAGTTGAATTTAGAATAGAATACAGAATAGAATAGAAAATAGAGTAGAGTAGAATATAGAATACAGAATAGAAAAGAAAATAGGGTAGGGTAGGGTAGAATAGAATAGAATAGAATAGAAAAGAAAATAGGGTAGGGTAGGGTAGGGTAGAATAGAATAGAATAGAATAGAATAGAATAGAATAGAAAATAGGGTAGGGTAGGGTAGAGTTGAATTTAGAATAGAATACAGAATAGAATAGAAAATAGAGTAGAGTAGAATATAGAATACAGAATAGAAAATAGGGTAGGGTAGGGTAGGGTAGAATAGAATAGAATAGAATAGAATGTAGGGTAGGGTAGGATATAGAATACAGAATAGAATAGAAAATAGAGTAGAGTAGAGTAGAGTATAGTAGAGTAGAGTAGAGTAGAGTAGAGTAGAGTAGAGTAGAGTAACAGAGTTGGAAGGGACCTTGGAGGTCTTCTAGCCCAACCTCCTGCTTAAGTAGGAAACCCTACACCCACTTCAGACAAAGGGTTGCCCAACATCTTCTCTCAATTAAATCACTCGATACCCCAAACTGATCTCCTCCTGGAGGACATCATCAAATAGTCGATAAGAGCCTGCTTCTCAGGAAAATATGCCTGCTGTCATTGCAGTATTTTTTTTTCCTGCCTAAGAAGAAATCCTAGGATGAACAGCCTTGCCCTAAAACCACCAACCAGGATTAGACCACCTTGCTAAGCCAAACCACTATATGTTTCACATACCATGCCACTGCAGCCGTCGTGGTTTGTGAGTTACGGGTCGTGGTTTGGCTGCTGTCCGGAGAATCTTGGGCTAGCTAGTTACAGTCTGCAGATATTCCTAAATCTCAGGCTATGAGGAATCACACAGACCTATCTTAAGCCTTCTTGTTCCCTATTTGTGCAAAGTCTTGCATAAATACCAATAAAATCAGCGCCAATCCCCCAAAATAAAAATAAAAATAAACCAGCAGCAATTTAAAAAACAACAACCACCCAACGACAAAGACTTGGCTCACAAAAGCTGCATCCTGGCTAGATTTTTGGGAAGGAAGGAGTGGAATTAGACGCTATGAATCAATGAAGAACAGGAAACACCTCAACGTTACTTAGTAGACTTTTTAAAATAAACATCGACTACGGCCGAGCTATTCATATCCTTCTACGTTACTTTATTATTTGTCCTTACTATTTTCGTACTGGAATTTCTGCCCGAAAGTTGCACAAAATTACATCCAGAGGGAAGACACACAAACATGCACACTTTAAAACAACAACAACAACAGCAACAACCAGAACCTTTAAGCGACCAAAATGTTGAAAAACAATCGGTTGCATAAAAATATTTCTGCAGCTAGCTCTCTCTGTAGGGATATTGGGCAGGTTTTAATTTCGTTTATTTTGTTGGCTTTCTGACCCCAGAAAGTGCCCCATGGTTCACTTGTTCAGAAAACATCAGATGCAATCATATAAGTGGGGTACGAGTGTTAAAACCAGTCCAACTGTGTCCCTTTTTAAGACCTACGGACTTCAGCTCCCAGAATTCCCCAGTCACAGCATGGCTGGCTGGGGAATTCTGGGAATTGAACTCTGTAAGCCACGGCCCTTTGCCTTTTAATTCTGAATTTAGTTCTCTATAATTCCTGGATTTGCAGGAGTGGACAGCTCTTCTTTCTTTCTTTCTTTCTTTCTTTCTTTCTTTCTTTCTTTCTTTCTTTCTTTCTTTCTTTCTTTCTTTCTTTCTTTCTTTCTTTCTTTCTTTCTTTCCTCCAGACTGCTGAAATAATTTTTGGGGGAGGGGAAGAGGGGGATTTGATTTGATTTGATTTTTATACCGCACCTATCTCCCGAGGGACTCAGGGCGGTGCACAGGAAGTTAAAAGCAGACATATAAACATATAGACAAATACAAGTACAATATTAAAATCTGATTAAATTTAAAGATAGCCTGTGTTAAAAAATACAGCTAAAAAGTTACCAAAAATTAAAATCAATTTAAAACTCAGTCTGTAAGAATGATCTCGGGGACTAAGCTAGGCCGGCTAGATAATAATAATAATAATAATAATAATAATAATAATAATAATAATAATAATAATAATAATAATAATAATAATAATAATAATAATAATAATAATAATAAAATTTATTTATATCCCGCTCTCTCTCCCCGAAGGGACTCGAGGCGGGGCACAGGGAAATTAAAAACAAATTACAATAAACAAAATACATGATGAAAGAAATGGGTCTTGAGACGTTGGCGGAAGAGGCGGAGGTCCGTGATGGTCCGGAGTTCGGAGGGCAGGTCGTTCCAGAGGGCTGGACCCACCACAGATAAGGCCCTTCCCCTGGGGGTCGCCAACCGGCACTGCCCGGCAGACGGCACCCGGAGAAGGCCCTCTCTGTGGGAACGAATCGGCCGAAGGGATGTATGCGGTAGGATGCGGTCCCGCAAATAACTAGGCCCCGTGCCATGGAGCATGGGGATGGAGGAAGGAGCCCTTCTCTACGGGGCCAACAGCATCTTTCCCTTTATTTATTAAATTTATATGCTGCCCATCTCATTACTAAGGTGACTCTGGGCGGCTTGCAATGCAATACAATAAGAACATAACAATAGGTAGGTAGGTACGTAGGTAGATAGACGATAGATTATAGACACAATAGATAGACAGATCATTAATAGATAGATGATAAGATTAGATAGATAGATAGATAGATAGATAGATAGATAGATAGATAGATAGATAGATAGACACCATAAATATAGTTAGATGATAGATCATTAATAGACAGATCATTAATAGGTAGATGATAGATGATAGATAGAGATAGATAGATAGATAGATAGATAGATAGATAGATAGATAGATAGATAGATAGATAGATAGATAGATAGATAGAGACAGACAGACAGACAGACAGACACATCAGTAATAGATGATAGATGATAGACAGACAGACAGACACCGTAAAGATAGATGATAGACACAATAGATAGATAGATAGATGATTGATAAATGATAGAGATAGATAGATAGACACCATAAAAATAGATGATAGACACAATAGATAGATAGGTAGAAATAGATAGATAGATAGAGAGAGAGAGAGAGAGAGAGAGAGAGAGAGAGAGAGAGAGATATGATTGAGAGATAGATATAGATAGATAGATAGAGAGAGAGAGAGAGAGAGAGAGAGAGAGAGATGGGAGGGTTAATGGAAAGGAAGGGAAAAGGAAGGAAGGAAGGAAGGAAGAAAAGAGGGATGGGAGGAGGGTGAATGGAAGGATGGGGAGGGAAAGCGGGGAGAAGGAAGGGAGGAAAGAAGGAAGGAAGAAAAGAGAGATGGGAGGAGGGTGAATGGAAGGATGGGGAGGAGAAGGAAGGGAGGAAGGAAAGAAAGAGGGATGGGAGGAGGGTGAAGGGAAGGGGAAAGGAAGGAAAGAGGCGCCGCAGCCTCTGCCCCACCAGGCCCTTCCCTCCCTCCGTCTCCCCCCTCGGGGCTCCCCCGCTGCAGAAGCGCCGCTCTCCCCCTGCGGGGCCGCCTGGCCTGGCCTCCTCCCTGCCGGGGCTCCCGGGGCGGCTGCGGCGGAGGCTGCGGCGGAGGGCTCTTACCTGCCGCTGCTTCCCCCGCCGGATCGCGGCCCCAGCGGCGCCTCCGGAAACGCTGCGCCGCCTCTGCGCTTCCCCGGCCAGCAATCCCGGCCTCGCCTCGCCTCCTGCGCCGCCTCCCGGGAAGGGAAGGGCCGGCCGGGAGAGGGAGGCGGGACGGAGGGCGACGCGGTGCGGCCACGGGGGAGCCTCGCAAGGAGGAGCCGGTGGAGGAGGAGGAGGAGGAGGAGGAAGCCCTCCCTCCTCTTTTCCTCTCTTGTCTCCTTCCCTTCTTTCTTTCCCTCCCTCCCTTTTCCTGCCCTTCCTTTTCCACTCTTGTCTCCTTCCTTCCTTTCTTTCCCTCCCTCTGTTCCCTTCTTCCTTCCTCCCCTCTTTTCCTGCTCTTCTCTTTTCCTCTCTTGTCTCCTTCCCTTCTTTCTTTCCCTCTCTCCGTTCCCTTCTTCCTTCCTCCCCTTTTCCTCCCCTTTTTTCCTCCCTTTCCTCCTTCCCTTTTTTCTTTCCCTCCCTCTGTTCTCTTCTTCCTTCCTCCCTTTTTCCTGCCCTTCTCTTTTCCTCTCTTTTCTCCTTCCCTTCTTTCTTTCCCTCCCTCCCTTTTCCTGCCCTTCCTTTTCCACTCTTGTCTCCTTCCTTCCTTTCTTTCCCTCCCTCTGTTCCCTTCTTCCTTCCTCCCCTCTTTTCCTGCTCTTCTCTTTTCCTCTCTTGTCTCCTTCCCTTCTTTCTTTCCCTCTCTCCGTTCCCTTCTTCCTTCCTCCCCTTTTCCTCCCCTTTTTTCCTCCCTTTCCTCCTTCCCTTTTTTCTTTCCCTCCCTCTGTTCTCTTCTTCCTTCCTCCCTTTTTCCTGCCCTTCTCTTTTCCTCTCTTTTCTCCTTCCCTTCTTTCTTTCCCTCCCTCCCTTTTCCTGCCCTTCCTTTTCCACTCTTGTCTCCTTCCTTCCTTTCTTTCCCTCCCTCTGTTCCCTTCTTCCTTCCTCCCCTCTTTTCCTGCTCTTCTCTTTTCCTCTCTTGTCTCCTTCCCTTCTTTCTTTCCCTCTCTCCGTTCCCTTCTTCCTTCCTCCCCTTTTCCTCCCCTTTTTTCCTCCCTTTCCTCCTTCCCTTTTTTCTTTCCCTCCCTCTGTTCTCTTCTTCCTTCCTCCCTTTTTCCTGCCCTTCTCTTTTCCTCTCTTTTCTCCTTCCCTTCTTTCTTTCCCTCCCTCCCTTTTCCTGCCCTTCCTTTTCCTCTCTTCTCCTTCCTTCCTTTCTTTCCCTCCCTCTGTTCCCTTCTTCCTTCCTCCCTTTTTCCTGCTCTTCTCTTTTCCTCTCTTGTCTCCTTCCCTTCTTTCTTTCCCTCTCTCCGTTCCCTTCTTCCTTCCTCCCCTTTTCCTCCCCTTTTTTTCCTCCCTTTCCTCCTTCCCTTCTTTCTTTCCCTCCCTCTGTTCCCTTCTTTCTTCCTTCCCCCTTTTCCATCCCTTCCTTTTCCTCTCTTTTCTCCTTCCCTTCATTTGGATATGAGGGACTAGATTACTGGTAGTAGGAAAGTTGCTCTCCCAGGTTGATCCTTCTTGATCTTTTCTGCAGTGGGTCCCCAAAAAATGCAAAGCAGGAGATCCTGAAGCAGATGCACCACGAGCTTTTATTGTAAGTACTTGGAAATAAGATGGTTTCACCAGAATGTAACTAATTTATTATTTTTGTAAAGTATTACTTGGTAGCAAATGTAGCTCAGGGTAGAAACACTTGTATTGTCAACAAGGTGCTTTTTTTGACTCAGTGACTGACCAGTCCTCGTCTTATGGCCAAAACGGAGTCCAAAATTTCCACTGCTAAGCAACACAGTCGTTAAGTGAATTCCCCCCATTTTACAACCTGGCTCGCCACAAAACGTCATTGAAAACAGTGACTTATGACCGTTTTTCACACTTAACGACCATTGCCAAGATCCCCCATGGGCACGTGGTCAAAATCAAAATAACTTGGCAACTCACAGTTACGACGGTTGTGGGGTCCTCGGGTTTGTGACCTTCTGACGATCAAAGTTACTGGGGAAGCCAGATTCGCTTAACAACAGGGTCACTCGCGTATCCACTGCAGGGATTCACTTAACAACGGTGGCAAGAAAAGTCGTAAAATGGGGCAAACCTCACTTAACAACTGTCTCACTGGAAATGGTTAGAAAAGGAGGAACAGAAAGAATGGATTTATTAGCAGGATAAAACGAAAGGTGTTAACGTTAATGGTATGTAGCTAATTACAATGAGAGGGAACTATACGGACACTATTAATTGTGGATAACTAATTAAGCAAAATGCTTATTGTATAAAAATTGAACTTGAGGATATATATACACACACTTCTTCTGCTTGGCCGGCCTAGGTTAGTCTTCCGTTTTTTAACTGGGTTTTTAGGGGATTGTAGTTTAATTTTAGTATAGTGCAGGGATGTCCAAACTTGGGAACTTTAAGACTTGTGGACTTCAACTCCCAGAATTCCCCTGGCTGGGGAATTCTGGGAGTTGAAGTCCACAAGTTTTAAAGTTCCCAAGTTTGGACATCCCTGGTATAGTGGGTTTTAGATAATTTTGTTTAATTCTTATTTTACCTATTTATGTATTTTATATTTGCATTTTTAAATTCCCTGTGCACCGCTCCGAGTCCCTTTGGGGAGAGGAGGCGGTCTATAAATAAATTATTATTATAACCAATTTCATTGTAATTTTAGTACAGTGACAATAAAGATTATTATTATTATTATTATTATTATTATTATTATTATTATTATTATTATTATTATTATTATATGCTACTCATAGTAAAATAGAATAGCAGAGGGAAATGAAATGTTAAATCTGGTTCACTTCGAAGGGGAAAATGATGATAGGGTTTACGCCTTAAGAAGAAATTAAATTTAAGATGGAAGACATCGAAAGGAAATAAGATGGCTGGAAATGGAAATATGACGTAAAATGAACTATGCACATGAGGGGATGTTAAAGGGGAAAGCCTTTACACTTTGTTTATAAAAGAATTTAAAATTTGTAACAATTAAAAAAAAACATGGTGTTTTTTAAAAAAAAAAGAATCATATGTCTCGCTTAGCAACAGAATGTTGGGTTCAATTGTGGTCATAAGTCCAAGGCTAACTGTATAATAAAAACAAGGCAATTAGAATATTTTATACACACACAAACACACACACACACACATATGTTGCGTTTGTGATGATAAATAAATGAAGGGAGACTAGTATAGATCTATTTCAAGCTATTTAGCTCTCATCAGCTAGCCATGCCCTTACCCTTATATGTATGTATGTATGTATCAGTGGTGGGTTTCTGTAGGCTCGCACCTACTCGCAAGAGCCGGATGGTGAAATTTAGAGAGCCGGTGAGAGGAGGTTCCACCGGCTGACCCAGAAGTAAGTCTGGCCTGCTGTTGCCGGTAACCCAATGGGAAGGAAAGGAAAGGAAGGCAGAAAGTAAGAAAGGAAAGAAAGGAAAGGAAAGGAAAGGAAAGGAAGAAATAAAATTTATCATCACAATGGAGCCCAAAATTTTGGTTGCTAAGCAAGAGCGTTGTTAAATGAGTTTCACCACATTTTACAAGTTGGCCACTCCCACCCTGTCACATGACTGCCAAGCCACGCCCACAAAATAGGCCACACCTAGAGAGTAGGTTCTAAAAAAAATTGAAACCCACCACTGGTATGTATGTATGTATTCCTTTTCTCTGTTTAATGTTGAAAAAGGAATCACATCATTCAGCATACAAATTGTTCTTGGAGGACTATCTCAGGATCCAGGGTTGAGTGTCACCTTGGCTGGGAGGTGGCTCTTAGAAAGACGGCCTTCAGACATACATACATACATACATACATACATACATACATACATACATACATACATACATACATACATACATACATACATACATACATAACTATATATATAACTATTTATTGATCAGCTCATAAAAACTAACATAAAAAATAACTATATATACCTATATTCTGCATACATACATACATACATACATACATACATACATACAAAAGAAACTTTTATGACTACACCTGGAACTAGCATTTTTACGACAATTCTTCTCTCTCTCGCACACACATTATTTCATACATCTTTTTTCTTCATTCTATATCAAAGGGCGGGGGGGGGGGGGGGGGTTCGACTAGATGACCTGCCGGGTCCCTTCCCACTCTGTGTCATCTGTTAATGCGCCTGCTTGGAAACAGCCGAGCCCTTTGCAAACCCCTCCGGAGGGGCGGTGGGGAGGGGGGAACCCCGAGGGCATCTACGCCAATGAAAGCCAATGGGGCTTTCTCTTCCTTTCCCCTCCTGGCGAGCCTGGGCTTTTATTACAGGCACCGGCTGCCTTCTGGCCGACCGGAGGGCTGTACTACTCAACCCCTGTGGGAGGGGGAGACGTGTGTGTGTGTGTGTGTGTGGAGGGGGGGTGTCTCCCAGTCTGCCCACCGCCTCCCACTCACCGGGGCTGCTGGGGGAAGGGGGAGTGTAGGACGGAACCATTTTTTTAAAAAACGCGGGGGTGGGTGGGGGGGGTTTCTGGGTGGGCCAGCGCAGCAACCTCCCCCTCCTCCTCCTGGGCAGTGGGCCGGTCCGGTGACAATATATAGAGGTGGGCGGACGCGGATCGGGCAGGCGGAGGCTTTGCAAGTGGCAGGATGGCGTGGCAGCCCATGGAGATCAACCCGGAGGTGAGGAGTTTGGGGGGGGGGAGGCAGCCTGGCCCCCTTTTAATGGGTGGGGGTGGGGGTCGCTTGGTTGGGTGCATTTGTGGTCCCGGGTGGGTGGGTGGGGGGGAGCAGAGCCTTCTTTTGAAGTGGGGGGGGGGTCGCTTGCAACCCCTGCAAGAGGCGGCCTGGGGGGGGGTCTCTCCTTGGGGGGGGGGGCTTTTGCAGCCTTGGGGGGCGGGAGATGCTGAGTGGGGGGAATTTTGCTCCTCTAGGGGAGAAAACAGAGGAGGGGGCTCCCTTAGGCGGGCTTGACCTCCCTTCCCCCGCCTCTTGTCTTTCAGATGCTGAACAAAGTGAGTCGGGGGTCGCCCAGAAGACGCCTCTTCGCCGGGCTGGGCGTTTCCACGCTGGCATTGCACCTGCCTTAAATCCCCCACCCACCCACCCACCTATCCCCATTCCTGCAAAACGTGGGAGGAGGGGGACGCCAACACGATGGCTCGCCCCCTCCCCTGCCTTGTTGGGAGGAGGGGGCCGCGTGGGTGGAGTGGAGAGGGGGGGGGGAGAGAAAAGAGGCGGTGGTCTCGCCTCCTTTCAGCCCGAGAGAGGCTGCGCTGTTGCAGGGCTCGGGCGGCAGGGGGCGCTGCGGACCGCGGTTTGTGCTGTGTCACGCCAAAGCGAAGGGCTGGGTCGGCGTGGGGAGGGGCTGCTGGGAGGGAGGGGGGGAGGGCCCACCTTGCAGGGGAGGGGAGGGGGGGCATTGCCAGACCAGGATATTCCACCCCTCCCCTCCCTCTCCTGCTTGCTTATTGCACAAGCCGCAACCCATGCCCCATCCTTCCCATCAATATCTGGAGGTTGTGAGCATCTTCCCTGCTTCTGGGTACCACTCCATCTTCCTGGAAGCTGACTGCAAGCCACACGCCCTTTTCTGGGTGTGTGTGTGTGTGTTGTGTTTGCCCGTTGCAGATGCTGGCCCGTGCACACTTGCACGGAATAAAACTTCCTCTTTGCTCCAAAGCAAAAGGCTTCCCTTTTAACCTGGGATGATTTAGGCTCCTTCGCATCCCTACTCCAGAGGAAGCCCGTGGGGCTCCCAATTGCAGGGGCTCTAACGTAGGGCAGGTGCACCAGAGGTGGCATGCAGAGCCCTCTCTGTGGGCACACGCCCTGATGCCAGCTGCTCTTCGTGGGTGCTGCTGGTGCGCCAGGAAATTGCCTAAAAATTGTCAAAAAACAAGATATTTTTGGAGCTGTTTTCAGGCTGTTTTGTGCTGTTTTCAGGCCAAAAACTGCCCCCCAAAAGCACAAAATATAGGCAAGCGTGCACGGGCCAGCTTGCTTTGGTGTTCTGGTGCACGTTTGCGCACACATTGCACATACATTGCGGTTTGGACACTCGGAGCGAAAAAGGTTGGCCATCCTGATGAGCAGAACTGCTAAATATACACTTAAGGCCAAAGGTGGCAGGTTTTGGGACCTGTGGACTACAACTCCCAGAATGCTGGCTCAGGAATTCTGGGAGTTGAAGTCCCCAGGCTGCAATGGGACCATGGCTGCCCACACCTATTGAAGGCAGGTGAGCTTCGAAGCCCAGTAGCTCCAACAGAACAGGGTATCCTGAAAAAGTGAGTCATTTACCTGATTGGTGATGCTTTGTCATCCCCACATCTGGGTTTTGTTTTACTTAATGACCAGCGGCGCAAAATAGAGGCAACAGGATTACGGAGAGAGCATAAGATTCATTACTATATTTTCTTTTCTCTATTTTCCCTCAAATTAGATCCTGTATTTTGCTTTTATTTGTGTTTTTATTGATAACAGTGGTTGGACCAATCAACCTTTCCCATCCTACCCCACCCCGGGGTTGAGTGAGAAATGTTGATTCATTTTCCAGAATAAACAGGCTTTTGCATATGTGGAAATGCGATGGCTGTGCTCAATCTAATCAATAATAGATTTCACTTGGCTGGAATCGGGGGGGGGGGGACCCCCAAAGTAGAATATGAGGATTTGGGGGAATTTGAACCCAGAACAAGATGCAATTTTTGTTCCTGAGAAATGTCCAGACCAAACATAACTTCTGGGGTTGGATTTTCTCCCCTTACCAGAGGGAGCCCCCTTGTGGAGTACTGTGATGCCATTACTATGGCAACTCCACTGTGCTGTACAGTAGAAGCCATTTGAAGGCACAACAGGCTGTATCTTAACAGAACACATAAACACAGTGTTCATTTTAGCGTTTGTCTATCTAGTTTTGAACCCAGCGCATGGAAGCACTGCCGATATTCCGCATGAGTTTATGGCTCAACTAACCCATGTGACGGTTGCTGATTGGTGGCACGTTGAGACCTTGACTTGCCTGCAGGTGTGAGATACCCAGTGTTGTGTTGTGCTTCCCTTGATTGTGTAGATACTCAGTCGTCTAGGAGTTGCCCCCGGTTGGCAGTTTGTGGATGTTCTGGGATTGGATGAAGATATCTTGAGCGCTGTGCCAAGTCCAGCTTGCGCCCTGCTTCTGCTATTTCCCCTTACTGCTCAGGTGAGTATCTGTTCTGACCGAGGCTTCCCCAGCGGCACGAAGCCGAGTCCTCATCCCAATAAACCCCTTTTATTTAATTGACAGTGAATTTCACTCCAGCAAAGTCTTCCCTCTCTCACAGTCTTTCAAGAGAATTCACAATTACTCAGGCTTGGAGAGTGGCCAGGCCGATATCTTTCAGAATGCGGGAATGAACTAATGGCCTCCCGCAAACTCCACTCCCCTGTCGCTCCCTTTTTATCTCCTCTGGGAGGGGCCATTCTTCGTCCACCTGTGGTCTTGCCCCCAAGTTGACCCTTTGTTCCTTAGCTGAAGTCCCCGAGTCGTAAAAGTGGCCAAGGATGAAGAGCCTTGGGTTTATTTTGTAATCCTTTGCAATACCGTTCGGTGCTAATTTACTAATCTAAAGGACAGATCTCCCCCCTGAAGTTGGATGTGTACATTTTATGTCCTGCAAAGGAATTTGCAAAACAGCCGTGGGGATCTTGGCCGAAAACAATTCACCGGGTTGAACCGGGATAGTAAATTTACAGTAAATACTCTGGAGAACAGCTGCTATAATATCCATGGAAATTTACTTAGAGGCCAGAATTAACAACTGTTTGCACACTGGAATGTTATTAATTTCAGAAGAAAGGCCCCATTTTTGATCTATACGTTGAAGCAAAATAACAGCATTTGTATACAGGTGGTCTTGATTTGACTTACAATTTAACTTGAAATTTCTGTTGTTAACTTAAGATAGTTAAGTGAATTTTGTCCCCTTTTACGACCTGCCACAGCTGTTAAGTGAGTCGCAGCAGTTGTCCAATGTGTAACACCGTTGTTAGTGGGATCTGGCTTCCTCCCATTGAGTTTGTTTATCAGAAGGCCGCAAAACGGGATCACGGGACCCCGGGATCACTGCAACGGGTCATAAAGACGAGTCAGTGGCCAAGTTTCTGAATTTTGACCATGTGATCAGAGAGATGACCCAACGGTCGTAAGTGTGAAAAATGGCTGCGAGTCACTTTCTTTCAGTGCTGTTGTAACTTCGAACAGTCACTAAATGAATGGTTTTATCATGTGATATCCCGTTTTGCGGCCTCCTGACAAGCAAAGCCGACGCGGAAGCCAGATTCGCTGAACAACGGTGTTGCTGGACTTAACGATCGCAATTGAGCCCGACGTTTCTGTTGTTAAGGGACGCTTGTGGAATGAAGGTTGCCCCCTGTTACGACTTTCCTTGCCTCTGTTGTTAACTGGGTCATTAGTGAGCTGCTTGTTAATGTGCGGTTAATGACCGTGTCACGAATACGCTTCTATCATAGCATGAAAACTTCCGGAAAAAGCAAATGGACGAACTCAAGGGTCAAGAAGTGAGCTCGGAAGTCTACTTCGTGAAGCAGACCGCGAGTAACTCCTGCGGAACCATTGGCCTTATCCACGCAGTAGCGAATAATCAAGATAAAATACGATTCGGTAAGTAGCAGGGCAGAATTTCCCAGTGTGTATATATATATATATAAATCTTCCCAGTGTGTATATATATATATATATAAATCTTGCAGGCTGAACGGGACCCTAGATTGTCACTTGACAGGGACTTAGCTTCGGGGAACATAAAATATTTTCTAAAAATTCAGGGAATAAGTCAAAACCTACTGACGTAAGTGTCAGCCCCGGACCGCCAGATGGCGCGGAGCCGCCATTGAGATCCACGTGCCTGGGCATCAACGGCCATGGCGTCCTGACGGAGGAGCCGTCGCCCGAGACACCCCTACGGCCTTCCAACTCTTGTGGCTCTGCATTGTATTGTGTGCTTCCTTATTACTCTGCACTACCTTTTAATGCCATCATTTTCCAGACGAAGGCTCTGCGTTAAAGGAATTCCTCACGGCGACAGCTGGACTCTCCCCAGATGAGAGGGCGAAACGCCTTGAGAACAACAAGGTAAAAGGCGGTTGGCTTGGGATATTTTATTTTATTTTCGGCAAGGTGGTTCAAGGTGCTGAACACACGCAAGAGGGCGCGTTCGAAAACGTGACCCTCTTTCCCTAATGATTCCAACCTCCTGTTTCAACTGTCAATAGACTTCCTAAACTAGACCTTTGATTATAACTGTAGAAATGGCTTTCTATATATATATATATATATATATATATATATATATATATATATATATATATATATGTTTGTGTGTTAGGTTTTTTGAGCTGATCAATAAATAAATCAGGGAGACTAGGATAGATCTATTTTGAGCTTTTTAGCTCTCATCAGCTAGCCATACCTTTACTGGGATTCGAACCAGGAGACTAGGATAGATCTATTTTGAGCTTTTTAACTCTCATCAGCTAGCCATACCCTTACTGGGATTCGAACCAGGAGACTAGGATAGATCTATTTCGAGCTTTTTAGCTCTCATCAGCTAGCCATACCCTTACTGGGATTCGAACCAGGAGACTAGGATAGATCTATTTCGAGCTTTTTAGCTCTCATCAGCTAGCCATACCCTTACTGGGATTTGAAAACAGGGTGTTATATATATATACATATATATACACACACACACTTGTGTCACAACACCCTGTTAAGCCCCAATTAAGGGCGGAAGCATACTGCTTTCCTTTTCTGCCTTTCGGTTCATCACCAGAGACCATCTAGACAGAAAGCCATGAGCTCCGTTGTGTACTTTTTTTATATATGTGTTAGGTTTTTGAGCTGATCAATAAATCAGGGAGACTAGGATAGATCTATTTCGAGCTATTTAGCTCTCATCAGCTAGCATATACTTATCCTCCTGTCTCAGCTGATCAGGATAAGAACCAGTAGTGTAGTGGCAATTACAACTGCCTCACATGTAATACTTCCCTGGTTCGAATCCCAGCTAAGGGCATGGCTAGCTGATGAGAGCTAAATAGCTAGAAATAGATCTATCCTAGCCTCCCTGATATATTTATTGATCAGTTCAAAAACCTAACATACATACATACATACATACACCTACTAGTTGATAAGCTGGCATTGTCCGGGTATTTATTTTTAGGGGGAAAATAACAAGGTCGTAACAAGGAGAAGGGCGGGGTATAAATTTAATAAATAAATAAATAAATAAAATAAAATGTCCAGACCAAACAGAATTTCTAATGTTGGATTTTCTACCCTTGAATTGAATTGAATTTGAATTGAATTTATTTGATTTTTATACCGCACCTATCTCCCTGAAGGGACTCAGGGCGGTGCACAGGAAATTAAAACAAGTATAACCAGATAAATAGGTTAAAAACTAATTAAATTTAGAAAACCCTGTGCTAAAATTCAGTAAAATCCCACTAATTAAAACATTATATCAATTAAAACCCGGTCTTATAGGATGGTCTCGGGGATTAAGCTAAGCCGGCTTGATGGAAAAAATGAGTCTTCAGACGCTGGCGGAAGAGGCGGAGGTCCATGATGGTCCGGAGTTCGGGGGGAAGGTCGTTCCAGAGGGAGCCCCTTTTGGGGGTATTATGAAGTCCAGAGGTCTTAAAATGGCCGATGTTGCACACCCCTAGTGTAGACGGAACAGATTGGCAAGAATGGGAATAGTGGGTTTAGATAAAATCGTGGTAATCCTGTAAGGCACTGGAATTTACCAAACAAAATCTATCTGATTTCTTTTGATCTCTTCCCAGGCCATTCAAGAAGTCCATAATGTGGTAGCTCAAGAGGGACAGTGTCGGGTAAATATGGCTTTAATTTATAGGTTTTCAACAAGAGAATGGGCCAAGAAGGGGCGCTTCAACCCTGAGACGTTATAATAATAGAATTTGGCAAATCTGAATGTGTTTTCCCTACTTTTTTCCGTTTATCTTCGTGAGAATTTGGGGGGTCATGTCAGAATCACGGTCCTGAATCTAACCTGGTTTCCTGAATAGAATAGAAGTAGGGATTGAATTGAATTATATCCAATAGAATAGAATAGAATAGAATAGAATAGAATAAGAAAAAATAGAAATAAAAACAGAATAGAATAGGAATAGGAATTGAATTGAATTATATTGGAATATAGAAAAGAATAGAAATAAGAATAGAGAATTAGAATAGAATAGAAATAAGAGTAAGAATAGAAATAGGAATAGAGTAGGAATAGGAATTGAATTGAATTATATCAATAGAAAACAGAATAGAAAAGAATAGGAATAGAATAGGAATTGAATTGAATTATACAGAATAGAAATAGAATAGAAATAAAAATAGAATAGAAATAGAAAGGAATTGAATTGAATTATAATATGGTAGACATAGAAATAAGAATAGAAATAGAAATAATGGAAATAAGAATAGAATACATTCATCAAGAATCATAAGATACAATACTTAGTGATAGTCATAGGTTGCAAATAAGCCATCAAATTATACTAGGCAACAAATGAAACAATATACATTTTAAAGATAGAAGCAACATGATTATAGTCATAAGTGGGAAGAGATAAGTACTAGGAAGAAAGAGAAGAAAAATAGTAGTACAGTCTTAGTAAGTAATATGACAGTGTTGTGGGAATTAGCTGCTCCCATTCCTTCCCCGTTCTTGCTAGATTTCTACGTTCTTTTCTTAGGCTGAAGACGATAAGGTGAATTTCCATTTCATTCTATTTGCCAGCGTGGGTGGACACCTCTATGAACTGGGTAAGTTGTGTCTTTGTGTGTTGGCTTTAAAAACCCCAATTTTCTATCTCCAATTATTGCTTTCAATGCAGAACAGTTGTTCAGTAACACAATTTTTAGGCACCTATAAATGCATTTGACTTAAGGATCCGTAGCGTACCGTATTTTTCGGAGTATAAGACGCACCTTTTTCCCCCTAAAAGAGGGTGAAAATTTGGGTGCGTCTTATACACCGAATGTTTATGACGGTTGCTATGTCCCAAGGTCACGTGATCCGCTGACAAGCCAAGCCCATGGGAAACCCAGAGTCACTTAACAACTGGGCTACTAACTTCACGGAGGCGTTAAAGGTCGTAAAACAGGGCTAAACTCACTTAACGTGTCTTCCTTAACGACAGAAATCTTGGGCTGAACTGTGGTGGTAATTCAGGGGCTACCGTACACGCAGAGCTACTACCCCCTTTCTAAACTCACAAACTTATCCATTGAACTATTTGGGGTACACACAAGAGTAACCTATTAGTTTAAGATATTATATGAGCTCAGCCCATGCAGTTGGTTGGTCGTTTGTGAGCTATAGACTGTATGTTTGAAAACAACAGGGAAAAAAATATGGAAATTGGAGTCTTAATAGGAAGTTTTTCTCGTATCTACCAAAGTTAGGAGGAGAACTGAAAAGGAACCTGCAGAATCTGAAATCAGACGGAGCTTCCTTTTTTGCCTTTGGCGATATTACAAGCAGTTGCTAATTAATATTGGAATAAATTAGAAGGTTGGGAGGTGCTATAGGTAGAGTGGAAGGACATTCTCTAGAGAAGTCTGCTGGCTGGAGAATTCTGGGAGTTGAAGTCCACAAGTCTTCAAGTTGCCAAGTTTGGGAACCCCTGCTCTAGAACAAGTCACCCATGGACCACTGGTGGTCCGTGAGAAAATTTTGGTGCTCCGCAGAAAACGTATTTGCATTTTTTATATTGCACTAAATCCGCCGTCCTCAAACTACGGCACATTAGTGGTCCGCGTGATTTACAATTATGAATGTAGTGGTCCCTGGGGCCCCTGCTCTAGAGTAAGCCTCCCAGGAAGCGGACCAAGCTAATTCCTCTTACTCCAGTATTTTCATGCTACTGAAGTTTATACGTTGCTTTTGCAGATGGAAGAATGCCATTCCCGATAAAGCATGGAGGTAGTACAGATGCCACCATGCTCAAGGTAAGTGTCTTTTAGCTTGTGGTGGTCTCCATTTCACTGGACCTTACAAAATTCCTACACTACAACCATGAGTCTGCAGAGATTCTCAGATTTACAGGTTGTGGTTGACCCAAAGGTGCTTTTTCAAGATGTTGAACAGCTTTTTCAACTGTTTTTTTTTTTCTTTTGAAGACATTTCGCTTCTCCTCCAAGAAGGTTCTTCAGCTCTGAAAGGAGGGTAGGGAATGGAAGAGCTGAAGAAGCTTCTTTGGAGGAGGAGCGGAACGTCTTCAAAAGAAAAGCGAAACAAACATCCAAAACGGGCTACGGGAAGACTCCGAGGAGGGGAGGGATGGGTGTGGCTAGCCAGTCCTTGCAACTACCGTTCCGGTGAACCAGATGTAAAATGTGCATCCAATTTGTCTAAACTGGCTGAATCCCACCCCTGGATGGCTCTACCCAAGAGGCGGGCGAGCACCCCACGCAGCTCAGAGGTGGGTCCCTATCGGTTCCGCCAATTAGCTACTAACTCGGTCAGCCATGCCCCCGAACCGGTGCTATCGCTGACACTGCCATCTTGATTTTTCAGTTCTGCGCATGCGCAGCACAATTTCATTGCAAAAAATGTAAATCCCCCCCCCCCCGCTTTTCAAACGTCGGGCGCATGCGCGGACCTTTTCAGGTACGCGGGTGTGTTTTTGCACGCCGAACCGGCAGGAACGCACCCCTGACGCAGCTCCTTTTGCACGCCCGCCGGGCGCATTGGATGAAGGCATCTCTTTCCGACGAGGTTTCATTGCGCCGAAAACAACAACTGTGCAACCTACCGCTTATCTCCTTTTCTCTTTAGGCATCGGCCGACATCTGCCGGCAATTCACCGAACGCGAGCAAGGGGAGGTCCGCTTTTCGGCGGTGGCCCTGTGCAAAGCCGCTTGAAGTTTGGCAACCGACGTACCGTCCTCCGCCTCTCACCGGATGTAGTCCCAGCCTTTAGCTCTTATGTTTAAAACGTTTGAAAAGAAAAAGAAAACAACATCAAAAGCCGAAAGCACAGGCCCTTCTTGGTTTTGAATTTAAGGTGTAACGCGATCTTGTTTCCTTTCCCCCTTCCTTGACCGCACGCTTCGGTGGCGCCTGTCCTAAAGCCGAAATTCACGCAAAAGTGTCAAGACGTGGAAAACCGTCGGTGTTTGTACATGCTTCCCACGCTTTTGTGGTTCCCGAGTTTCTTTCGAGCGGTGGTGACTTCTTGTCCGTCACAAGAATAAATTCCTTCTTGCTAATCCAGAAAACTCTTCTTGGTATTGACTGCTTAAAACTCCGAGGATGTAGGCCGCGCTTATTATTATCCAAGGTGTTTTCCAAGTTTTCATTTCAGGGAGCACCGGCGTGGATCAGTGGCGAAAGTCAAACATTTTCCCTACCGGTTGTGTGGGCGTGGCTTGGTGGTCATGTGACCGGGCGGGTGTGGCTTGGTGGTCATGTGACCGGGCGGGCGTGCACAACTGACTCGCACACGATGTAAACGCCTCTGGACGTCACGCAGAATGCGGCTCAAAACCCAACAATCACACTTTACACAACCATAACACACAAGCTGCACGCACAAATGTGCGCGGCGACTCCCACACGGCTGGGCTTCCCAGAAAATGCTCCCTGCCACAAGTAGGAACAGCGGTGAAATGTGGAGGTTGAAAACGCCACCGACTTAACCGTAGCTTTCTTTTAATACTTCGTTTTACTCACTAGATGGCAGGCGTGGAGTATTTTTCAGAACCTTCCCAACTTGAGCAAAAACCGCTAGATGGAATAACGAGCTGGAAGGGATCCTTGGAGGTCTTCTAGTCCTACCCCGTGCTCAGGCAGGAAACCCTATACCCATGATGGCGAATCTATGGCACCCCATCTCAGGAACCCTCTCTGTGGGCACACCAGCCATAACCCCAGCCCAGCTCCACCACCTCCCACTGGCCAGCTGGTCTGTCCGAAGTCCCCTTCTTCTCTTGCCCTCCATCGTTCCCAGCATGAGGCTCTTCTCCAGGGAGTCCTTCCTCCTTCTCATCAGGTGGCCAAAGTCTTTGAGTTCCCTCTTCAGGATCTCTGGCCTTCTGAAGAGGACCTCTAGGACTAATAATAATAATAACTTTGAATTTATTAACCGCTCCCTCTCCCCACAGGGACCCGGGGCGGTGCACAGGAGGACTAAAAACAATATAAACAATAGATACAGAAATATATACTTTAAAACACAATTAAACAATGTTATCCCGTGCTAAAAAATTAAAACCCATTAAAATACATTTAAAATCTATAGACAGAGAGACTATCCAAGGCCGGCCAGTCGAAAGAAATGGGTCTTTAATTTCGTACGGAAGGAGCGGAGGTCCGTGGTCGTTCTGATATCGGGGGGAAGGTCGTTCCAGAGGGCCGGGCCCGCCACAGAGAGAGCCCTTCCCCTGGGCGTCGCCCGCTGACAAAGTCTAGTGGACGGCACCCGGAGAAGTCCCTCTCTGTGGGAGCGAATCGGTCGTGAGGATGTATGGGGCAGGATCCGATCCCGCAGATAGCTAGGTCCCGAGCCATGGAGCGCCTTAAAGATGATAGTTAGCACCTTGAAGCGCACCCGGAAGATGACAGGCAGCCAGTGCAGCTCGCGCAAGAGCGGTGTAACGTGGGTGAACCTGGTGGTCCCCATAATAGCTCGCGCGGCTGCATTCTGAACTAACTGAAGCCTCCGGGTGCACCTCAAGGGAAGCCCCATGTAGAGAGAGTTACAATAGTCCAGTCGGGATGTCACGAGGGCATGAGTGACTGTGCGAAGGGCGTCCCGATCCAATAGGGGGCGCAATTGGCGAACCAGGCGAACCTGGTAAAACGCCCTCCTGGCCACGGCTGTCAGGTTGGATGGCCTTGCAGTCCAAGGGACTTAATGCAGGACCGGTTGGATGGCCTTGCAGTCCAAGGGACTTAATGCAGGAGCCTTCTCCAGGGAGTCCTTCCTTCTCATCAGGTGGCCAAAGTCTTTGAGTTTCCTCTTCAAGATCTGGCCTAAAGAGCAGCCAGGGTGGATCTCCTCTAGGACTGACCGGTGCAGTGCAAGGAACTTTCACCAGTCGGCACTTTGGTGAAGCATTTCTTGCAAAGCGCATTTTACCGGTGGCCTTCCAAGAACGCATGATAAGAGAATAGGAGCATGGGATGCGGAAGAGAAGGGACACTCAAAGGCGAGTTGGATGACAGCAGGAGAGATAGGTTGGGTTCACACAGGACGTGGAATCTCTTTTTCCCCAAATCACTTTCAAAATATGCACGGCTGTACACCGCACCTTAACATTTTCATGCAGTTTGAAAAAACAAAACTTAGTCAGAGGAGACACAAATGAAATGAAAATAGAAAGGGAGAGAAACTAAAATTAGAGTGTGTATGATATTCAACTTGCTATCACCTGGGAGAACAACATGATCGGTGGATATAGGAGATACACAATTTATATAATACACACACACACAGAGTACACATTTATTGATTTAGCATATGGCATAGTGCATATGAATTAACAAAGAAAATTATATAGGAAGAACCTAACATTATGGTAAGGCGTATGATGGAAGTGTATAATGAATTGTGTGAGGTTTGAGGAATTCGAGAAATTATATTTTAAGTTATAGGTTCCAATTTAAAATACGTTGGTTCATGAAAATGGAACGAGTGTAATTTATATTAATATCTAGGCCATTGATCCATTGGTGCATCATTTATGAGCTGGGGAAACTGCTTTTCCTTCTGTCTAAGCCCTCAAATGGCAGCTAGACACCATATGATCATATGTGTGTTGATGTATAAGATGTGTGTGTGAACAGATATGTACATGTGTGTATAATATTATATACACATACAAACACAGATAACACAATAGATAAAAGATAAAATAGATGAGAGCTAGATTGATAGATCAGGTAGATTGATAGATGATAGATAAGAGAGAGAGAGAGGGGCGGGACGATAGCCAATAGACAGACAGACATTGATAGATGATCGATAAATTACAATAGAGACAGACAAACAGAGATAGATAGATAGATACATAGATAAATAGATGATTGATAGATAGATAGATAGATAGATAGATAGATGATAGATAGATAGATAGATAGATAGATAGATAGATAGATAGATAGATAGATAGATAGATAATGAGATACGTAGATATGTATGCGTATAAAATATTCCATTATGCAAAGCTATGGGCTTTAAAAAAATAACTCATGGTATCTTAGGGTATTGCTGGCCTGTTTCCATAGCAACAGAAAGCACAGCTACTATATATTGTTCGGCTGAGAGTCACAGGTTTTTCCTGGAAAAATACTCTATTCTTCATTCCATTCCATTCCATATTTTATTATTCTATTCTATTCCATTCTTATTTATTGATTTTAACTCCCTGTGCACCGCCCTGGGTCCATTTCGATGGAGAAGCGCGGTTCTATAAATCGAAATAAATTAAATTAAATTAAATTATTCTATTCTTTCCAAATTCTATTCTATTCCATTCCATTATATTCTATTCCATTCCATTCCATTCCATTATATTCTTTCCATAGTCTATTCCATTCCATTCCATTCTATTCTTTCCATATTCTATTCCATTCCATTCTATTCTTTCCAAATTCTATTCCATTCCATTCCATTCTATTCTTTCCAAATTCTATTCCATTCTATTCCCATTCCATTTGATTCTATTCTATTAACAGCAGCACAGGAGCTATTTTTGATCCCACCCTCCCAGCCTGAAGCCCCCTCGGTAAACCAGATATCCTCGCCTGGAATTAGCGAAGCTAAAAGGGGCTTGAGGTTTCGGATAGTCCCAAACTCGCAGCAAAAGGCGTGTTTTGTTCAGGCAAAAACCAGATCGGGCTTCGATAAATTGCAGAGAAATCCCATATTCCAAGTGTGGCCTTTATTACCAAGGCCTTGTAAAGTGGGATGAACCCTTCCCGGGATCTGGATTCTCTCCCTCTGTTGATGCAGCCTAGAACTGGGTTGGCTTTTTGGGCAGCTGCTGCAACACAAGGGCTGGCTCCTATTGAAATGGTTGTCCACTAGGACTCCAAGATCACAGTTGCAAGGTACCACCTGTACTGTACCTGGGCATTTCGTTTTTCTTGCCTAAATGCAGAACCTCACTCTTTTCGCCCTTGAATTTCATTTTATTAGATAGTGCCCAATGCTCAAGATGGTCAAGATCCTTCTGTGTCTTCAGCCTTTATCTCCTGGAGTGTTGGCTCTTTTTGCCAGCTGGGGTGTCATCTGCAAATCGGATGCCCTTCCCCATCTGCCCCCTTGCCCAAAGTCACGGGAGACGCCTTCCTATCCTAAGTTGCAAAGGACTTTTTGTGATCCTGGCTTAAACTGCCTTTGAACTGGGATACGGTGGGACTCTCAAGTGTGCATTGACAGGGGTCCCACCGTGGGCTTTTCTTGCACTCGGGCCTCATTTTTGTCCATAAGGATTTGCTTCCTTCTCCCTTCCAGGGGGACCTTTCCCTGCCTGGAATCTCCTCCCAGCCTAGGGGCCTTCGCCCTGCCTGGAGCTTTCCTGGATTTGGCCTAGTCTTCACTGCATGCATGGAGGAAAAAAAAAAAGTGGGAAAGCAGGATCCTCCCCCTTTGGCTTCCCCAGCGACCAATCGCAAGCCGGATCCCTTCCTGGGGTGGCCGGATCCCTTGAAGCCATTCGAGGCTGGCTTGTCACTCATTGGCCAAGCCTTGGCTTCTCCACCTATTGCCTTTTTGGGGATCCCCAACGAGGAAGGAAACGATGGGCTGTTTCAAGAGCAAGCCGGAAGAAGAAGAAGGTAACAGATTAATGGATTAACAAAGAGTTGGGAAGGGACCTTGCAGGCCATCTAGTCCAACCCCCTTGCCCAAGCAGGAGACCAGACATCCGCCTCTACCTAGGATTGAACTCACCGCCTTTAACAGATTAACAAGAGTTGGAAGGGACCTTGCGGGTCATCTAGTCCAACCCCCTGCCCAAGCAGGAGACCCTACATCCGCCTCTACCTAGGATTGAACTCACCGCCTTTAACAGATTAACAAGAGTTGGAAGGGACCTTGCAGGTCATCTAGTCCAACCCCCTGCCTAAGCAGGAGACCCTACATCCGCCTCTACCTAGGATCGAACTCACAACCTTTAACAGATTAACAAGAGTTGGAAGGGACCTTGCAGGTCATCTAGTCCAACCCCCTGCCCAAGCAGGAGACCCTCCATCCGCCTCTACCTAGGATTGAACTCACAACCTTTAACAGATTAACAAGAGTTGGAAGGGACCTTGCGGGTCATCTAGTCCAACCCCCTTGCCCAAGCAGGAGACCCTACATCCGCCTCTACCTAGGATCGAACTCACCACCTCCTGATTGGGAGGCGAGAGCTCCACCTCGAGGCCACAGCAGCAGGTTAGGTCTCACGTTCTCGTTTCTAGATCGAGGGCGGTCTAGAATTATCCTGGGTTCTAGATCAGGAAGGAGGGTGGGCAGGTTGGAGGCAGGGCACTCTCTCGGTCTCTGCTCAGCAAGAGAAAGTGGAGGGACTTAAACCCAGATAAACCCCAAAAATGTAGGACGAGCCATTTCAGCTGCAGGGAAACGGATCTGTTTTTGGAAGGCGTGGCGCAGGGGCTAAGGCGCTGGGCTTGTTGATCAGAAAATGTCGGCGGTTCGAATCCCCAGCGCCGCGTAACGGAGCGAGCCCCCATGACTTGTCCCAGCTTCTGCCCACCTAGCCGTTCGAGAGCCCGTTACAAAACGCAAGTAGAAAAACAGGAGCCGCCTTGGGTGGGGAGGGAGCAGCGTTCCGTGCGCAGCCTTTGGCGTTGAGTCATGCCGGCCACATGGCCCACGGAGACGTCTAAGGACAGCGCTGGCTCTTGGGCTTTGAAAGGGAGAGGAGCACCATCGCCCCCTAGAGTCGGGAAGATTTATCTTGGGTCAGCATGGTGGGAAGAGCCATTAGGTCCATGCCGAACACTGTAGACGTTGGCTTTCTGGTAAGAATACAATACAATACAATAGCAGAGTTGGAAGGGACCTTGGAGGTCATCTAGTCCAACCCCCTGCCTAGGCAGGAAGCCCTATACTGTTGCAGACCAATGGCTGCCCAACATCTTCTCGAAGACTTGCAGTGTTGGGGCATTCACAACTTCTGGAGGCAACTTCTGTTCCACTGATTCATTGTTTTCACTGTCAGGAAATTCCTCCTCAGTTCTGAGTTGCTTCTCTCCTTGATTAGTTTCCACCCATTGCTTCCTGTTCTACCCTCAGGTGCTTTGGAGAATAGCTTGACTCCCTCTTCTTTGGGGCAGCCCCTGAGATATCGGAAGACTG
This sequence comes from Rhabdophis nuchalis, assembly GCA_039707465.1. Classification (NCBI taxonomy): domain Eukaryota; kingdom Metazoa; phylum Chordata; class Lepidosauria; order Squamata; family Natricidae; genus Rhabdophis; species Rhabdophis nuchalis. The sequence goes on along the minus strand of CM077661.1, from coordinate 2,014,584 downwards.
CTATCATGTCTCCTCTGGTCCTTCTTTTCATTAAACTAGAGATACCCAGTTCCTGCAACCGTTCTTCGTATGTTTGAGCCTCCAGTCCCCTAATCCTCTTTGTGGCTCTTCTCTGCACTCTTTCCAGAGTCTCCACATCTTTTCTACATCGTGTTTTAGGATGAGTTCGAAAAGAACGAACCAACCAGCATCGTTTTCTCCCTGCCACGAAATGAAACCCGAATGCTTTTTTTTTTTTTTTTGGCTTCTTGAAAACAAGGCGGAAAACTTTGGAAGGGGCGCAGGGGAATGGCCCCTCCGTTCTGCCTTTTCTTTGTTCCTTCCTTCCAGCTTTCCTAATTCCTTCTCCCTTTCTTTTGGCAGCTCAGAGAAGCGAAGAGAGAAGCCACCGGTACCGCGAAGAGCTTCCTTCGACCTCCCATCACCGGAAGCAATCCTCCAAAACCTCTCGGGACAAGTTGAGAGGAAAAAGTAAGAGAGGCAGCATCGTTGCACGGAGAACCCCCCGAATGCAGCCAGGGTGCCTTTCTCACAAGCTTTGGAACAGAATGAGCATTTTTATTGATTGATTGATTTCATTTTCTATCTCACTGTGGTGGCCGGCCGGCGGCTAGTAGAGCTGGCAGGAGAGTCGGACAGTGAGGAGGGTTGGGGAGGAACCTGGGCCAGTCCTGGAGTCTGGGGAAGGCTCGGAGGAGGGCTCTGTGTCGGAGGCAGAGAGGGGGCCAGGGCCCTCTGACAGTTATCAGCTGCCTTCGGAGTCGGACGTCAGTGAAGTAGAAGAACAGCTGGAGCCTGTTTCCAGTGTGTCATGCACAGAGTGGCCAGACGAAGGGAACAGCTAAAGAACAGGGGTCGACTTGGGAGGAAGGCCACAGGTGGGCAATGAATGGAAAGAGGAGCGAAGGGGGAGTGGAGTTTGCAGGAGGCCATTAGTTCGATTAATTTGCAAATGGGTGGCACCAGCCTGTAGACACAGCTGCCCCGACTTCTGGCAGACAGCGGGCCAAACCGGGCTTTATGACCTCAAGTAACCCCCAGCAACACACTTGGTGCGTTTCTTTTTACGCGCATGCACACCCATAATGTCTCTCTTCCTTCCAGCATCCCTTTCAAAGAAGCGGCAGATCCCCAAAATCATTCTCACACCACCTTCCACCGAAGATTTGGCGTTCAATGATGACCAGTGAGTACCGCCCGCCGTGCCTTCTCCTGGACGAGGGAGAAGTTCCAGAAACGGGCAAGGCCGATTCGTTGCGCGACTGGGGTGGAGGGACCACACGCCCTTCCCCATTCCACTTTTCCAATGATCATTTCAAAGAGAATTTCTCTCTTTGTGGGTCTTTAACACCAGGTAGGGGGGGTCCACCTCGAGGCCCCCGGGGCCGTATTCGGCCCGCGGGGTGCTTAGATCTTGCCCGCCGTGAAAAATAGCAAAGAACCGGCCCACGGTGCCTCTGCCAACGAAAACGGCGCTCGGGCTGGTGACGCACTGCCTCTCCGAGCTCCGTTTTTGCTGGCAGAGGGATGCAGGCGGCCGAAAACGGAGCCTTTTGATGAGTGACATTGAGTAGGAGATTTTCCCCCACCCCACCCTGGCCATGTGACCCCTCCCTCTCCCCAAGATCAAATGCAACCCTGATGAAATCGAGTTTGACACCCCTGAGATAAGTTATCTAAGGCAGGGGTCTCCAATCTTTGCAACTTTAAGTCGGAACCTTTGCAACTTTGCTGGCTGGAGAATTCTGGGAGCTGAAGTCCTTCCGACTTAAAGTTGCAAAGGTTGGAGACCCCTGATCTAAGGTGTATGAAGGTATGTCCAATATATGTTGGAAGTGTAAAAACAAAGAAGGGGCCTTTAGCAATCCGTGGTGGACATGTGAAAAAGCAGGATAAAAAATTGGGCTCTGATTCATATCTTAATCCAGACAATCCTGAAAAAACACGGAGAGAAATGTGATTTATTTTTTCCCTCTTGGGTCTCATGGGAAGAGAATTGAAGTTATTCTATCACATTGAAACAACTTTAAAAGCTGCTAACTGTAAACAACCATAAAAGTTGTTACTCTAAATCTTGACTGCAGCAAGATTATTGGGTGGGCAAAAATGGAAGGGCACTTCGATTCCTACCAGGGGTGGGAAGGGTTGCAGGAGTTGATGGCGTTGGCCGAAATGGCAGAATGGACTATTTTGATGAAAGGAAAGAAACGTACATAACTTTTGTGTCCTCACGGAAGCTGCTTCTGAGCTTCGTGCTTGAAGTGGAAAAGGACGAAACTCTGATTTTAGGTTTCACGGATTGACTGACAAGACTTTTGTAGAAATGGCTGCTTCATGCTTGGTCTCACAATTTGTCTGAAGTGCAGGGGGTTGGACTAGAAGACCTCCAAGGTCCCTTCCAACTCTGTTGTTCTATTCTATTCTATTTATGCTGTGCTGTACTGTGCTATTCTATTCTATTCTATTCTGTTCTGTTCTATTCTATTCTATCCATATTCTTTCCATATTCTATTCTATTCTATTGTATTCTATTTTCATTCCATTCTTTATTCTATTCCATTCCATTCCATCTCTTGTTTCCGTTTCTGTTTCTATTCTATTCTATTCTATTCTATTCTATTCTATTCTATTCTATCCATATTCTATTCTATTCTATTCTATCCATATTCTATTCTATTCTATTTTCATTCCATTCTTTATTCTATTCTATTCCATTCCATTCTCTTCTTTCTGTTTCTATTCTAGTCTATTCTATTCTATTCTATCCATATTCTTTCCATATTCTATTCTATTCTATTCTATTCTATTCTATTCTATTCCATTCTATTTTCATCCCATTCTTTATTCTATTCTATTCCATTCCATTCTCTTCTTTCCGTTTCTATTCTATTCTATTCTATTCTATTCTATTCTCGTAAAACAAAAACTTGTGATTTGTTGTTAATGCCTTATTCTACCGCAACAGACAAGAGTCGGAAGTCAATATTTCCTTTCCTTTCTCTACCCTTCCTCCTTTTTCTTTTCTCCTTTCCCTTTCTCCCTTACTTGCTGTTTGCATTTTATAATACTTTATAACCTAATAAAATATATATTTGGATAAGGAAGTTAGGGGCCGCTTATAACTCCCGATGCACCTTCTGATCTCAGGCTCTTCTGGACTTTGTTTTGTGTGTTGTTTGTCTTGCAGTGTGCACTAATGTTGGCCTTGTCACCAAAATCATGGGATGTACAGAGAGCCACGGAGCTACTCCGGAATAACTGAGCCCTGCGCAGAAACTGCTTCCGGGTAGCCTTCTTCCTGCCGAGCATCACTTCCTCATCAATCCTTTTTTTAAAAAAGATTTCAGCATAGATTCTATTTTATGACTGGTGTTCTTGCACGAGGCTACCTGTTGTGTGGAGACTGCAAAACTGTAAATAAAGCTAATTAAACCTCTGTATCAATTGGAGGGCGAGGAAAAACAAACAAACAAATAACAACCAAGGGGGAAATGCTTTATTATTATTGTTTTCCTTACTCGGTGTTGCAAATTTCTTGAGTTGGTGTTGGAAGAAGCGTCCTTCTGGGTTCAGTTCCGGGGGGGGGGGGGGGGAGACACTGGAAAGATGGAGGCTGCTTGGAAAGAGGGTTTAGTGATGGGCAGGATCACATGGAAGGAAGGAAGGAAGGAAGGAAGGAAGGAAAAGAAAGACGAAGGAAGGAAGGAAAAGAAAGACAAAGGAAGGAAGGAAGGAAGGAAGGAGAAGAAAGACAAAGGAAGGAAGGAAGGAAGGAAAAGAAAGACAAAGGAAGGAAGGAAGGAAGGAAGGAAGGAGAAGAGACAAAGGAAGGAAGGAAGGAAAAGAAAGACAAAGGAAGGAAGGAAGGAAGGAAGGAAGGAAGGAAGGAAAAGAAAGACAAAGGAAGGAAGGAAGGAAAAGAAAGACAAAGGAAGGAAGGAAGGAAGGAAAAGAAAGATAAAGGAAGGAAGGAAGGAAGGAAGGAAGGAAGGAAGGAAGGAAGGAAGGAAGGAAGGAAGGAAGGAAGTGTTGGAAGAAACGTCCTTCTGGGTTCAGTTCCAAGGGAGGGCTGCTTGGAAAGATGGTTTAGTGATGGGCAGGATCACCTGGAAGGAAAGAAGGAAGGAAGGAAGGAAGGAAGGAAGGAAAAGAAAGACAAAGGAGGGAAGGAAGGAAGGAAGGAAGGAAGGAAGGAAGGAAGGAAAAGAAAGACAAAGGAAGGAAGGAAGGAAGGAAGGGTTGGAAGAAACGTCCTTCTGGGTTCAGTTCCAAGGGGGGGTGAAAAAGACACTGGAAAGATGGAGGCTGCTTGGAAAGATGGTTTAATGGTGGCTTGAGCTCCTGAACAGAAAAAGGAGGATCATCATATGTACCTGCTACTTTGGCCTAGAGGTGGAGCTCTCGCCTCCTCTCTCAGGAGGTGGTGAGTTCAATCCTAGGCAGAGGCAGATGGAGGGTCTCCTGCTTGGGCAGGGGGTTGGACTAGATGACCTGCAAGGTCCCTTCCAACTCTGTTCATCTGCTTCTAGATGTTGGGTGAAGAAGGAAAAGAGAGAGACAGAGATGCTGAAAGCCCCTGCTTTGTATGCCCTCTCTGGCCTTTGAACTTGAGCTTGCATTCTGATTGGTTGTCAGACTCCCATGGGGGGGGGGCAGGCGGGGGCAACTCTGTAGGCTTGTGAGTCCATCTTTGCTTGAGCCTTGCTTCTTCCCAGGCACCCTGTGGTGAGGTGGTGAAAGGACTAGTACTACCATGCCTTAATCCCATCACCTTGGAGCTGAAGGGGGGGGGGAGAACTTTGTTATGTAGAGTAGACTGCCTCGGGCCTTTTAATGAATGGCCCATTGTCAAAGGTGGGGCCTATCAAGAGGGTGTCTGCTTCCTGCCTTAAAAACATATTTCTCCATTTCTGATCCGGGGAAAATATAATATTCTGCCTTTTTTCAATATTTCCCAGGATATTTTATTTTTCCCAGAGAGTGGTGGGTTTTAACTTCCAAACATTGTCTTTTTTAAAAAAAAGGTCTTTTTAAAAAGTTTTTTGCAAACTCAGCAGGGATTCCCATCAGGGTTTTGACTTCATTCTAATCTGAACCCATGAGGTTGCGTCTGTCATCGTCAGTGATTGATGTCACTCATCCCAGTTTTCCGGACTGTTGATGTTGTTTTTAATATATATATTTTCATTATTATTTTTAAATGATACGTTTATATTGTGTGTGAACAGAGTTGGTTCTGGGTATCATTCTGGTTAATCCAATTCGCAATCACAATATTAGAAATCTCTTTTCTCAAATCGAAGTCATCCTGATATTGTTGAAACACACATATTCAAAAAATATGTGTCTCTTTATCTCTTCCTTCATCTATATCTGAAATGGTATAGGGTTTCCTGCCTAGGCAGGGAGTTGGACTAGATGACCTCCAAGGTCCCTTCCAACTCTGCTATTGTATTGTATCTATTTCTAAACATTTCTCTATCATAGACGAACAAATTTAACTCGGTTTCATTTATAGCGATCCATTTCGTGCTAACATTGTGGCTTTTTTTTTTAAAAAAAATAATTTTTATTCGACATCTTTTAATGTTATAATTCGAGGACTGCCTGCATTGAAAAACTGCTATCATGGATGGGGGGGGGGGGACTTTCGATCTTGATCCCGTGACCCCAGAGATGCCCCAAAGGTCATCAGTGTGGAAAAAACGGCCCCAAGTCCCCTTTTTTCCAGCGCCCTTGCGACGGTCGCTAAACGGACCGTCGTAAATCGAGGACTCCCTGCATTGGAACACTGCTATCAGGGGTACTTTCAGTCTTGATCCAGGGATGCCAAAAAGGTCGTAAGTGTGGGGAAAAAAAAAACAACGCTCCCAAGTGTCTTTTTTTCAGCGCCCTGGCGACGGTCACTAAACAGACCGTTGTAAGTCGGGGACTCCCTGCATTGGAAGCCTGCCATCATGGGCTGGAGGGGGAAAGGGGGGGGCTTTCCATGACCCCAGGCGTGCATGAAAGGGCATAAGTGTGAAAAACCGCTCTCAAGTTCCTTTTTTTTACCACAGTGCTCTTGCAACGGTCGCTAAACGGGCCGTTGTAAGTCCGAGGACTCCCTGCATTGGAAGCATGCCATCTCTTCTCTATCTATGTGTCTGTGTGTCTGTTTGTGTGTGTGTGTGTGTATGTAGGAAACCTCCCCCCCCCCCACAAGCATGGCAAAGGGGGGGCTGCTGCTGTGGGGGGGGCGCCTGGAGGGCGGAGCCAGCGGGGGGAGGAGGCGGGGCGAAGGGAGAGAGAGGGGAGGGGGGTCTCTCCGCGTGCCCGGGGCTTCAGCCGCCGCAGGAGGAGGAGGAGGAGGGCGGCGGGGCCATCTCCAGCCGCTCCTCCCGCTCCGGACGCTCTGCGGATGGCCAGCTCGGCTCCGCTGCAGCCGCAGCCCCAGCCCGCCCTGGCCGAAGCCCGCCGCTGGATCCAGGTAGGCAGGGAAGGAAGGAAGGAGGGAAGGAAGGGAGGAAGGAAGGAAGGAGGGAAGGAAGGGAGGGAGGGAGGCTGGAGGGGAAAGGGCTGCGCCCCCACCCACGCCGACCCCTCCCCTCCCCTGGCCTCTTCGGCTTCTGCGGCAGCCTCCGCACCTGCCTCCCCTCCCCTCCCTCCTTTTTTCATCCCTCCTTCCCTTCTTTCGCCCCTTCCCTTCCTCTTCTCCTTCGCCCTTCTCTTTCTCCCTTCCGTTCTCTTCCCTCTTTCCTTTTCCCTTTCCTCTCCTCCTCTCTTTCCTTCCCTTTTTCTCTTCCTCTCCTGCTTCCCTTTCCCTTCCCTTGCCCCTTCCCTTCCTCTTTTCTTCTCTTCCCTTCCTTTGGTAGCTTCCTTCCTTCTCTCCCTTTAACCCTTCCTTTCCTCCTTCTCCTTCCCTTTTCCCTTCCTTTCCCCCTTCTGTTCTCTTCCCTCTTTCCTTCCCCTTCTCTTCCCCTCCTTCTTCCCGTTCCCTTTAACCCTTCCCTTCCTCTTCTTCTTTCCTTTCATCCTGCCCTGCTCTTCCCCCTCCTCCTCTCTTCCCTCCTCTTCTCCTTCCCTTCCCTTTCAGCTGTCTCTTCCATTCCTCTCCTCCTATCCTTTTCCCTTCCCTTCTTTTGCTCCTTCCCTTCCCCTTTTCTCTTTCCCTTCCCTTCCCCCTCCTCCTCTCCTCCTCTTTTTCTTCCACCTCTTCTCTTCCTCTTCCTCTTCTGCTTCCCTTTCCCTTTAACCCTTCCTCTTGGCCTTCCTCTTCCCCTTCCTTTTCCCCCTTCCTTTAACCCTTCCCTTCCTCTTCTGCGCCTGCTTCCCCTTCCCAGCTTCGCCCACCTTCTCAGCTGCTACTGCGATGGTGCAGAATTCCCCCCAGGAGGCCTGGAGAGGCAGGGGAGGCTGGGTGGTGGAGTCCTGGACGGAAGAGAGGAGCTGGGCAGCTCCAGGCGGAAGGCCACTGTTCCCCTTGGACACGGGTCTTGAGAATGGGGGTTGTCCGGCAGGCGTTGCGGGATGATGGGAATCGGGCGAGGAGGCCAGCGAGATCCCGGAGAATATTTGAGAGCTGAGTCCATCTCGCGTAGGTGGGCTCCCAACTGCCTGTTCATTCCCACACCTGCCTCTCTCGAAAGATTCAATCAGTAGTAGGTAGTAGTAGTTGGGGCTAATGCGATGGTTTGCTGCCAGAGTATCAACCAAGGACCTTCTTAACATATATGATATTCCGAGTAGCGCCGTTTTTTGTAGTTCCGCTGGTGTTGTTGCAGGAAGCTGCAATTTGTTGATGTATCTTGTAAAATTCCTGGACATGGGGCCAAGTGCCCCGATGACCATGGGCGTCCCTGTGACCTGCTTCATCCATAGCCGTGTCGTTTCGATGGCCAGGTCGTGACATACTCCTGAGTCACCCCCTTTTTTTTCTTAGTTGTTCCTGCCTTCTGGCCGTTCTGTGCATGCGCACCCTGGGGAACAGGCTACCCTTGTTCCTCTGCCTCGCTGATGTCAGGCCCCGGAGGAAGCACATAACTACCAGATGGCCCTGGGCCCCTCTCTGCCTCCGACGCAGAGGGAGCCCCCTTGTGGAATACTGTGAAGCCGTTACCATGGCAACTGTACAGTAGAAGCCATTTTACGTCAGTACAGCAGAAGCCATTTTAAGGCACAACAGGCTGCATCTTAACGGAACTCACTCACTCTCTCTCTCTCACTCACACACACACACACACACGGCGGCAGGAACCAATATTGTTCAATGTCGATTTTTTAGGAAGGAGACTTATCAATAAAATATTTATTTATTTGTTCGTTTGTTCCGTGACTTTTATCACACACCCCGCTAAAGATCCTTCACTTTAAAATTCCTTTTGAGAGGCTGTAATGTGAAACCTTGTGGGTCCGAGGATATTTCCCAGCGCAAAGGATGGAACATAAGACTTAGCTATATTAGTCTGATCTTTATATAGATCTAAGTTAGCAACCACTGCGGGTGGATTTAGCCTTTCGGGGGATGGGTGTGATCTCGCGCACGCCATCTTCGTTTCATTCACTGCCGTCCCTTGCAGAGCGTGGCCCTTGAGCCTTCCAAAGTTTATATGGAGGGAGAGCTTAGACCTGGCATGGTGAAACTCACGCAGCTCAGGACCACTGCGCATACATGCTGATTTTTGGGTCTTCAGGGAGGCCTTGTATAGTATACAGGGAGTCCTCAACTTACGACCACAAGCGAGCCCCAAATTTCAGTTGCTAAGTGAGCCGTGTGTTAAGTGAGTTTTGCCCCTCCTCCCTTTTTACGAGCTTTCTAGCCGCCGTTGTTGAAGCGAAGCAAGCAATTAAATTAAATTTTGTATATTGTTATGTTTATTTATGCTTTTTAATTTCCTGTGCACCGACCCGAGTCCCTTTCGGGAAAGGGAGCGGTATATAAGTTTAAATAAAACTAAACTAAACTAAACACTGGCTACGTTAGTGACATGGTTGTTAAGTGAAATCCGGCTTCTGCGTTGACTTCGCTTGTCTGGAGGTCACATGACCCATTGACCCTGTGACCGTCACAAAGACATACCAGTGGGGATACTGAAGTGGTTGCAAGTGTGAAAAATGGCCGTAAGTCAGTTTTTCCAGGGCCGCCGTAACCTTGAATTGGCCGCTAAATGAAGTGGTGTAAGTTGAAGACTCTCTGTAGGGTGAATTGTGGCTTCGTTGCAAGTTGTCCAGCTCCTATCTCAGGGATGGCTAACCTTTTTTCTTGCAGCATGTTGAAAACGCCCCCCTGCACCCATAAACAATGCACATGCGATCCCCCTGCCCCCGCGCATGCGCCCTGCACCTGCACACATGACCTGGCTGGGGAATTCTGGGAGTTTCTATCCCTCTACCTACCTACCTACCTACTGTATTTCTCCCTCTCCCTCTCTATCCCTCTACCTACCTACCTACGTACCTACCTACCTACTGTATTTCTCCCTCTCCCTCTCTATCCCTCTAACTACCTACCTACCTACCTACCTACCTACCTACCTACCTACCTACCTACCTACCTACCTACTGTATTTCTCCCTCTCCCTCTCTATCCCTCAACCTACCTACCTACCTACTGTATTTCTCCCTCTCCCTCTCTATCCCTCTACCTACCTACCTACCTACTGTATTTCTCCCTCTCCCTCTCTATCCCTCTACCTACCTACCTACGTACCTACCTATCTACTGTATATCTCCCTCTCTCTATCCCTCTACCTACCTACCTACCTACCTACCTACCTACCTACCTACCTACCTACCTACCTACCTACCTACCTACTGTATTTCTCCCTCTCCCTCTCTATCCCTCTACCTACCTACCTACCTACCTACCTACCTACCTACCTACCTACCTACCTACCTACCTACTGTATTTCTCCCTCTCCCTCTCTATCCCTCTACCTACCTACCTACATACCTACCTATCTACTGTATATCTCCCTCTCTCTATCCCTCTACCTACCTACCTACCTACCTACCTACCTACCTACCTACCTACCTACCTACCTACCTACCTACTGTATTTCTCCCTCTCCCTCTCTATCCCTCTACCTACCTACCTATCTACTGTATATCTCCCTCTCTCTATCCCTCTACCTACCTACTGGTCTAGAGCAGGGGTCTGCAAAGTTGGCTCTTTTAAGACTGGCGGACTTCAACTCCCAGCATAGCTGGCTGGGGAATTCTGGGAGTTGAAGTCCGCCAGTCTTAAAAGAGCCAACTTTGCAGACCCCTGCTCTAGAGGATGATACCAATGAGAGAAACGCGGACTGATCCTTTTCTATGCCCATTGTGTGTTCCGTCAATATTTTATTCCGCGGTCTCTTAAAACGGGATTCGGGTTATTCTCTTTCGCTGCTCTTTCAGATTTCATCCCTATATTTATAGACCAGATCCCCTGGGCAATCCAGACGGCAGATGGTGGCACCTTCTGCTTGCGACCAGCTTAACTCTTGAGAGTGGCAAAGTTGAACTTGTGACTGTAGTATGGATTTCCTGCCGTAGAATTACCCCAGGGCAGTGCTGGGTTGTGAGTCAGAAAATAGGGATGGGACGAATCTTGCAAGTCAATCATTTTCATCGCCACTGTCATACCTTTATTCAATTTTATGCCACCATTGTTGCTGTTGTTATTATTCTGTGGTTAATCTTTGGTGAGATTCACAGCCTTTGGGGCTGGTTGGTAGGTCAACAGCTCGAGTCCCAACCAAGGACCTAGGAACGGTCAAGGTAACGTCGGAGGATAGAAGCTGTTCCAAGCAGGGTGGCCCTTAGTAGAGTCAGAATGTTCAAGTCCAGCAAACCTAGAAATTATCATTTCTTAATAAATATGGTAAACTCATATCTAATGCACCTTCCTCTTCCTCTTTTCCTCATTTCTTCTGAACTAGGGTTCCCCCAAAAACCACCAGGCAGGGCCTTGGTCCCGACAAAACCCCTTTTATTAAACAAATGTGAATTCCTCTCCTTTCAAAGGTGAATTTATGACCACAGACCTTATCTATCTTGGAAAGCTGTCCTGTAAATATTGTCCCAATGAGGTGCTGTGCAAGGAAAGACTTTGGCACAGAGTCTCTGAGATTCACGGACAGATCTTCATACTCCTGAAACGAATCCAGACGAACTAATTGTTTCTTGCAAAAGCCCCCTCCTCTTTTATGTCCTATGGGAGGGGCCTTTCACCTTCCACCTGTGGCTTTATTCCCAAGTCTTCCATGATTTCTGAGCTGTTCTTTTCTTCTGGCAGCTCTGCGCCTGCGCTCACTGGGAACAGGCTCCAGTTGTTCCTCTGCCTCAATGTTGTCTAGCTACATAGGCACCTGATCACTGCCAGACGGCCTCGGCACCCTCTCTGCCTCTGACGCAAAGCCTAGGTCTAGAATTCCCAGTCTCCTGGTGATTGGCCCAGAGTCACCCACTCAGCTTTCAGGCCTAAGGTGGGACTAGAACTCACCTTCTCCTGATGGTTGGCCCAAAATCACCCAGCTGGCTTTCATGCTTAAGGTAGGACTAGAATTCCCAGTCTCCTGGTGATTGGCCCAGAGTCACCCACTCAACTTTCAGGCCTAAGGTGGGACTAGAACTCACAGTCTCCTGGTTTCTAGCCTGCTGCCTTAACCTTTAAACCAATCTTGTATGCTACCCAACACCATTAATCTTGTCAATATGACATATTTTCATTTGTGGACAATTGTATGTTTTCCTTAATTTTTAATGCCGGGTATCATACAATAAAGTATAATCTTTGTAACCTTTTAATATGAAGTCTGGTTCTGTTTGGAGTGAAGATTCAAGAGGACGTTTTTTTATATGCCTCTTAAAAAAAGATTTCCCGAAGTGTTCCAGTTTTGATGTAACATTTTGAAAGGACAAACAAATAGCTAAGTGTGTCACAATGGTTACACATATTCTTCTGACTCAGATTAGCTTTTATAATCACAATTGCTATCGTTCTGATTGTACTGGGTTATTTTTATACTATTAGAATCGCTAAGGGTTTTTTTGTTTGGATTTATTTTAATTCATGCCTTAGATTTTATGGGTTGATTTATTTCGCCCTGCATTAAGTACAAGTATAATCTTTATTGTCATTGTAGTTGTTTACAACGAAATCGGTTATTACAAGGGTCAGCTAACATCTCTCTCTCTCTCTCCAGATAGATAGATAGATAGATAGATAGATAGATAGATAGATAGATAGATAGATAGATAGATAGATAGATAAACAGCTGTGTGTGTCTCTGTGTGCGTGCGTTCCCACATAACTCTGGAACGCCTCAAGCAGTTTCAACCAAACTTGGTACACAGTTGACTTACTCTCTGGAAACAAATACTACGGGGGTAAAACACCCTTAACACCCCTCGGGGTGTGTGTTCTGTTAAGATGCAGCCTGTTGTGCTTTTAAATGGTTTCTACTGTACAGGGCAGTGGGGTTTCCCAATAGTCCACAAGGGGGCTCCCTCTGGTACAGGGGTGGGGGAAATCCGACATTAGAAATTATGTCTAGTCTGGACATTTTCCCCTTATATAAATGAATGCAATAAAACACACATTTTATTTAGCCTGGACAGGTTTATGTTTTAATAGAGTCTCGGTCGGCGTATTAAAAGAATCCCGAAGTTTTCGAATGTCAACGTTAGGAAGTCACATCCATGGCGCATGGCATCCATTGCGTGCATTTAAATCTGACGTCCGTTCATCGCCTGGGCTTAAATCCGTATATCGATGTTGCAATATTGAAAGGGGCTTTTTTGGGAATGAGGAGACTCAACGTCGTCAAAGAGAACCTGCATTATTGAAAGAACGGTGGGTGTCGCCTTGCAAGCCACCCGTTCTCAGTTTCATGGAAATAATGCGCCAGGCTGGCAAGACCGTAGAGAGGGTTTCTCGCCACAAAGTGACCTGTCTTGGGTTAATCCCGTTAGGCCACTCACACCCCCTTAACAGACCGAAGGGAGTAGGGGGGCTATGAGTACCCTTCCATCAATGGACAAGTCTGGCTTGTCTATTGGCTTCGACATCAGGTGACGGTGAGTTCGAGTTCTGTTTTAGGCATGAAAAACCGATTGCGTGACTCTCTGCTCCCTCCGTCCCTCCCCCCTCTCTTCTCTTTCTCTCTCATTCCTCTTTCTTCTCTCTCTCTATCCACTCTTCTTTCTCTCTCTGTCTCCTCTCTCTCTTATTTTCCCTCTCCTTTCTTTTTCTCTATCTCCTCTTCTCTCTCGTCCCTCTGTCTCTTTCCCTTTCCTCTTTCTCCTCTTCGTCTTCTTTTCTTATATCGCTCCTCCTTTCTTCTCTCTCTTTCTCTCTGCCGTTCTCTCTCGCCTCTATTTTGTTTCTCCTCTCTCACTCCTTCTCTTTATTTTCTTTCCCTGTTCTCTCTCTCCTTTCTTCTCTCCTCATCTCTCTCTTCTCTCTTCTTCTCTCTCTCCTCTTTATTTTCTTTCTCTGTTCTCTCTCTCCTTTCTTCTCTCCTCTCCCTTCTCTCTTTCGTCTCTCTCTCTCTCCTTTCTTCTCTCTCTCCTCATCTCTCTCTTCTCTCTTTCTTCTTCCCTACTCCTTTTTATTTTCTTTCTCTTCTCTCTCTCCTTTCTTCTCTCTCTCCTCATCTCTCTTCTCTCTTTCTTCTTCCCTACTCCTCTTTATTTTCTTTCTCTTCTCTCTCTCCTTTCTTCTCTCCTCTCCCTTCTCTCTTTCATCTCCCTTTCTCTCTCCTTTCTTCTCTCTCTCCTCATCTCCTCTCTCTTCTTCTTCTTCTCTCTCTCTCTCCTCTTTATTTTCTTTCTCTTCTGTCTCTCCTTTTCTCTCTCTCTCTCTCTCTCTCTCCTTCTTCTCAAGGTTGACTCAGCCAACCGTCCTTCCGAGGTCGGTAAAACGAGGACCCAGATTGTTGGGGGCGTGGGACCAGAGGCTGGCTCCGTAAACCGCTTAGGGAGGGTCCGTAAAGCACCATGAAGCGGTATATAAAGTCTTCAACGTTGTCGCTATTTAAGGCACACTGGGAAGGTCTGTGCTGGCCCACATCAGGCGAACCTCTGCCTGTTTTGGATGTGAATCCTGCGCACCTTTAAACTCTGCCTCTGGATTCCGCCACCCTGCAAAGGATGAGTTCCTATGCAGTGGTTGGCTCCTTTTATATCTGCTGCAAACTAGAATTCTCTAGCTGCAATCCGAAGCTACTTTAATTAGTTACTACGCGTGGGTGAGGTTTCCAAGGCGATTTATTTCAGATTCCCCCCCGGGGGCTGAAATCTGACAAGCTAAATTATTGGATAGGCAAAAAAGCAACTAACCCCACAAACGAAACCAATAATATTTTCAGCCATGGGTGACCTTTGGAATAAATAAGTGGTGAGAGCCCCCGGTTTGAAAATAGGTTGCTTTTCAAGCTGAAAAATGGGCGTAGAAAAGTCACATTTTGTAGGGTTCTCCTTGACTCCATTAACCAGGTTTGATTTTGCTGGCGAGAGGAGAAGACGGTCGGCTTTTCTTACCACCGGTCGTCCTCAACTTTACGACAATCGAGCTCCCCAATTGATCTCCACAACCCTGCAAGTCTTTCAGAAGATGTTGGATAGCCATTTGTCTGAAAGGGTGTAGGGCTTCCTGCCTAGGCAGGGGGTTGGACTAGAAGACCTCCAGGGTCCCTTCCAACTCTGCCATTGCATTGTATTGTAATTAATCCAGAAGTTGTGAATGCCCCAACACTGGAAGTCTTTCAGAAGATGTTGGATCGCCATTTGTCTGAAGTGGTGTAGGGTTTCCTGCCTAGGCAGGGGGTTGGACTAGAAGACCTCCAAGGTCCCTTCCAACTCTGCTATTGCATTGTATCGTATTGTATTTCTGGGTTGTGGCTGCCGGCAGACCGCAGAATTGGACAGTGAGGAGGTTGGGGAGGAACCTGGGCCAGTCCTGGAGGGTGGAGGCAAGCTCAGACGAGGGGTCTCTGAAACCAGGTTCCAAAAGGGAGAAAAGATCAGATCCAGAAAAGAGCCAGCCGGACAGTTGCTCGCTTCGATGAGACGGGTTAAAAAGGAAGGATAGTTGGCAAGCCGACGTGCCTAATTCCAGCTTCTTGGCTGTCTTTATTTTTAATCCTCTACCACCCACCACCCACCACCCCACCCCGGCGGTCTCGGCCCCCTTTCTCACATTTGCTGTCCTCCTCCTTATGGATTGGGAAAAAAAATAACCTTAGCCAGCTGAACGTGAGGGATGCCAGGCATCGCTAGGAAACAGTTGCACCGTCCAATTTTAGAAGCATCCAACATGCTAGGAGAGTTGAAAAGTTTTGGGTCTTCCAGCATTGTTCGAGTTAGCATTTTGCACCCAGTTAGGTTTGTTTTTTTGGGGGGCCTTGCAAACAGAACAACAGAGTCGGAAGGGACCTTGGAGGTCTTCTAGTCTGACCCCTGTTCCACTAAGAAACCCTACATCCCTTCAGGCCATTTGGTTGTCCAATCTCTATTAAAAACTTCCAGTGTTGGTGCATTCATAACTTCTGGAGGCAACTTCTGTTCCACTGATTAACTGTTGTCCCTTTCAGGAAGTTTCTCCGTAGTTCTAAGTTGCTTCTCTCCTGGATTAGTTTCCACCCATTGCTTCTTGTCCTGCCCCCAGGTGCCTTGGAGAATAGCTTGACTCCCTCTTCTTTGTGGCACCCTCTGAGATATCGGAACACTGCTATCATGTCTCCCCTGGTCCTTCTCTACTTAACCTTGGGGTGCTTTGGAGAACAGCTTGACTAGACCTCGGTCAATTCTGCGCCGTGCGTCCCTAAAGGCTATCACATTGCATCTTAATTCCAACGGACATTTTTTACATTTTGGGATTGCCATTGTGGGTCCTGCCATGTCTCGATCGGAGGCCTGACATGGATGGACTTCAGCCAGCAGCTGCTCCGGGCTTTTGCGGGGGAAGAGCCACTATTTTAAAAGCTATTCTATATGGTCTAAGGCTGTCATATTAAATTGTTCGAGTTGTTATGTTAGTTGGTGGGAATTTATTTATTTTACCAGATCTAGACGTTTTGAGGAAGAGAGGCCTGAAGTGGCTGTTGAGGATGCACTAAAAAGATTGAGGAAAGTGCTGTGCATTTCATTTTATTTTATTTTTATTTCATTATTTTATTTTATTTTTTATATTTTTATATTTTATTTTATTTAGATTTATATTTATACAATTTAAATGCTGTTCATCTCACATCCGTCTATCCATCCCCCCTCCTTCTTCTCCTCCGCTTTCTTCTCCTTCTCCTCCTCCTCGTCCTTCTTCTTCTTCTTCTTCTTCTTCTTCTTCTTCTTCTTCTTCTTCTTCTTCTTCTTCTTCTTCTTCTTCTTCTTCTTCTTCTTCTTCTTCTTCTTCTCCTTCTCCTCCTCCTCCTCTTCTTTCTCCTTCTCTTCTTTCTCCTCCTCCTCCTCCTCCTCCTCCTCCTCCTCCTCCTCCTTCTTTTTCCTTGGGTGTCCAATCACACTTGGCCAACTCTTTCTTCTTCTTCTTCTTCTTCTTCTTCTTCTTCTTCTTCTTCTTCTTCTTCTTCTTCTTCTTCTTCTTCTTCTTCTTCTTCTCCTCCTCCTCCTCCTCCTCCTCCTCCTCCTCCTCCTCCTCCTTCTCCTTCTCCAGATGAACATGTCAAATGACAAATAACTTTCCCCAGAAACTCATGTCCATCTCTTCTTGACCTTCCCACAGGGTTATAAACTTTTGTTAGGGAGTTTTGGCTGTGCATTTTAAACTTTAAAAAAAAAAACTTATTTTCTTTGTTGACCACTGAGTGTCTCCTCCAATGATGAACCCACATTTATTCTCATTTTGCTTCCACTCTTAACTAAGTTGTTTGTTAAGCTTTGTTGCCATATTTGTCCATCCCTGGAGGCTGATTGGTATCCCTGGAGCCAGCTCGGGGAGCCGATGAGGAGGTGTTGTGGTTGGCATGGCTTCCAGGAGCCTCGTGACCGGTACGTTGAGTGAAGACTTTGCCCAGCTCAAACTGGATTTCGGAGCAACTGAGCTTCATCCTATTTTGGAGACTGCCAGGGGATTCGTTCTCACAACAGGTGATCGGCTCAGAAATGGGATCCGTCAAGCGAGGGTTAGATCAATCAATCAATCAGAATGGAGCTGGAAGGGGCCTTGGAGGTCTTGTAGTCCAGCCCCCTGCTCAAGCAGGAGACCCTACACCATTTCAGACAAATGGCTCTTCTTAAAAGCCTCCAGTGATGAAGCATCCACAACTTCTGAAGGCAACTTCTGTTCCATTGGTTAATTGTCCCCACTGTTAGGAAGTTGATTAATTCCTTAATTCCAGACTTCAGATACACTCAGCCATGGTACTTGATATGCAACACTCAAATGTAACTGATGAAGAGAAGGGAGAGGAGAGGAGAGGAGAAGAGAAGTCAAGTCAAGTCAAGTCAAGTCAACTGGACCAAACAGAACAGAACAGAATGTAGGGTAGGGTAGGGTAGGGTAGGGTAGGGTAGGGTAGAGTAGAGTAGAGTAGAGTAGAGTAGAGTAGAGTAGAGTAGAGTAGAGTAGAGTAGAGAAGAGAAAATGGAGTGGAGTGGAACAGAATGGAACACAACACAACACAATAGGATTGTTTATTGGCCAAGTATGATTGGACACACAATGAATTTGCCCCTGAACAGTACATCACAACAGAGGCAGTCATGCAACATGCATAACACCCCTACGTGGCTAAGTGAGACAGTTGCTAAGTGAGCTTTGCTCCATTTTACGACCTTACTTGCCACCGTTGTTAAGTGAAGCTGGCTTCCCCACTGACTTTGCTTGTCAGAAGGTCTCAAAAGGGGAATCATGTGACCCCCCCCGGGACACTATACAACCATCATAAATAGGAGCCAAGGTCCCTTCCAACTCTGTTAAGATTTTAAAGATGATGCAGGGAGAAAGGTGCCTTATCAATCTCGTCTACCTGTCTCAAGGTGAGCTCCATTCCTTTTCAAGTTACAACCGCTTGTACAAAGCTACCTTGTTTGAGTGCTGCTTTAAATGTCTCGGATTTCCATTCAATAGTACAAAAGGCCTTCTTCACGGCTAACATTTTCCCAAGCTTCTCGGGCCAAATGTTAATTTTACCTACTTGTTTCCTTTTTTAGGAATCTGTGCTCTGCATTTTCTCTTTCCTGATAGACGTTCCCAGCCCTCTTTTTTCCCCAAGAAGTAAAAAAGACGTGATTGCTTTACCAGGCTCGGGAGCTGAGCGAGCAAAATATCAGAATAATCTTGCTCTAGTCTGGAAAAACCAAGTTAATACTATGGGGAAAGCTAACTAGCTTGTCTTCATTCCTACGTGTTGAGATATACATTAGGTAAAGGTAAAGATTGTGTAGCTCTCACAGGCAGGATCTGAATAAACGCACAAAGATCGCCTTATAAATGCATTTGGAAATGCCTGGGCATCTCGCACAAATTCCAGGCATTTTCAGGAACCAAGTTTAAAATATTGTATAAACACCGCCAGTCCTGGTTGGGAACCAAGTGCCCAATTCCGTAAAATATGCCAGATATTCAAAGAATCAAAAAAACAATGCAATCTAGTTTTTCTCCCCCCCAATTGATTGTTTGAGGTGTGTCATATTAGGCCTGCCACATTCCATGGTTTTTCTGGTTTTCTAAAAAAAAAAAAAATGCAGCTTAAAATATTCTGATTTAACTTAGGGTCATAAAAAAAGAAATTCCTGAAGCTTATTGCTAGTCTCTCTCTTTAAATCTTTGGGGACATTTTTAAAAAAAAGCTTGAGATTCTTCTGCCTGTGCAGAACTTCCAATGAAATGAAAACTCATTTGTTTTGGTTTTCTCTGTATCCATCGACATTCCACAACGTGGTATTTTGTCACAAAAATATGCTCTTTTTAAAAGTTCGGGGAACTATTGTGAAATGTGTTGTTTTTCTTTTATCAGCTATGTTTCCGTTCTCTTGGTTCTCCAAATAACCTGATCTTTTAACGACATATTTCTCCCTCCTTTCTAATATTGTTACTGTTCATTTGATTTGTGTTCTCCCTTTTTCCCCTCTAGGGACTGAGAGTAAAAAATTTAGACTTTATTTATTTATTTACAGAATACATGAGCAAAGAGGGAAACCCCAAATCAAATGAATCCCTACGTCTTATTTTTAATCATTCCAGCTGGGCAAATAGATACTGGATCCGAAAGTAATCGAAAAGTCAACCTTGGGAGTATTCGTGCATTTATTAATTCATGAAATTCAATGTATACAGCCTCCCATCCCATGAATGGAACTCCGGCTGGGGTGCCATTAAAAACAGAATAATAAAAATACATACCTTAAAATAACTTTAGGAACTAGCAAAAGGAAGCACAACACGAGAGATAAACATTTGTCTGGAGTGGTGTAAGGTTTCCTGCCTAAGCAGGGGGTTGGACTAGAAGACCTCCAAGGTCCCTTCCAACTCTGCTATTCTATTCTGTTCTGTTCTATTTCTATTTCTATTTTATTCCCTTCCTATTCCCATTCCATTCCATTTCAATCCATTCCTATTCCTATTCCCTATTCTATTCTACTCTATTCCTTCCATATTCTATTTCTATTTCTGTTTCTGTTTCTGTTTCTGTTTCTATTTTATTCCATTCCTATTCCCATTCCATTTCAATCCATTCCTATTCCTATTCCCTATTCTATTCTACTCTATTCCTTCCATATTCTATTTCTATTTCTATTTCTATTTTATTCCATTCCTATTCCCATTCCATTTCAATCCATTCCTATTCCTATTCCCTATTCTATTCTACTCTATTCCTTCCATATTCTATTTCTATTTCTATTTCTATTTCTATTTCTATTTCTGTTTCTATTTTATTCCATTCCTATTCCCATTCCATTTCAATCCATTCCTATTCCTATTCCCTATTCTATTCTACTCTATTCCTTCCATATTCTATTTCTATTTCTATTTCTATTTCTGTTTCTATTTTATTCCATTCCTATTCCCATTCCATTTCAATCCATTCCTATTCCTATTCCCTATTCTATTCTACTCTATTCCTTCCATATTCTATTTCTATTTCTATTTCTATTTCTGTTTCTATTTTATTCCATTCCTATTCCCATTCCATTTCAATCCATTCCTATTCCTATTCCCTATTCTATTCTACTCTATTCCTTCCATATTCTATTTCTATTTCTATTTCTGTTTCTATTTTATTCCATTCCTATTCCCATTCCATTTCAATCCATTCCCATTCCCTATTCTATTCCTATTCGTATTCTATTCCATTTCAATCCATTCCTATTACAAAGGCATCAAAGCTCGCTCCGTAATGGCATAAAACTGCTTTAGTGCTTCTACCCCCTTCCCCAAAACTCCAGCCCTCTTTAAAGACCCCCTTTGACCTGTTTATGGGTTTTCAGTTGACCTTGGAATGGAATGCAGCGCTCTCTTGGCCGCTGGGCCCCCCTTGCATTTCCCGTTAAGCGTTGGCTGCTGTCCTGTGCGCTCCGTGATTGACAGACGCCATTGTTTCCCCCGTAAGTCCTCCCGATACAATTGCAGAGTGTAATAGCGTGACATCTGCAGAGCGTTGATGCTTCTGGGGGAGGAGAGATTCCCGTTGTTGCCCGCCTGCAGGTGGGGAGAGAACTGGGGACACGTGACTTCATCGGTTGGTCATGCCGTTAACTCAAAGAAGGACCTGGATCGGATATCAGGAGTTGTACGTCTCCTGGGACTCCATCCACATGTTATAGTACAGGGGTGTCAAACCCCCGGGGCCCACAGGCCTGCGATGTGATCGGATCTGGCCCGCGGGGCTGTCCTAGAAAATGTAAGGAGGTGTCCCGCGTCGCTTCGACCCTCTCAACCCGCGTCGCAATACAAAGTGGAAACACAGCACTTTGGGGCGTGGTGTCAAGCTGTCCACGCCCACCCAGTCAGCCACACCCACCCACTCGGCTACCCCTCCCACCAGAGATCAAGCACAGCCCTGATGCGGCCCTCAATGAAACGGAGTTTGACACTCCTGTTATAGCAGGTGATAATAGTACCAGAAGCGGTATTCAGCCGGTTCGTACCAGTTTGCCCGAACCGGTAGTGGAAATCGTGGGTTGGCCTGTCCACCCGCCCTGGCTCTATGCCGTCCTATTTAGGCATGTTTTCAAGCCCTGCGCATGTGCGCAAACCACGAGGGCAATCCAAATGCATGCATGGGCGGCCCAGCGCACTCAGATTTGCAAACGGGTAGGGAAAGTGAATATTACCCCTGAATAGTGCGTTTACACTAGGGCAACATTAAGTATTATCACGCTGTCTAGAAAGGAAGATAATAGAATAAGAGAGTTGGAAGGGACCTTGGAGGTCCTCTAGTCCAACCCGAACCCTATAAGATGAGCCGGTCACTCGGTTTGAGTTGGAAGGCGATTGAAATGAATCAGTGAATGTAAGACGATTCTCACATTTCTTAATTTTTCCTGCCCAGCCTGAGGATCGATAATTAAAAAAATAAAAAGCAAAGTCAAATATCTGATGGACAGCCCACATTCTGGCCCCCGTCGCGAAATGAATCTGCAGTCACAGTTATTAAGTGAATCGGGCCGTTTTTCACCACCATTGTTGCCACCTGATGAAAACCAGCAGATTGGCCATTGATTCATATTTATGAAGATCACAGCGCCAAGGGATCGTGGGATCTGCTTTTGGGACCTCCTGACAAGCAAAGTCAACGCCCGCATCGATTCACTTAACAACTGGTCTTAGGTGGAGGACTTCTTCAGCGTAAAACGAAAATGGCGGCAATCTTGTACTGTCGCTTCCTTGATCATTATCCTCGTTTGGGTTAATTGTCAAAGGATTCTTAAACAACAACAAAAACCCCCACACAACTCTTTTTTATGGCTCATTGGAACCACCGGCAGATATTATGGGAGAGGTTGCGCGATCCAGTTGATCCCAAATTTGGATCGATCGCCAAGCCCCGTTGACAACTTGCCGTTGTCTCTTAACGTTAAGACAATTCCAGAGCCATTCAAGAGAAGACAACGACAGCCACATCTGGAACCGCAACCCGGAGGAAATATAAAATATGGAATATTTTGCGCTTTGGAACCCAAAAGAGTCCTTTCAAATCTTCCTTGCAATGATGGGGTCGGATATTTTTCCAAAGCTATTTTTTGTTTCCCTCCAAGAAATCGAATTTGGCTCCCTTTGTGTTCAAGGCATTTCATTTTCCCTCTCTCTCTTTTTTTCTTTCCTGCAAGGCCAACATCTGCCGTTGAATGTGCTTTCAAAAAATAAAATACAAAGATCCACGCATTGGGTCAAATGATTGCCAACTGTGTAAACAATACAATTTTAATGAAAAGTGTCCGTTGTTTGCTTAGGTCCCAGGGTGCCTTTTCGTTAGGATGAACGTGGGCTAAATTTGGCCTCCCTTGAATATAAAAAGCCGACAGAATGGTTTGCAAATTATTGAATTCTGCTTCATGACGGTTAAAAACACCAAGGACGTTTAGCTGAGGTTTTAATGTGTGTGGTGTGTATGTTGTTGTTTTTATTTTTTATCTTCTGTGCACCACCCCGAGTCCCACTGTGGAGATGGGGCGGTATAAAAATATGAAATTAAATTAAATTAAATTAAATTAACGATTTATTTTGTGATGCAGGGATGACTTGTTTTACTCCAATTTGAATTTTGCCTCTTCCTCCTTCCCTCCTCTCTCTCTCTCTCTCTCTCTCTCTCTCTCTCTCTCTCTCTCTCTCTCTCTCTCTCTCTCTCTCTCTCTCTCACACACACACACACACACACACACACACACAGAACATACATAATATATGTATATATAGTATAGTATAATATAATATAGTATAGTATATAGTAAAGTATATAGTATAGCATATATTGTATATGTATGCATGTATGTATGCAGTGGATCTGATCTTGTCGATCAGAAAGGTTGGGAGTTCGGCCGTTCGAATCCCTAGCGCCGCGTAATGGAGGGAGCTCCCGTTACTTGGCCCAGCTTCTGCCAACCTAGCAGTTCGAAAGCATGTAAAAAATGCAAGTAGAAAAACAGGAACCACCTTTGGTGGGAAGGGAACAGCGTTCCGTGCGCCTTCTTGGGCGTTGAGTCATGCCGGCCACATGACCCCGGAGACGTCTTCGGACAGCGCTGGCTCTTCGGCTTTGAAACGGAGATGAGCACCACCCCCTGGAGTCGGGAACGACGAGACATATGTGCGAGTGGAACCTTTATCTTTATGTATGTATGTATGTGGAACTGCTTGCCACCAGAAGCTGCAGGCACTCCCTCGCGGGAGGTTTTTATAAAGCTTTTGGTCTGAGATGGTTTAGGTTTTCCTGCTTGAGCAGGGGGTTGGGCTAGAAGACCTCCCAGGTCCCTTCCTTCTTGTTCATCCTGTTAAGACTTGCAATTGTCTAGGATTTTGACCTGCGTGGCCTGTCGGGTGTCCTGAAAGAAAGTTTAGGTGCCAGCCTAACAGTGTTTTCCTTTCCCCCATAGGGATTGCCTTTCAATGCCAACCGTGTTAAGAGCTCCAGAAACTAAAACCGACTCACCGTGACTAATTCATTGTGGCATCTGAAGCGCTAAAGAGGGCCAGACAATTATGAAAGGTTTTGCATGCTATCAGCAATCACTTACCCCAAATATTTTGACCCCGACTAGGAACCAGCAGAAGGAATAGGGCGTCATTGGATTAGAATGCAAAATATAGATAATGTTGGCATAATAATAATAACATCCTAGGAGGGAATAATAATAATAATAATAATAATAATAATAATAATAATAATAATAATAATAATAATAATAATAATAATAATAATAATATACGAAGATACTTGGTTGATACCTAGGATGCTGGCAGCAAACTGTATCAACTATTAGCACCAGTCCGTAGTATTTGTAATATGCATTTTTAAATGTTCAGTTGGATGAGTTTCATGTTTCATGAATAAAGTAAATAATAATAATAATAATCTGCAAGAGTTGTGTGAAAAACGGTCAAAAGTCACTTTTTAGAATGGTGTGGGTGAGAGAGAGGGAGGGGGAGAGATAAAGAAAGAAAGAAAGAAAGAAAGAAAGAAAGAAAGAAAGAAAGAAAGAAGAGAAAAAGAGAGAGATAGAAAAGAAATGGAGAAAGAGAAAAAAGAAATGAGAGAAAGAAGAGAGAAAAGAGAAAGAAAGAAAAAATAAAAGAAAGAGAAAGAAAAAATGAGAGAAAGAGAAAAAGAGAGAGAAAGAAAAAAATGAGAGAAAGAAGAGAAAAAGAAAGGAAAGAAAAAGGAAGAAAGAAAGGAGAAAGAAAAAAAATGAGAGAAAGAGAAAAAAGAAATGAGAGAAGGAAGAGAAAAAGAAAGGAAAGAAAAAAGAAAGGAAGTAAGAAAGTCTAAACTCTTTTTAAATATTTTATATTGTGGTGACCAGAACTGGTCATAGCCTGTTCATGAAAGGAACACATATGTCTGAAACATACATATGCTTTATTTATACATGCCTGATACATATCTACCCATTTACCTTTATTTATACATAAAGATTAATCAGAAAATATCTTTGGATCAAAATAGAATTGGTGGTTTTTAACAGGGACAAAGAGAACTAAACGCATTTCATCAGTGAAAAATTTTGTGCTGGCTGCCAGTTTATTTCCAGGCACAGTTTAATAAATCACTGTTCCGTTTTTTTTGGTTATTTTTATTTTTGCAAAAATGTGTTAAAGACATAGAAAAACACAGGGCTTAAATTATTCTCCGTTCTCTTGTAAAGAATCTTCAGTTTGAAAGTTGAGTCAAAACGGGGACAATTTCGGGAAAATTCATGCAAAGATGAATTGAGGGTGAATGGGCTTTTCCTTCTTTTTTGCTAAAACAATTAACAATGGCGGTGATTCCCTTAACGGCGGGGGCTGGAAAAGGTCCTAAAATGGAGCGAAACTCACTTAACAAATGTCCCGACTTAGCAACGTAAAAATGTTGGGCTCTGTTGTGTTCGTAAATTGAGGACGTCCTTCTAAAGATATCTGAAATCTAGATCAGAGATGGAAACGCGGCGATGAGATTTTTTTTATCATGCTTGTTTCTACATACAGGAAAGTGGAAAAAGTGGAAAAAATTCAGAGGATATTTAGGATTAATATCCAATTGAAACTTGGAAACAGAGAAACAGCTGGAAAAAAACAACAATGGAACTTTGTTTTCAAAGTTTGATAACTGCAGGGAGGCTATTTATAGGCTCCAAGATGGAAAGATTGGATGGCGCTACTGCTACCCTCGGCGGACGAATGCGTGATGAACTTCCTGCGATAGCGAAACTGACTTCCTCCATCAGTCAAAAGTATTTAGGGCGGACCGGAAAAACCTTATAGACTTTTTTTGGGTGAAAAAAAGAATTGAACTTACGCTTTAGAGTAGGGGTCTCAAACTCAATTTACCTGGGGGCCGCTGGAGGCAGAGTCTGGGTGAGGCTGGGCCGCATATTAATATTATATTATATATTATATTAATATGATAATATATAATATTAGACTTTCATATCACGGTGGGGGTCACAAGATAACCGTCCTGCGGGCCGCCATTGGCCCGCGGGCCGGGAGAATGAGACCTCTGCTTTAGAGATTGAATTATTTCAGAGTGAAAAAGTGTGAGAGATATGATGGATGGATGGATGGATGGATGGGGATGGATGGATGGATGAAAAGATGACAATGGATGGATGAATGGATGGATGAAGGGATGATGATGGATGGATGGATCGGGTGGATGGATGGATGGGGATCATATATTTATAGCAGGGGTCTCCAACCTTGGCAACTTTAAACCTGGCGGACTTCATCATCTTTTTTTAACAACCCCATCATCCCTCACGGGGTGGAGTCTAGCAGAATGTTTACTGGCCAGATGCCATTCCCTGTCGCCAGTACGGAGTTTTATTCAGCAGATATCTTCTCAGTGTGCCCGGAGAGAGACATACCTGCCGCTACCCAGGATTGAACTCGCCGCCTCCTGAGTGTTAGACAAGAGATCTACCTCTAGGCCACCACACCATTCTTTGAGCCTGATGGACTTCAACTCTGGGGAATTCTGGGAGTTGAAGTCCGCCAGCCTTAAAGTTGCCAAGGTTGGAAACCTCTGATTTATAGAGCTATAACCTCCCATCTTTGCAAAGCGCTAATAGGCTGGCGGGTCACTTCTACAAGCTTGATCTCAGTGATTATAAATAATTACAGCCTAAAAACTGAGCTTTCAACTTGGCCATCTGGTTCCTTTAATAACTTTAAAGTGGTGCTGATAGCTTTGCGGAGAACTCCGACATCTGGAACGCAGGACATAGCGGGGGCAGGGGGGGGAATAGTTGCGGCGTGAATCTTACATCTGTAGATTCATGAGGGGGTTGAGTAACATCCGCTTTGTGTTGTTTTCAAGCATGTCCATTCCTTTTTGTGTGTGGCATAAGACATGGAGTAGATCAGAGAGCCACCAACCCCCTGGGCTGTGACCCACTACCGGGCCACAGGCAATTCCAGGGGTGGTGTCAAACTCAATTTCATTGAGGGCCGCATCAGGGTTGTTTGACCTCCGAGGGAACAGGACGTGGCCAGCTCAACATCACTTGTGTTGGGGCCTCCTGCAGTGCTCTGCCAATCAAAAGGGAGCTCGGGAAAGCTGTGTGTAACTCCCCCGAGCTCCGTTTTCGCTGGCAGAGGCGCGAAAGCTGGCGGGCTGCATCTGGCCCATGGGCCTTGAGTTGGAAACCCCAGGTCTATTCGTAATTGGACCGTACAATCAGCGCAAATGTGTGCAGCTCAGCTGGTGCAAGCTCATAATCCTTTGGGGGCTGGCGGAAACCATCTTGGAGCACGGGTGTCAAACTCGACTTCATTGAGTGCCGCATCAGGGTTGTGTTCGACTTTGGAGGGGGCGTGGCCATGAGTTTGGGATAGAGCATTCCAGCTCGAATTGCTATAAACCTGCTTGATGTGGCTTATCTAAATCTTTTGATTATGGGTTGTCCGATAACTTTTTGTTTTGCCAATCAGTGCTTCCTGTAGATATGTGCAGTAGGGTGCTTTTCCTTGAGAAGGTCTCTCAAGTGAGACCAAGAAGTAGGTCCTTCTGCTAGGTTGGGAGAAGCTGGGACAAGTAACGGGAGCTCACTCTGTTACACGGCGCTAGGGATTCGAACCCCCGAACTGCCCACCTTTCTGATTAACGAGATGATGGAGACTGATTAGCTGCAAAGCTGAACCCAACTTACCGTGGGGTCACCAGCTTCCGCTAAGTCCCTGGAACTGATTTCTGCGTAAACACGCATGCTCAGGAAACGGGGTGTAAAATTACAACTTAAATCCTTTAATTTATACAAAGGGGGAAAGAAAGAAAAATACTTAAGAGCTAAGACATTTTCTTTGCATTCTACTTCCAGCACACATGGATATTTACTCCAGTGCTAATAAAAGAAAATTTATAGTGTGGTCTTTGGTTGCCATTGCGAAGGCCGATCTCTCTTTCAAGTTTTTTTGTTTGATGCCAGGAGGTTTAAAGGCTGGCAAAATAAAAGCAGGTTGGAATTAATGAATCGCCCCTCGGAATCTGAATTTACTGTATCCAAAAGCTGGTGCTTTAAAATGCAGATTACATCACGGCGTTCTTCGTCCAATTTAATCAGGAAACGTTGACGTGCCTTTCGCATGTCGTTTGATCCTTACGGATTTATTTTTCTTATTAAGGAAGTTTACGTGGCCTCCAGACTCATTCAAGGTGACTCTGGGCAGATGACAGAAACAAAAGCCTCAAATTCAACACCGAAGAACTTCTGGTGACAACTATTTGAGGGCTGCCTGTCTCCCCCCAAGTTCTCCAGCCTCTGGCAGGACCAGAAGGCAGAAGAACAATGTTGGAAGGGACCTTGGAGGTCTTCTAGTCCAACCCCCTGCTCAAGGGGTACCCGTGATGGCATGCGCATGCCGGAAACCGGGAGCCCAGCTTCCAGTTCTGTTCTTCCAGTTTCTGGCGCTCCCACGCATGCTCCCATTTCGACACTCAGTGCTGAAAAGGTTCACTAACACTGGCCTAGCAGTTCGGAAGCATGTAAAAAATGCAAGTAGAAAAATAGGAGCCACGTTTGGTGGGAAGGGAACAGCGCTCCGTGCGCCTTCGGCGTTTAGTCATGCCGCCCACATGACCACGGAGACATCTTCAGACAGCGCTGGCTCTTCGGCTTTGAAACGGACAGTGAGGTGGTTGGGGAGGAACCTGGGCCAGTCCTGGAGTCTGGGGAAGGCTCGGAGGAGGGCTCTGTGTCGGAGGCAGAGAGGGGGCCAGGGCCGTCTGACGGTTATCAGCTGCCTTCGGAGTCAGATGTCAGTGAGGCAGACGAACAGCTGGAGCCTGTTCCCAGTGTGCCCATGCTCAGAGCTGCCAGACGAAGGGAACAGCTAAAGAACAGGGGTCGACTTGAGAGTGAAGCCACAGGTGGACGATGAATGGCCCCCCCCAGAGGAAAAAAAGAGGAGCGACAGGGGAGTGCAGTTTGCAGGAGACCATTAGTTCACTTAATATGCGACTCTCCA
This sequence comes from Rhabdophis nuchalis, assembly GCA_039707465.1. Taxonomy (NCBI): domain Eukaryota; kingdom Metazoa; phylum Chordata; class Lepidosauria; order Squamata; family Natricidae; genus Rhabdophis; species Rhabdophis nuchalis. Next base: position 1,985,996 of record CM077661.1, on the reverse strand, counting down.
AGACTCCTTGCCAAATTCTGCAGATATCGGCCTGGCAGCTCTCCAAGCTAGATAAGGTCTGTGACCGTAAATCCTCCCTTGAAAGACTTTGCTGGATGTGAAAGAGCAGAATTCACAGCCAATTAATAAAAGGGGTTTTTGTCGGGACCAGGCGTTGGCTTCGGGCTCTCGGGAAGCCTCGGTCAGAACAACCTCCTTCGTCACCTTCTCAAAGGAAAACCCGCCGTTGCCTGAGGCCCCTAAGTAACATCTCCTTAGCCCGCCTGTTTCTAAACAGAACAATTCGGCGGCTTAAACGTTTATATTTGCTCCGTCTGTTTCTAAACAAATTATATTTTTCAGGCTGGGTTTCCACTTAAGACAAAGGGTGGAAATAAACTTCCTTCCTTGCTTGCGATCTGTCTTGTTTCAAAAAGCAAATAATCATTGGAAGAGGCTAGCCAGACTCTCATTAAGGCTTTGGCGATGCCCGCTGGACCGACTTCCAACACCTCGAAGGGCTGGGAAAGAATTGAATGTCTGTGCAGTTCCTGTATTTATAGCGTCCGCCCTCCGCAGCCCCCTGGTCTCTTTTTCCTGTTTTTCCCGCTAAACCGCGCCGACACCTGGGACCCGTTTTGGCTTTCACACAACGACAGATCGTGGCAAGATGCCGCAATGGACCGAAAACAGTTGTGTCGCGTGCTTTGCATTGTGGTCGTGCCCCAGGCTTTGCGTTGGCACGCAATTTAATACAATAAAATAAATCTGACATTTTGACATGGGTCTGAGTCGGTGGTGACATTCAATTTTGTTTACTACCGGTTCTGTAGGCGTGTGGCTTGGTGGGTGGGGCTTGGTGGCCGGCCACATGACCCCGGAGACGTCTTCGGACAGCGCTGGCTCTTCGGCTTTGAAACGGAGATGAGCACCGCCCCCTAGAGTCGGGAATGACTAGCACAGATGTGCGAGGGGAACCTTAACCTAAAGTGTCAAACCTTTCTGTTACCAAACCCTAATTGTGGGGCCCTAGGTGCTCTATGAGCTTGCTTGTTTTCTTGTAGACGTTTCATGACCCACCTCGGTTACGTCATCAGTGTTTTCTCTCAGTTGATATTCTGGTGTTTGGCTTTGTTTGTGGGTGGAGGTGATCTTAGAGGCTCTTTAGTTGGGCTGTTTACTGGTGGCTCTTGGGCAATTTCTCGATTGAGGTATTGTTGACTTGACTTGTTGATCTGAAGTTGACCTTGAAGTTATTGTATAACAAACTTATTGCAATCAAAATTAACCCTGGAATCTTCTCGGAGCTTCCGTTTCTTAAAGGTGCCAAGTTTGGAGACCCTTGCACTGCAGCCCAAAATTTTATTCTGGTCTTCTCTAAAATGGTGTCCCACCCACCTATCACCCTGCCAGTCGGGTTGACTAATGATACCATAGTCCACTCCCTTTGCATAGTGCCATGCAGCCACACCCTCCGTGGTTTGGGGGTTGTATTTCTCCAGAAACAATCCTGTCCCCTCCAACCAATTAATTTTCCCTTCTTTTCTTTTACAGCAAGTCACCGGAAAAACTTTCGGCGAGAAACATTTTCGGTTGGGATTGGAAAATGGCGTGCTGCTGTGTGAGTAAGTAAGAAACAATTGTTCTTTTACATTCCTGGAATGGAATGGAATGAAGTCCTGGTCTGGTCTGGTCTGGTCTGGTCTGGTCTGGTCTGGTCTGGTCTGGGTCTGGGTTTGGGTCTGGGTCTGGGTCTGGTCTGGTCTGGTTTGGTCTGGTCTGGGTCTGGGTCTGGTCTGGTCTGGGTCTGGTCTGGTCTGGTCTGGTCTGGTCTGGTGTAGAGTAGAGTGTAGAGTAGAGTAGAGAGTAGAGTAGAGTAGAGTAGAGTAGAGTAGAGTAGAATGAAGTTTAAAATAGAGTAGAGTATAATATAGAATAGAATAGAGTATAAAATAGAGTAGAATAGAATAGAATGAAGTTTAAAATAGAGTAGAGTTGAATAGAATAGAATAAAGTATAGAATAGAATAAAGTTTAAAATAGAGTAGAGTATAATATAGAATAGAATAGAGTATAAAATAGAGTAGTATAGAATAGAATAGAGTATAAAATAGAGTAATATAGAATGAAGTTTAAAATAGAGTAGAGTTGAATAGAATAGAATAAAGTATAGAATAGAATAGAGTATAAAATAGAGTAGTATAGAATAGAATGAAGTTTAAAATAGAGTTGAATAGAATAGAATAAAGTATAGAATAGAATAGAATAAAGTTTAGAGTAGAATGTATAAAATAGAGTAGAATAGAATAAAGTTTAAAATAGAGTAGAGTAGAATAGAATAGAATAAAGTTTAGAATAGAATAGAATAGAATAGAATGAAGTTTAAAATAGAGTAGAATAGAATAGAATAAAGAATAGAATAGAATAGAATTCTTTACTGGCCAAGTGTGATTGGACACACAAGGAATTTGTCTTTGGTGCAGATGCTCTCAGTGTTCATCAAAGCTATAAGTGATAAATCGTGGTCACAGTCATCTTAAAAATACATCATAAGATACAACACTTAGCGATGGTCATAGGATACTAAATAAACAATAAACGTAGATCATACTAGGCACTAGTAAACAATATAAATCGTAAAGATGCAAGCAGCAAAGTTGTAGTCATAAGTAGGAAAGGAGAGAGGTCATAGTCAGGATGAGAAGAATAACGAGTACAGAAACCTTCATCCCGGTGCATATCTCACATTGAGGAAGGACACCCCGTCCCCTCCAATCTTAAAAAGTGTTGGGCGTGTTTGGCCGGGCGCTTCAAATGACCCCCAGCATGAGCTAAAAATGCAGATTGTGGCCGGTTTTGCTAAAAAGAGTCCGTTTCCCAGGCGTTGCTGTACAGAATTTGCTGGTAAGAATCAACTGACTTCAAGCCAAAGGCAACGTCTTAAGACCTCCAACCCAAACATGCTTAGCCAAAACAAATAATTCCAGCTCATCGTTCAGTCTTTTGCCTGTTCAGGAGTTGGACGACCCTGGTGGGTTTTTTAAACACCCCCACAAACATCTGGCGGGGATTCTCCCATTCTGGATATAATATCTTTCTTTACGGCGTTCCCAAGGGAGTTTTTCAAATATAGTGAGCTATTATTTAATACTGGGGGCCATTTCTTACACAGAAGCATTTAAAAAAAAAATAAGGATAATGAGATTTCCAGGCGGGTGCTTGACTGCGTATTTTTATAAAAAGAGTTCCCGGAATTTTTAGAATTGCATCAAAAGGAGAAGCGAAAATAGGAAGGCAGATATGGGGACCACTGGGTTGGAGAAAACAAAAAGGCAGTGGGATTGTTTATTCCTTATTGAGATATTAAGTGTGTTCTCAGCCGCTGTTGAATCTTTATTCCATTTTAAAAGTGTCCTTATCTTTTATATCTATCTCTATCTCTATCTATCTATCTTTATATATCTATATATCTATATCTGTCTGTCTGTCTTATCTTACCTACCTATCTACCTATCTATGTTTGCCTGCCTGCCTCTCTGTCTGTTTATCTTCCTTCCTTCCCTCCTTCCTTCCTTCCTTCCTTCCTTCCTTCCTTCCTTCCTTCCTTCCTTCCTTCCTTCCTTCCTTCCTTCCTATATCTGTCTGTCTGTCTATTTATCTTATCGGTCTGTCTGTCTCTATCTTTCTATGTCTTCCTGTCTGTCTTATCTAATCTTTTCTTTTATTTCTTTCTTTTTTTCTTTCTATATCTATGTCTATCTGTGTCTTATCTATCTATCTATCTATCTATCTATCTATCTATCTATCTATCTATCTATCTATCTATCTATCTATCTATCTATCGGCGGTTGGCTTGCAGCTGTTACATAGGTACATAAAACATCTCGTGTTCTGATTAATGTGGGAGTGGGCATGGTGGATAGGTCGTCCAGCTTAAAATATGACCGTTTCTCAGGTTGTCCCAAACCTATAATTGAATCTTGCCCACAAGCATGTGCAACCGGGCTGAAGGCACCTATAAAATCCTTCCGTTGGAGGTTACGACTTCTGATTTTGCAGAGTGAAGGTTGAGTGCATGACCTCCCCTGTTTCGCTCTCTGCTCTGGCCCGCCTTATTGCGTGTCCCCCCACGAAGCCTCGGGAGCCCACTTCCCGTAAAATTGGGCACGATCTTTTGACCGGGCTTGTCTGAGAAAGCAATACGCGCATCCTAATAGGGAGGGCAGAGATGAAATCTGAAAAGTGTGAAAAGTTATTCTTTTGGGGGTTGAAAGAAGATTTATTTCGGCTTTTTAAAAACAACAACCATGACCGTCTCTTATCATTAATCCAGATGTAAGTAAGGGCTGACCCTTTTTTAAAAAAAAATATTTTTAGTTTTCTGCAGAATGATTTCATGACTTCTGGCTCTGTGAATTTGGAAAAATTATTATTATACGCAGCAATTTTAGTAAGAACTGCCATCAAGTGCCAGATAACATAAAAAACAGCTGGTTTTTTTTTTCCTGGGGGGTCCAGATTAGCTTAAGTTAGGGGTACTACAAGAGTAGGTTACAAACACCCCAGGTGTGACCATTCAAAGTTATGACGACCCCAGGACACTGCAACCCTCATGTGAGTCAGCTTTCAAGCATCTGGATGTAAATCAGGCGATTTAAACTCTGAACGGTTGCTTAAACCAAGACTCTCCCGTATTTCAAAATTAAGTCGACCTGGAGACTTGGAAGGAATGAATTGCTATCGTGCTCCTGTGTATCATGAACCTTTTGGTAAATGGAAAATGTTTCTAAACCAGGCAGAGAGCGAGGAATTGCAAATTGCAAATGGAGAAGGTTTCCTTGGAACCAAGTTTTCCCTAGGAAATTCACACGCTTGTAGAGGCACCTGTATTTCATAAGCATTGCAACAGATTCCTTCGGTGAGAGTCAATATTTTGGGTGGTGTGAGTCTGGCCGAGGCGAGAGAGAGATATTCCTGCTTTAAGGGACGACTTCTTGCATTAGCCACGTAGCTCGGACTCCAAGTTTATTTTAAAATATTCTACTCCTGCGAATCGTCTGGGCCAAATCCTTGCTTGCTGGAAAAAATAATGGTCTGTAGAAGAATAAATTACGACGCGAAGCAACTGCAGAAAAATAAAAAATCAGCTGGCTTTCCCTGATTTTTTGCAAGGCTGCATCAACAGAGGGAGAGAATCAAGATCAGGTGAAGTGTTAATACCACTTTACAAGGCCTTGGTAAGGCCACACTTGGAATATTTGCATCCAGTTTTGGTCGCCACAATGTAAAAAAAGATGTGGAGACTCTGGAAAGAGTGCCGAGAAGAGCAAGAAAGAGGATGAGGGGACTGGAGGCTAAAACGTATGAAGAATGGTTGCAGGAACTGGGTATGTCTAGTTGAATGAAAAGAAGGACTAGGGGAGACATGATAGCAGCCTTCCAATATCTCAAGAGTTGCCCCAAAGAAGAGGGAGTCAAGCTATTCTCCAAAGCACCTCAGGGCAGAACAAGAAGCAATGGGTGGAAACTAATCAAGGAGAGAAGCAACTTAGAACTAAGGAGGAATTTCCCGACAGTTAGATCAATTAATCAGTGGAACAACTTGCCTCCAGAAGTTGTGAATGCTCCAACACTGGAAGTTTTTAAGAAGAGATTGGACAATCCTTTGTCTGAAGTGTTGTAGGGTTTCCTGCCTAAGCAGGGGGTTGGACTAGAAGACCTCCAAGGTCCCCTCCAACTCTGTTATTCTATTCTACAATAGAATAACAGGATATAAATGTAATAAATATTCTACAATGTATGTGGGATTCATTTGTTGGTCAATGATTAAGAATGATGATGAGATCTTGATAATTGTGGGATATGCATTTTCAGATTCGCGGAGGGTATCAAACTGAAGAAAGTTTTGGCCCAGTTATATCTAGCGCAATATTAATCATTTTCCTGTTAAAAAAAAAAGAAAAGAAATCAAAACAGCCCTAAGCCTCTTAGGCGCAGCATTAAAGTAGATTGAATTTAAAAGAAAAACGAAAAACTAAGCAAGCTATCTAATAAATTTAAAACAGGAAAGTAAATCTATAGTTATTTCAAGTTAATCAAGCAATGGCTGAATGTAGCAGTACATATAGCATATTTGTGGCCTGAGAATTTCCAGAGCTCTGAAAATTATCCTGATTATTTATTTCCTAAGGTCTCTAATCAAAATTTTTCAGAAACCACCGATTTTTCAATTTCCACCTAAAAGGCATGCTATTGCCAGCTGACTGGATGAGCGAGGTAGGAAGAGTATTTGAGTTTTAGAAATATCGTAATGCTTGTGATCCAATACGTTAGCTTTTGTGTGCTGTGTGTATATCATTATTTCCTTTTGTATGTTCCAAAATTGTCTTAGTACAATTCTATGCCTGGAGAAAGGAGGCAAGCTATTCTCCAAAGCCCCTAAGGGCAGGACAAGAAGCAATGGACGGAAGGAGAAAACCAACTTAGAACTAAGGAGAAATTTCCTTAATTGTGAGAACAATTAATCCGTTGCTTCCAGAAGTTATGGATGCTCCATCATGGGTGGCTTTAAGGCAGAAACTGGACAACTATTTGCCTGAAATGGTCTAGGGTCTCCTGCTTGAGCAGAGGGTTGGACTAGAAGACCTCCAGGGTCCCTTCCAACTCTGTTATTGTGTCAACCATGTATTGCTGCATAGTAGTAAGAACAGCTGCGCAAGTATACAATCCCTAGTAAAAAAAAGGGTTTGTTTTCAACCAGAGATTGTTAACTTTGTTTTGTTATGTTAGGAACTTGTATTCATGGACATAACGCCAATTATTTGTTCTCACACGAACGGCGTGTATCACCCATGCCATGAAAGGACACTTTTCTCAAATTTATGTCGCTGGATATTTGAACGATGAGTTGTTATTGGCTTCATAGATTTGTCTGGTATTCAGACAAGGAGGAAAATATCCAGTTTCAGTTCAGGACAGAAAACTAAATCCAGAAAAGGATATTAGCCAGAATAGAAGCTTATACCATGTACAAGAAAGATTATCATTCGATCTCGGGTCCAGAGCCAAAGCAAAAACAAATGTTGTTATCCAACCTGAGATTTTTTTAGACAAAATGGAAAGAATATAATTGGAGGAGGAGGGGAAAAAACACTCAAAGGCTGGGAGCCAAAAAATGCATTTTCTAGTTTGCTATGGGAGTGTGGAATGCAGTGGCTAAGAAGCTGTGCTTGTCGATCAGAAAGGTTGGCAGTTCGGCGGTTCGAATCCCTAGCGCCGCTGAATGGAGTGAGCTCCCGTGACTCGTTCCAGCTTCTACCAACCTAGCAGTTCGAAAGCAGGTAAAAAGTGCAAGTAGAAAAATAGGAGCCACCTTTGGTGGGAAGGGAACAGCCGGCCACATGACCACGGAGACGTCTTCGGCCAGCACTGGCTCTTCGGCTTTGAAACAGAGATGAGCACCACCCCCTAGAGTCGGGAACGACTAGCACAGATGTGCAAGGGGAACCTTTACCTTTACCTATGGGAATGTATGACTTTCCCCCCCTTCCTTTGAAGGAATGGTCATGCCTTGAAATTGTTTTTCAAAAGTGTCTTCAAATAAAAAGTGACTAGGATGTGCTACATTTTAAAAAAGCATTGCCTTTGGCAAAGTTGTAGGACACGGGTGTCAAACTGGATTTCATCGAGGGCCGCATCAGTGTTGTCCATCAAATTCATGTCTATCAAAGTCTTTCGAGGGAGGATTTACAGTCACAGACCTTCTCTGGCTTGGGGAGCTGACAGGCCGAGATCTGCAGAACTTGGCCAGGAGCCTCGGAGAGTCACGAACCAATGAAGCGAACTCATGGTCTCCTGCAAACTCCACTCCTCTTTCGCTCCTCTTTTATTTCCTCTGGGAATGGCCATTCATCGTCCACCTGTGGCCTGACTCCCAAGTCAACTCTTGTTCTTTAGCTCTTCCCTTCGTCTGGCAGCTCTGTGAATGCGCACACTGGGAACAGGCTCCAGCTGTTAATCTGCCTCACTGATGTCCCACTCCGAAGGCAGCTGATAACTGTCAGAGGGCCCTGGCCCCCTCTCTGCCTCCGACACAGCCTGATCCGCTGGCAGCCCACAACACTAGATTAATTCAAACAGCCTTCTGCTTTCCAGGGGCCGGTTCTCTCGCTAGCTGCCATATGTCTTCGTCTTATTTCATTTGCAATCTCTCTTGAAAGAAGACACAATGTTTGCCAACACTACCAGTTTAGTAGTTCCAAAGAATTCATCATTTGAGTAGTGGAGAGGAGGCCTGGGGAAAGCTTTGTTTGATTTATTTAAACAGTTAAACGTCTGCTGAAGTGAAGCAAAACCTTAAAAGAAGTTGCCAAAGATCTCGGATAGTCTTTGCTCGGCTCTCATTTTACAGATTGTATATTTTTGTGCTCCGTCGCTAAATATATCTCCATCTCTTTCTGATCCCATGGACCATAGCAGGCCAGCTCACCTGCCTTGCCCTTTCTCCTGGCGTTGCCCCAAGTTTAAGATCATTGCCGTTGATGAGGCTATCTAACCATCTCATCCCTCGGCTGTCCCCTTCTCCTTCTGCCTTCCATCTCCCCCAACATTGGGTAGCCAAAGTACTTGAGCTTCAGGCTCAAGATCTGTCCTTCCTTTCTTGTAGGATCTACTGATTGGATCTCCTTGCCCTTCAAGGGGCTCTCAAGAGTCTTTTCCAGCACCACAATTCAAAGGCATCGATTCTTCGGCCCTCGCTGCTCAGTTTTGACCCCTCTTCCAAACCAGAGGTCCTCTCTGTCCAAAATGTGGACTTTGCTGTCTTCAAAAGGATGGCCTTTGTCCTTGAAATGCAGATGGACTGCTGAATCTGGTCCTGACGGGCTGGTTCTCCTCCAGGCGTTTGTGAAGTGGCTGTTTTGTTTCCTCAATGCACATTGAACTGCACATACCGTCAACATTCCTAGCAGATTATGTAGGACGGGATATAAGTTTCCAAGAGTGGGCTCCTCAAACTGGAGACACCTCTGAGATTGATGGGGTCACCCTCGGACACCAGGGCAAGATTTACACCATAGAACTCCTTCTTAATCCAGCTTTGGCGGTTGGATAACTGTAGGACCTCAGTGGCAAGTGAGGTCACTGATCAGCTTTGGCTGATAAACCTTGACATACTTGTGCCCCGTGCTCCTCCTACGAATAATCTTAGGTGTAAATTATTGTGGTGAACTTAAGTGTAAGTGACCCAGAATGCAACACGTCCTCTAGAAAAGGCTTCCCCTGTTCCAAAACAGCTCTGCGTTAGCTTGCAAAGAATTTATTTTCTTCCCCCCCGATAATTACCTATATATATATATACTGTAAATATATAGCTATATATCAGTGGTGAAATTCATTTTTTTTACTACCAGTTCTGTGGGCGTGGCTTGGTGGGCGTGGCAGGGGAAGGATACTGCAAAATCTCCATTCCGTCTCCACTCCAAGGGAAGGATACTGCAAAATCTCCATTCCCTCTCCACTCCAGGGGAAGGATACTGCAAAATCTCCATTCCCTCTCCACTCCAGGGGAAGGATACTGCTAAATCTCTATTCCCTCCCCACTCCAGGGGAAGGATACTGCAAAATCTCCATTCCCTCTCCACTCCAGAGGAAGGATACTGCAAAATCTCCATTCGCTCCCCTCTCCAGGGGAAGGATACTGCAAAATCCCCATTCCCTCCCCACTCCAGGGGAAGGATACTGCAAAATCTCCATTCCCTCTCCACTCCAGGGGAAGGATACTGCAAAATCTCCATTCCCTCTCCACTCCAGGGGAAGGATACTGCAAAATCTCCATTCCCTCTCCACTCCAGGGGAAGGATACTGCAAAATCTCCATTCCCTCTCCACTCCAGGGGAAGGATACTGCAAAATCTCCATTCCCTCCCCTCTCCAGGGGAAGAATACTGCAAAATCCCCATTCCCTCCCCTCTCCAGGGGAAGGATACTGCAAAATCTCCATTCCCTCCCCACTCCAGGGGAAGGATACTGCAAAATCCCCATTCCCACCCCACTCTGGGGCCAGCCAGAGGTGATATTTGCCAGTTCTCCGAACTACTCAGAATTTCCGCTACCGGTTCTCCAGAACCGGTCAGAACCTGCTGGATTTCACCCCTGTTGTGCATATGTGTATACCAGTGTGCGGGAGCACCAGCACAATAGAAAATGCACAGTAGAAGAATAGAAAAGGTGGCAGGCCAAATGTCCAAAAGAAAAGATGGCCGCAGGCTTGACCCTTAGTCCTTTTGATTCGACTAGACATCCCCAACCCCAATCTTCATATGACAGTTACAACAGAGAATCCATGCATGATATGAATTGACTTATTTGTGTCATGAAACTTGGTTGATTCCCGGTAATTGTTGAGCTACGCTGTCCCAGGACAGTTGTCTTGTTTGACCAGAGGTTGGTGTTGTGTAGATTATCCCTAGTTGCAGCCACGCCTCCTATTCATCCAGTTCAGGACAGATTGGAAGTCCAAGTTCTCAAGAGCTTTGTAGATACCGATCTTGTCGCGCACAATTGTGTTTGTGCCGGCTTTTGTAAGCTCTTTCATTTGTTTGGGGTCCCCAAATCAATAGCTTTGAGGCTTGGAGGTGTGGTGCGCTTAGAGGAAACCATTTCCAATCCGTGTGTGCGACTGATGATAATGTTGCCACTCTCCTTTCTTGTGACAGGTTGTTGAATTCCATACTGCCCGGATTGGTCACCAAGATCAACAGATCGCCAACTCCCGTTGCAGGACTGGTGAGTATCTGTAAGTGATACAGTTGTCGTTTTTGCTTCTGTGTTGTGTTTCTCCAGACACGTCTTCTACCAAGGCAACATGAACACATCGGTTAAATCTGGGTAGCCCCGTTGAGAAAATATCCAACTGGTGTTGTCATTCAATGGGAATAGTTTAGCCCAGGTTCTTAGTTTAATTCATTTTAGATATTATGATTGTATTTATTGTTATTTATTGCTGATTTTTAATTCCCTGTGCACCGCCCTGAATCCATCTCGATGGAGAAGCGTGTGCCTACGTTGGGTTGGCTTTTGTTAGCATTAACGTTCAGCTTAAAATTGACAAAAGAAGGTGAAGAAGGAAGCCAATTTACTCAAAAAAATGGTCCCAGTCGAGAAAGATATCTGAATTGAAAGCCAACTCTGTGGCGCAAGCAACTACTTGTACTCAAACTTCGAAGTCTCTTAGGGGTGGTTGACACAGAACAATTTATTTATCACCTTGTTTATTTATTTATTTGGTTTTTTAAAAAAATTCCCCACTTTGAAACAGTCTCCGAGAGAAGGAATTTCTTGTTTGTTTGGGGCTTTGTCGGTTTCTTTGACGGGGGTCGAGAGAGAGAGAAATAGAGAGAGAGAGAGAGACGTTTATGGCAATGACTTCAGTTCCTTACACTACCCCCATGGGAATTGAGACATGCACAGCCAAGGGTGTAGGAGGCAGGAGTAATAATAGTCAGGAATAATAGTAGGAAATAGCAAGAGGCAAATGTGAAGGGCTGGAGCTGCAGGCCCCTTGGCTCCTACAGTATACTCAGTCGAGCTCTGGATTAACATTCCCAGTAAGTGGCTAAAATGATGGTTTATGCCTTTGAAATATTTGATTGCCTACGGAGGTGGGAGAAAATCTGAGAGTCGGCTCTCAGTTCTCACTACTGTTGTAGCCCGCCAATGGCCGTTGGAGCTGGTAGCAGATTCGGACAGTGAGTAGGTTGGGGAGGAACCTGGGCCAGTCCTGGAGTCTGGGGAAGGCTCTGAGGAGGGCTCTGTGTCGGAGGCAGAGATGGGGCCAGGGCCGTCTGACGGTTATCAGCTGCCTTCGGAGTCGGACGTCAGTGAGGCAGAGGAACACCTGGAGCCTGTTCCCAGTGAGCTGCCAGACGAAGGGAACCGCTAAAGAACAGGGGTCGACTTGGGAGTGAAGCCACAGGTGGACGGTGAATGGCCCTTCCCAGAGGAAATAAAAGAGGAGCGCAAGGGGAGTGGAGCTTGCAGGAGACCATTTGTTCGCTTCCTTGGTTCGTGACTCTCCGAGACTCCTGGCCAAGTTCTGCAGATCTCAGCCTGGCAGCTCTCCAAGCCAGATAAGGTCTGTGACCGTAAATCCTCCCTTGAAAGACTTTGCTGGAGATAAACGAGTAGAATTCAGAGCCAATTAATAGAAGGGGTTTTGTCAAGAGGAAAAATTGTGACGGACATACCTAACAGCTACTCCTCTTATGGTTGTCATGCGGCCTTTGGGGTGTCCTTGGTGCTTTCTGATGTTGCAACGGTCTTAAGTGTGGAAAAACAATCATGTCCATTTTGGGGGATTTAAGACAGCCAAGGACTTATTTGGACAAAGTTGTAGCACCCCTTTGAATGGTCACTAAACTAAACTGTTATAAGTCGAGAACTACTTGCTTATTGCTTGGTGTATGAATCGGAGGCCTTGGCCAGGGCTGTGTGTTGTGTTGTGTTGTGTGTCCAAGATTCCATCAGGCAATGAATCAGTTAAATCCCCTTTCCAAGCGTAACGTTACAGAGGAAAAAGATGGAAAGTTGCATTTCATAATGGATTACAATTACACAACTGGCAATTGATTTTATTTTTTTGGCTGAAGAATTTGCATGGGTGTAGAAATTGGCGTTTAATCAGGATTTTCATTTTTTTTTGTTTTGGAAATGCCAGCCTAAAGCAGATTATACTGGAGGCCTATTTGGGACAGGCATTGTTCTGCTAATGAATAACAATTCCTTTCAGTTTCTGCATTCGTACCCCTCCAAAAAAGACTTCCACCCCGCATTTTTTTGCATTCTATCTTCGCTTTAGAATTCCTTCTGTCATTAGCGGCGTTCAACCCCATTTCTGTGTTGCCAAATTTTATTTTGCATTGGAAAGATCCAGTGCCTTGTCTTTTAATCCTCTTTTGCAAGGAAGGAAGTTTTGCCGAATTTCAGACAACCTGACGACAGACAATTCTGCGAAAACTTTCTGCAATTCAACAGATTCATTTTGCATCCTGTCCCAAAAACCCCTTTTTTAATATCAATTTTTTTTAAAATATGGCTATTAAGGAACAGAGAAACTGCAAGCGGAATCCTTTCCCCCATTCCTTAGTTCAGTCTCATTCTTTCTTTTTTTTAAAAAATGATTAAAATAACAATGTACTGGGTTGAAAAACACGGTATATAAAAAAACACAAAACCCATTATTTCCTCCCCCTCCTTCTTTGTTATCTCGGAAGACTTAAAACCAGCTGCTAAAAGTCAGCCGAGGCTTTTGGAGTCTCGCCCACAGACAACTTTAAGGAAACGGCATCTGAAGAAGGGAAAAGAAATTCAGTCTCGTTTGGGGAAATCCGCAGGTTTATGGGGCAGAAGATAAATCTTGTCTTTTCGCCTCTTCTGCAGAACTAAAAATATTCCGCTTGCGTTGATGGAGAAGCGCACGTTTCTTACCGGCAATTGTAGCGCGGACGACCGGCGAAGAAATCTACCGTAGTTTTTGGAGTATAAGACGCACTCCCTCCCCTCCCACCTAAAAGAGGTGCGTCTTATACACCGAATGTGGTCCCGTCCACCCTTTGGCTTCTGCCTTCCAGCAATTTGCCTCCTTGCAGCAAACAGCAAACGGCCTGTTTAAGTTTCAGCACAGCTTGATTATCACAAGCAGCTGATTGTCGGATCGGCCTCCCGACCATCAGCTGTTTCAGGCTGCAGGGATTGCCATTGTCTACTGCCGCTTCCAGGCGCCCCCTTTTTGGCCTCTGCGCCCCCCATTTCCCATCCATTCTGATCCCCGCCACCTGAAACGGGTGGAAAAGGGGGCGCGCAGACCTCGTCCCCCTGTGGCCTTACTCCCCAGTCGACCCCTGTTCTTTAGCTGTTCCCTTTGTCCGGCAACTCTGCGCATGCGCACACTGGGAACAGGCTCCAGCTGTTCCTCGGCTTCACAGACTCCCAAGGCAGCCGATAATTGTCAGACGGCCCTGGCCCCCTCTCTGCCTCCGACACAGAGCGCTCGTCCGAGCCTTCTCCAGACTCCAGGACTGGCCCATCTTCCTCCCCAACGTCCTAAGTGTCCGAACCTTTGGCCAGCTCGGCCACAACAAGTTCTAGATTGCTTCTCTCCTTGCTGAGTTTCCATCCATTGCTTTTTGCTCTCCCTTTAGATGTTCGGACTTTATTTTCAGTCGGAAGAACCGAGGACGAAAAAGGCACCCTTACAAAATATTGTCTTCTTTTCGTCCTCTTTGTTGTGTCCATCCTAAGTCAACCCAGGGGTAAAAAAAACCCGAACCAGAGCTCTTGATGGATTCATGTTCAAAATATACATTACGACTGCGCGACAAAAGGCGTATGGATACGGCTGCTGTTTGTGACAGGGCCTCTGCTTTAGAAAGATAAAAACGACATTTGTTATCGCCTTTGTTCTTCTTTTATAATTGTCCAAAATTCATCTCTGCGTTGTTCCCCAATAATAATATCTTATCTTCTCAGGTACGTTGGTACAAAGACCGAGACTGGCCCTGTTTCTGACTAGATTGCAGTAGGCAAAGGATTCCAGTCCTCTCTATTTTTTTAAAGTAGCGTCAATAGCCAATTCCATCCTCTCCATTGGGTTTCTGAAACGAAGAAAGCTCGGGATTTGATCTCTGGGCAGAAGAGCTATAAGCTCCGTTCCTTACTGGCTTCTGAAACTAATTCTCAGACCAAGAGAAAGCTTAATTTGGCGTGATGGAGACGCATTCCCAAATGAGTCGCTGTGCAAGGAAAGACTTTGGCACAGAGTCCCTGAGATTCACGGACAGATCTTCACACTCCTGAAACGAATCTAACAACCGAACGAATCAATTGTTTCCTGCAAAACTCCCCCTCCCCTTTCGCTCCTCTTTTTATGTCGTATGGGAGGGACCATTCACCGTCCACCTGTGGCTTTAATCCCAAGTCGACCCTGATTTCTGAGTTGTTCTTTTCTTCTGGCAGCTCTGCGCATGCGCACACAGGGAACAGGCTCCAGCTGTTCCTTGCCTCACTGCTGTCTCGCTCTGTAGGCACCTGCTCGCTGCCAGACGGCCTTGGCCCCATCTCTGCCTGCAACACAGAGCCTTCCTCTGAGCCTGCCCCAGCCTCCAGGACTGGCCCAGGTTCCTCCCCAACCCTCCTCATTGTCTGACTCTGCTGCCAGGAGCTTTTGAGTATCCTGTCGTGTCGTCTTTTTCTCTCTCTCCATTCTCTCTTCCTTTCCCAACTCTGCCTTTGCCAAGTGCTGACGGTAGGATTTTTTTTTGGTGGGGAATAAAATAAACTGCCAAAGAATTCGATGTGTTCCAAAGATACCCCGGTGGTATCCGAGGAAGGAATGTCAGATAATCTTCATGCAAAGATAAACGCCCAGCCGAACCAAGGATCGAGAAAGCGAGAATGGCTGCAGTCGAACAGAAGGTTGTGTGCGGACTCAAATCCCGCGGATTTGAAGTTGGATTCGGGCCACTGCCTTTTCTTTCGGTTGCTTAGGACTGAGTTCCAAAGAAACAAACGGTTGGTTGGAAAGCATCGGAAAGCCAAAGAAAAAAAAAGAGTCGGGTCAGAAAATAACCTCCGAGCAAAATCGCTTCTCTGCCTTACGACGAGGAAGAAGAGCTCAGAAAATAATCTTGCAAAATTGCATCGGTGGGGAAAAGGGCGGAATTTCCTGCAGGCTTAACTCCCTGGCGAAAGGAGGAGAACCCGCCATCTCTTCATGTGCCCCTCCATTCATGAGTTTTGACCGCGTGGAAGTTGTTTGTCATCCAGGTTTCCATGCGCGAAACCCATGGACCGCGGCTTGGTGGATGGAAGGAATAATGATTTTTGGGGTTCCTTGAAATAGATCCATGATGGCGAACCTATGGCGAAGTCATGCGCCCATGTGCGGGGAGGTCATGCGGGGTCGTGCCACGCACACACACCCCATGCCCTGTTTTTCGTTTCAGGAGGCTTCAGGGACGTTCTCAACTTACGAGCACAATCAAGACCCTAATTTATGCTGCTAAGTGAGACATCTGCCAAGGGCCCCATTTTGCCACCTTCCTTTCCACAGTTGCTAAGTGAATCGTTGGTGTTGTTAGGTTAGTAGCAATAATAATAAGCACTTAGACATATATACCGCTTCACGGAGCTTTACTATCCCTCTCTAAGCGGTTTGCAGAGTCAGCCTCTTACCCCCCAACAATCTGGGTCCTCCTTTTACCCACCTCGGAAGGATGGAAGACTGAGTCAACCTTGAGACTGGACAGTCTCTTATTGACCTACCTCCTAGCAGCAAACAGAAAACAGCCTGATTAGCACAAGGGGAAAAAATCTGCCTCTGCCTCCCAGCAATTTGCCTTCTTGCAGCAAACAGCAAGTTTCACTTTCAATTTCAGTTTCAGTTCCCGATCATCGCTGTTTCAGGCTGCAGGGATTGCTATAGCAATCCCCATTATCAGCAAGCCCCATTTTCCCCATTCGTTGCAAGGGGGTAAATTGCTGGGAGGCAGAGGCCAAAGGGTGGAGGCCGGTAGGTAGGCTACCTTCAGTGTATAAGACGCACCCACATTTTCACCCTCTTTTAGGAGGTAAAAAGTGCGTCTTATACGCCGAAAAATACGGTACATCCTGCAACTATACCATTAATGTGATTAAACAACTACATTTGCCTATCCTGGCAAATGTAACCCCAATGCTATTTTCTTTTTCTTTTCTTTTTTTTTATAATATCCAGGCGACTGTGCAACCCTCCGCCACCATATTTCGTTCCGCAAATTGCCGGGGCTTTAAATTCTTAGGCAGAATTCAATCTGAAGCATTTGTTTAGATAAACAAGGCTCTGTAGCTCAGCAATCTGGACCGAAAAGAAAGCTATCCCGTGGCAAGCAATAAACAGTTGAAGGGTAAACAACTCGCCGTGATTTATCCCAATCGTTTTGGCATGGGAAGAGCTCGGTGAAGGAAAACATCTGATCGGGAAGTGGAGTTATTACCCAAAACAAGGACTGAAAATGCTGTGCAGTGCTCAGCTTGAGCGGTTCCAAGTCCTGCCTCTGTTCTTAAACTACTACTGATTGAAAGGGTTATTGGGTCAGCGCCTTCTCTGGATAGTGTATAGCAATAGCAATAGCACCCAGACTTATATACCGCTGTAAGTCTGAACTGTGTCCTTGACTTACAAGGACATTACAACAGCTATTAACCACTTACTCCAAAGGCGTGGGTTCTTGGTTTGCGAATGGGGGCTGAATCCAGAGGCCATCCCTGCTTGCCGGTTTTAATTTCACGGTCTTTGGTTATGCATGGAGAGACTCCTGATCTGATTGCTAACAACAGCTCTTTAGTTGAGTTTCCGAGATAAAATCCGTATGGACCCGGAATGTTTTTCCTCGTAAAGATTTAAATAAAGAAACAACAACAACAACAAAAAAACGAAAATCAGAGGTAATAGCCAAAACTCGCAATGCCTGAGCCACGGGGTAAAGCTTGGGTAAACAAAGCTGTTGAGTAAAAATACTTGAAAAGATCTGGATCGGGGAATAAATCACCAATTCATCTGTATTTTTTTATATACGACGCTGGAGTTTTATGCTTGTTGTTTTTAAAGGGACATAGAAAGATTTATCCCTTACAGTGCGGGCTTTAAAATAGCCGTAAGATTAAAGGCTTAGTAGAAAATTGGGACATATTTTGGAAAGAATGCCATGGGAGAAGATTCGGTCGCTGTTTCATGGTGGGGAAATATAGTATTGAGAATACAGGAAGTCCCGCCCCTTTACATACATACATACATACATACATACATACATACATACATACATACATAGGGATCGGTCTATGTTGTGATAGATAGATGATAGATAGATAGATAGATAGATAGATAGATAGATAGATAGATAGATAGATAGATAGATAGATAGATGATAGGTAGGTAGGTAGGTAGGTAGGTAGGTAGGTAGGTAGGTAGGTAGATTGATTTTGCTTAGCGCCTTTGTTTTTCATCACAGCAGGACAACTCCGAGGTCGCGAATCCCAACCATTTAGCCCATAGTATCCCCACCAACGCGACGGCCTTTGCGTTTGAGTCGAGAACGCCAGCTAGACTTTCAGAGTTTGTTGACATGTGTCCTTTGGCAGACGAGGAATGGATGTTTAATTTTCAAAAGAGGAAAGGCGCTGCTCTTCCTTTGAGGAGGCCGTGAACTTCGGCAGGCACGAAGGCTCACGGCGGCCTCCGGCTGTTTGGTGGCTTGCTTTGGGGTTTAGCAACCGAAGGGGCAGGCCCCCTCCTGGCTACCGCCGGCCCCTTGTTCTCCATCGGCAATCTTGCTGGGCTTTTCAGCTAGCTGGAGAACCCACCATTGGCCATCTCTTGCTCGGTGGTCATTGAGCCATGACCGTCTCTTCATCTCAGAGTTTACGCTCGCCGTTGGGAAGGACCTTGAGGGCTTCCGGTGGTTACTCTGGATGGGCTCGACATGAAAGATAGCATCGCTTCATTTGACACTGGAGGAGAAGAGCAGAAAACTGGAACGGGGAAAAAAAGAGAGAGAGAGAGAGAATGATGGATGGCCTTGCATGAAGAAGCAGCCCCTTGTTTACAAGAGGTTTGCTACGACTTGCCAGCTGGCGGGCCAGTTCGCTCTTAAACATTTCGTGCATGTCTTTCATGTTGAAAAGTTGGTTTCTCCCTGTAACTTTTCAACTGCAGCGCAAAAGATAATGTTTGTGATCTGGAAATAGCATGGAGGGATTCCTTTGTCTTTTAGATTTGCCTCGTTCAGTGGTGGTCTCAGGGAAAAAACACACCCCCAAACCAGACATTTCTGTGCACGAAGTATTCTTGCTGCCGTCAGCATAAATAACATCAAAGTTCCGAATTTCTTTTGCCATTAAACCCAAAAGAAAAGTCTCTGGTTTTCTCTTTATATTCCCTTTAAGAATATTCTGGATTAAGCTAGATATGATCATCATCATTGAACGACGGAAGAAAATGAGGGAGGGAAGGAAAGAGAAGGAGGATGGATGGATGGATGGAAGGAAGGCCATTTCAAAACGGATCAAATGTTAATTTAATTTCGTGCGATTTAGAAACAAATTTCTCCCGAGGGTACAGACGAACCTCCGAGTGGCCTCAACGATTCTCAGAAAGAGCGCTAATGTCCGGATGACGGCCAGGAATACAAATCCTTCCCTTCTCCATTCAGTCAGAACCGAAGAAGCTTCTTGAGTGAGAAGCGAAATGTCTTCAAGAAAACAACAACAACAAAGTCCGGTTGCCTTTTGGGGTGGGGGGAAGAAAAAGGACGTTTGGGGGAAACTAAGCAAGTATCTTATTTGTTTTTCCTTCCAGGATAACATCGCCACCTTCCTAAGAGGTTGTAGGGAAGTGGGCCTGAAGGACTCTCAGCTCTTTGACCCAGGAGACCTGCAGGAGGCCACAAGCCGAACAACAACCAAGTAAGTGGAAATAGGGTCGCCCGTGCATGCGCACACAACCCCCCCTCGCCTGTACATGCGTGCGTGCCCCTCACGCATGCACGGCAGGGACCCGACAATCAACTGGCCCAATGCGCGATCCAGCTGAACTGGAGTGATGGCTTGCATGCCCACAGAGAAGGCTCTGTGTGCCACCGAGATCTATTGATAGTTGGACTCAGCTGATCTCCTTGATGGCGTCCATAAGCTCTTTTTAGAATCAATTATATATCTTCCCTCAGCTCGGTCCTGTTGACGAGACACTTGGCTGTTGGGCCACACGACAGCCCTCCAACGCCGCTAATGTGGTCATCAAGGTTCTAACGACCATCTTTAAAGCGCTCCATGGCTCGGGGCCTAGTTATATGTGAGACCGCCTCCTGCCCCATACATCCCTTAGACCAATACGCTCCCACAGAGAGGGCCTTCTCAGGTCCCATCGGCCGGACAATGCTGACTGGCGACACCCAGGGGAAGAGCCTTCTCTGTGGCGGGCCCAGCCCTTTGGAACGACCTACCCCCTGAACTACGCACCATCACCGACCTCCGCCTCTTCCGCCAATGTCTAAAGACATATCTGTTCCAACAAGCCGGCCTAGCCTAACCTCCCACGGGGACTTTTTAGAAAGTTTTAAATTGGGTATTTTAAAATTTGGTTTTTAGCATAGGATCAGGATAATTTAATATATATTTTAAATTATGTATTTATTTTTGTATTTTGTATGTTTTTAAATTCCTGTGAACTGCCCTGGGTCCTCTGTGGAGAAGGGCGGGATATAAATATAAATAAATTCAAATTCAAATCTCGCCTATCCGTGACAGAAAAGTTTGATCTCGTGCCACTTTTGAGCACATAGAAGTCATGGATGTAACCGTTCTCCTCTTTTTTGTCCGATGTAGCACAGTGGTGGGGTCCAAATATTTTCGCTACCGGTTCGGTGGGCGTGGCTAGGTGGGGAGGCATGTGACTGAGTGACCGTGGCTTGGACGTGCAAGACAAGGGGATGCGTATGCGTGAAGAAGATGGCGGTGACGGCATTAGCTTTTTTGCTGACTGGAGGACTTTTTGGCGGCCAGCAGCCAGCCGCCCGCCTCTTTGAGAGCCAGTATGCAAAGCCTCGGGGCGAGCGAGCGGTGGCCAGGTGGGCGGGATGAGCAACAGGGACACCGGTTCGGGGGCATGGCCAGCCAGTCATTGCTACTGGTTCGTTGAACTGGACAAAAATCTCTCCAACCGGTTCAGATGAACCGGTGCGAACCGGCTGAATCCCACCTCTGATGTAGCAGGACGTGAAGGAAAAGGTCTGTTGACTTTAAGGTCCTTTCTCTGCATTCCCAGTTGTGATGCAACGCAAAATCAAACCGGCCACGGGCCTTAAAGCTTCCTTTGTTGTCCTATCTCCCCAGAAACTGTCCTGCTCACACAGCATTCAGAAGGGTCGACCCGCCCATTGTGGCAACCTCTGGATTTCGCTTCATAGAAATGCTATCCAGAAGGTCACGCTCTTGATTTATCCGAAGTTAGCTCACAGGCAAGTGTGAGCTGAGAATCAAAGGAAATGGGCTGCTAGGGAAGGCTACCCGGACGATCCTCCCTAATCCCGGATTCTTCCTTAGCCAGCTGTGATTTCCCACCAAATTTTATCCCAGCTGTTTCCTGGATGATGAGCTGTCATGGAACAGTCGTCTCCTGTTCAGGACTGAGATTCTGGACTTTTGGCTCAAAAAGACACAAAAATACACAAAGAGAGAGAGAGAGAGAGAGAGAAGGGAGTGGATTGGAGGAGGACGAGGAGGAGCTCGGTGGTTTTCTTGCAGATGTTTTATTACCCAACTAGGTAACATTATCAGGGTTAGAAAGGAGTGGGATTTGTGGAGGAGGAGGAGGAGGAGGAGGAGGAGGAGGAGGAGGAGGAGACTGAAGGGTACTCTCAGAGCTCGGTGGTTTTCTTGCAGACGTTTTATTACCCAACTAGGTAACATTATCAGGGTTAGAAAAGAGTGGGATTTGTGGAGGAGGAGGAGGAGGAGGAGGAGAACAACGACGACAGTGTGGTCCTTACTGTTGTCTGAGCCTGGCTGTTTCCTTACAGACATCTCATTACCCAACTAGATAATTTCATCAGCATAGAAGGAAGAGGGGTTGTGGAGTGAGGAGGAGGAGGACTGCGGGATCCTTGGTGATCTCAGAGTTTGGTGGTTTTCTTGCAGACGTTTGATTACCCAACTAGGTAGCATCATCAGTGCTAGAGAGCAAACCTCGCTCCCTTTCGAGCAACGGCGTGACGTAGTTGGGTTATGAAACGTCTACCACAAAACAACCCCGTTCAGAGAGCACCAGGGGCTCCTCGTGGCTGATTTTACTCTCCTGCCCTCCCCCCCCCCCCGTTTATTTCGGTGGAGGAAAAGTTTTACTCGTTGGTAACTCCCAATGTTAGCTGCGCGGATCCAATGTGCTTTCCGCACGATCAGATCAATAAAGAGCTCCAATTGCTTCGGTTGGGTGTTTTCTAACCAGCAGACACATCCCGCCCGACTCTGGCGAGGGGAAACGTTTGACTACTCGCAGGATACAAACGGTGGAAGGAATTTCTGCTTTCTGAAATGTTTTTTTTTCCCTTTTGCAGGAATCTTGATGGGAGCAGAAAGCTGAAAAACGTAAGTACTCCAACGCGTAGCTCTTCCCCACCCCTTCTACGTGCTGGATATTCTATTCTATTCCATTCCATTCCGTATTTTATTATCTATTTTATTCCATTCTCAATAACATTTTTATCCTATCCTATCCTCAATAAAGATTTCTATTCTACGCTCTTCTCTTCTCTTCCATTCCATTCCATTCCGTATTTTATTATTCTTTTATTCCATTCTCAATAAAGATTTTTATCCTATCCTATCCTATCCTATCCTATCCTATCCTATTCTCACTAAAGATTTCTATTCTATTCTAGTCTAGTCTAGTCTAGTCTATTCTTTCCGTATTCTTTCCGTATTCTATTCTATTCTATTCCATTCCATTCCGTATTTTATTATCTATTTTATTCCTTTCTCAATAAAATTTTTATCCTATCCTATCCTCAATAAAGATTTCTATTCTACTCTCTTCTCTTCTCTTCTCTTCCCTTCCCTTCCCTTCCCTTCCCTTCCATATTTTATTATTCCTTTATTCCATTCTCAATAAAGATTTTTATCCTATCCTATCCTATCCTATTCTCACTAAAGATTTCTATTCTATTCTATTCTATTCTAGTCTAGTCTAGTCTATTCTTTCCGTATTCTTTCCATATTCTATTCTATTCTATTCCATTCCATTCCGTATTTTATTATCTATTTTATTCCTTTCTCAATAAAAATTTTATCCTATCCTATCCTCAATAAAGATTTCTATTCTACTCTCTTCTCTTCCCTTCCCTTCCCTTCCGTATTTTATTATTCTTTTATTCCATTCTCAATAAAGATTTTTATCCTATCCTATCCTATCCTCAGTAAAGATTTCTATTCTATTCTATTCTCACTAAAGATTTCTATTCTACTCTATTCTACTCTACCCTACTCTCCATTATTCTATTCTATTCTACTCTACTTTTCTCTACTCTGCCATCCGAAGTAGCCAAAGTGGCTGTTATCTCTTAAGTGGGTGAACTGCCCAGTCTGCAGGAATGCACAAATGCTTTATAGCCTGTGAATTTTCCTGTCTTCCCTCTAAACGGGTGTGCGTGTGTGTGTGTGTGTTTAAATTTCAAAGCAGCTCTTTTTCCTTCCGTCATCCTGATTGAAACCAGGAACGGGCCGTCCCATCGCAATACCAGGGCCCTGCACAGCGAGGAAGGAGAGTTTGAAAGGCGCTCGTCCCGAAAGTTAGATAAACTATCCAAAGCCAGACACAACTTCTGGAGGGACTGCCAGTGTGTGGCCCTCCAGACGATTCCCATTCGGTTTCCCTTCAACTCCTCCTTGAGTCCCATTAAGGAAATGCCAAGAGCTTTTCAATACAACTTGGAAGCCCATAATTGTAACCATGGGTTACCCCCCACCCCCCCCTTCCCCCCCCAAAAAACGCATATTATTTTATCCGGGTCTGGCTTGTCACCGGGAAAATAATTGCTCTTTTTTCCTTCCGCACTCCAAATAGCAAAAAAAAAGAGTCACGCCTATAGCTTTCCAAATAAATAACGTTTCGTTTTGCAAGATTTACTGACAATGCTCTGCAGAGGCTCCCCGCTCCCCACTTTAAGAAGTTCCTGGAATGAGTTTACCAAATGCACAATCTGTTGCTTATTTTATTTTATTTTTTTACAAAGCTTTGGTTTGAAACCCCAGCCGAATTATCACAGCAGTTCTTTCTTGGATAATATACATATATAGTGTATTATTGCATTAGAATTATTAAGTAAATTATTGTATTATTGTGTTTACGTTTGTGCTGATCAATAAATAAACCAGGGAGACTAGTATAGATCTATTTCCAGCTATTTAGCTCTCATCAGCTAGCCATACCCTTACTGGGATTCGAACCGGGGCTGTTTTTACATGTTAGGCAGATGTTTTAGCCACTAAGCCACCGGGTTCTCCTCCTGATCAGCTGACACATGTATATATTGTATTATTGTATATATTTTGAAGAAATTAGAAAACATTTCAGAGAATTCTGAAAAGCCGTGGCTTAAAAAGTGTCTTTAACAGAACAACAGACAAAATGATTTGTATCTTTGGCAATGGATATGTAGAAAGTTGTCAGAGATGCAGAATCACAATTGGAAGGGACCTTGGAGGTCTTCTAGTCCAACCCCCTGCTCAGGCAGGAAGCCCTACACCACTTTAGACAAATGGTTATCCAGTCTCTTCTTAAACACTTCCGGTGTTGGAGCATTCACAACTTCTGGAGGCAAGTTGTTCCCCTGATTAATTGTTCTCACTGTCAGGAAATTCCTCCTTAGTTCTAGGTTGCTTCTCTCCTTGATTAGTTTCCCCCCCCATTACTTCTTGTTCTGCCCTCAGGTGCCTTGGAGAATAGTTTGACTCCCTCTTCTTTGTGGCAACCCCTGAGATATTGGAAGACTGCTATCATGTCTCCCCTGGTCCTTCTTTCCATTAAACTAGACCTACCCAATTCTTTCGAGAAATAACTCCAAATCTAGAAACTCCTTTCCAGAGTCCAATCCAACATTCAAACACTAGAAATTCCTTTCCAGAACCCAGTCCAAAATTGGGATCCCGTCCTTGCGCGGTTTTTATGGGGTTTTTCAAATTAAAATTGCACGCTGCCTGTTAGAAAACAGCAGCCGCTGGCTGAGTGCTTCGTGCATCACGCTAATCTCTTTGGTTGCAATTAAAAAGAAAGAGATTAAGAGATTGCCCCAAATGAACCCCACCGAATTAATTTTTTAGGGGGGGGGGTAAAATGCCAAGAAAGGGCCAAAAGGACAGGGTCAGAGGTAATTCCCTGCAGTGTGTATATATATATTTCATTTAAAAAAAAAACCAGCCTTGGCATGTGAATATTTAAGGTCAGGTTCTCCATACAAACAGGGAGGATGTGATTTTTTTTGTGGCCGCCTTTCCTGATTACCATCGTCCTGCTGTTCCTTGGGAATGGAAACCTTTGGCCTTTCGGTGACATTATTCAAGAATGAATGAAAGGGAGTAGCTCTGACATGGAAGTGGAGGGACCTCATGCTTTGGGTTAAGGCAAAAAAATAATAATCAGGATTTTCGCGTCGCATGCAGAAATCTAAATTGAGAGCCAATTTCGTTGCATTTATTTTGTACAATGACAATAAAGGAGATGGATGGATGGATGGATGGATGGATGGATGGATGGATAGATAGATAGATAGATAGATAGATAGATAGATAGATAGATAGATAGATAGATAGATAGATAGCTATAGAAATAAATGAAACCTTCTCGAACTCAATGGAATGTAGTTCCAGATGGGAACGACGCTACATAGATTCAGGGGTGGGATTCAGCCGGTTCGGGCGAACCGAATGCTAATTTTGCATTTGGTTCGCCGAACGGGTTATTGCAAGGATCTGCTGGGAATGGAATGGAATAGAAAATATAGAGTAGAGTAGAGTAGAGTAGAGTAGAGTAGAGTAGAGTAGAGTAGAGTAGAGTAGAGTAGAATAGAAAATATAGAATAGAAAATATAGAATAGAATAGAATAGAATAGAATAGAATAGAATAGAATAGAATAGAATTCTTTATGGGCCAAGTGCGATTGGACACACAAGGAATTTGACTTTGGTGCGCATACCGGTCAGTGTACATTAAGAAAAATAAAATAGAATACATTCATCAACAATCATAAGATAAAACATTTAACGATAGTCAGAGGGTACAGATAAGCAATCAGAAAACAATCAATATCGATACAAATTGTAAAGGATAGAAGCAATCTTATAGTCCTGCAGTCATAAGTTGGAGGAGAGGGGCGATAGGAATGATGTGAAGACTAATTGTACTAGTAATGCAGACTTAGTAAATAGTTTGACAGTGGTAAGGGATTTATTTGTTTAGCAGAATGATGGCATTCGGGTGGGGGAAACTCTCCTTGTGTCTAGTTGTCTTGGTGTGCAGGGCTCCATAGCGTCGTTTTGAGGGTAGGAGTCGAAACAATTGAGGGGATGCGAGGGGTCTGTAGATATTTTCCCAGCCCTCTTTTTGACTCCTGCAGTGTGGAGGTCCTCCATGGAAGGCAGGTTAGCAGCCATTGTTCTTCCTGCAGTTCTGATTCTCCTCCGAAGTCCGTGTCTGTCTTGTTGGGTTGCAGAGCCAAACCAGACAGTTATAGTGGTGCAGATGACAGACCCCATCATTCCTCTGGAGAACTGAATCAGCAGCTCCTTGGACAGTTTGAGCTTCCTGAGTTGGCTCAGAAAGAACATTCTTGGTTGTGCTTTTTTGATGACCTTTCTGATGTTTGGTCTTGAGAGATATGGTAGAACCTAGGAACCTGAATGTCTCTACTGTTGATAACTCTGTGGTTTAGGATCTCCCCTCTGTGGCTGTTCCTTCCATCCAGTTTGGAGGACCATTAAAACATCTTCCATTTTAATATTTCAATCCCTCCTTTATTTTTTTATTTTTTTAAGGAAGCCAAAGATGAATAACTCAGACAAGTTTCTTACCAGGGACGGCAGACAATTTTTATCTAGACTTCCTCCTCCAGGACACGAACAACGCATGCAGTGGCAAAATTCTATGCTTCCGCAATATCCATAAGAAAAAAATTGGTTATAGAAGGATAGTTGTGATCTTGTACCAATACAATACAATACAATACAATACAATACAATACAATACAATACAATACAATACAATACAATACAATACAATACAATACAATACAATACAATACAATACAATACAATACAATACAATACAATAGCAGAGTTGGAAGTGACCTTGGAGGTCTTCTAGTCCAACCCCCTGCATGGGCAGGAACCTTATACCATTTCAGACAAATGGCTATCTAACATCTTTTTAAAGACTTCCAGGGTTGGGGCATTCACAACTTCTGGAGGCAACTTCTGTTCCACTGATTAATTGTTCTAACTGTCAGGAAATTTCTCCTTAGTTCTAAGTTGCTTCTCTCCTTGATTAGTTTCCACCCATGGCTTCTTGTCCTGCCCTCAGGTGCCTTGGAGAAAAGTTTGACTCCCTCTTCTTTGTGGCACCCTCTGAGATATCGGAACACTGCTATCATGTCTCCCCTGGTCCTTCTCTTCATCAAACTAGACATACCCAGCTCCTGCAACCGTTCTTCATATGTTTTAGTCTCCAGATCCCCTAATCCTCTTTGTTGCTCTTCTCTGCACCCTTTCCAAAGTCTCAACATGGTTTTTTTTTAATATCGCGGCAACCAAAACTGGATGCAGGATTATAAGCGTGGCATTAACGCTCCAGGTGATCTTGAGTCTATCCCTCTGAGATATCGGAACACTGCTATCCTGTCTCCCCTGGTCCTTCTCTTCATCAAACTAGACATACCCAGCTCCTGCAGCCGTTCTTCATATGTCTTAGTCTCCAGTTCCCTAATCATCTTGGTTGCTCTTCTCTGCACTCTTTCCAGAGTCTCCACGTCTTTTCTACATCGTGGCGACCAAAACTGTATGCAGTATTCCAAGTGTGGCCTTACCAAGGCACTATACAGTGGCATTAACACTTCACGTGATCTTTATTCTCTCCCTCTGGTGATGCAGCCTAGAACTGGGTTGGCTTTTTTGGCAGCTGCTGCACACTGCTGGCTCATATTTAAATCATTAGAGATATGTCCAATCATTTAGAGATATGTCCAATCATTTGGACATATCTCTAACAATTTCTGGACCATGGTATTTTCATACATACTTAACGCTTTTGCACCTAGGTAAACCAGCAAATGACCTGAACAAAGTGAGAACATGTATGCTACTTTCCACTTATAATGCTGACATTTTTAAAATTATATCTTGAAGTTAGTACTTTTTAACATATGGTTAAATGTAAGGTGTATTGCTGATAATAAAGATTTATTCTATTCTATTCAGACAAGTTTCTGAATGGGAGCAGGGGGGAAAAAAAACCCACCATATCTCCAACTCCTCCTTTGACGGAAATGATAATATAGAAAAGCTGGACTTCCTAACAGTTAGAAAAGTGGGAACCGTTTCAGTTCACACAATTATAAATGGGTGTGAGTGGAAATTTCCTGTCACTTATCTGATCGTCGTTCTCAAAAGATTACAAGCCCTACATGGGATTTGCAGGAAATCTCTCTCCTTTAATAAATACCGAGAGAGGTGGATTATGAAAGCAAGGAATATCTTGCAGGGGCAAAAAAGGCATTTGAAACAAAAACTTCACCTAATTAGAGCCCCTCTGTTTTATTTTAACTATTTTGTGATTGATCAGGGATCGAACCCCCTATATATATACTTTTTACTTAGAGTTAAGGATGTTAGGATTTCATTCTGTCTCCTAAATTGCGGCTGCCGTAAAAATGGAGCCCGTCCCTCTTACTCTGTATAATAAATTTTTTAAATAGCACACATTTATATATACAGGGAATCTTCGACTTACGACTGCAACTGAGGGCAAAGTTTGTCGATTGTTTGCAAAAGGGGAGCCACATATCCTGTTTCCCCCCCCCCCCAAAATAAGACCTCCCTGGATAACAAGCCCGATTGGGCTTTTGAGTGCATGCGCTAAAATAAGCCCTCCGCGAAAATACAGCCACGCAACAGCAGCCATGAGGAGGCCATGCTCACTGCTTCTTGCTTGTAGTCTGGAATTGATCTGGTGGTTTTGATGTGTTCCAATTAACGTCCGTTGAATTCCTCAGGTTCTGGTCACCATCTATTGGCTGGGGAAAACTGCAAACCACAGCACTCACTTTAACGGACCGCCGCTGAATCTGAAAGAATTCGAAGGATTGTTAACCCCGATGAAAAAGGTAATTCAATTTCCTCTCACATACCGGGTAGCCCTCGAAGTGGTGCGGTGGCCTGGAGGTGGCGCTCTCGCCTCACAATCAGGAGGCTGTGGGTTCGATCCTAGGTAGAGGCTGATATTTCTCTCTCTCTGGGCACAATGAGAATAGATCTGCCGAACAAAACTCCACATCGGCGACAGGGAAAGGCAGCGGGCCAGTAAAACACCATTCAGTTGCCCAGACTCCACCCTGCAAGGGATTATGGGGTTGTTGAAAGAAGGTGATGATCATACAGGTAGCCCTCGATTTGTGACCACAGCTGAGCCCAAAAACTTCCCTTGTTGTCTGCGCGCTGTCCCATTTTACGACGGTTTTTTTTTTGCCACAAGTGAATCACTGCAGTTGTTTAGCTAGTCACACATCTGCTCAATGAATCTGGCTTCCCCATTTTGCGACCTTCTGGCTTTGCCTGTCAGAAGGTCGCAAAAGGGAACCATATGACCACAATGGAGTGATTGTGGTTGGATTTAAAAGTCTCACAGCCCAAGGATAGAAGCTGTCTTTAAACCTGTTTGTTCGGCTGGCTACACTTTGATATCTCCTGCCTGATGGTAGAAGGGCAAAGAGATACCAACCAGAGTGTGAATCATCTCTTTATTTATTGTTTATAATTTACTGTTATGTAATCAAATAAATACGGGGGCTCAGTGGCTAAGATGCTGAGCTTGTCGATCAAAAAGGCCGGCAGTTCAGTGGTTCGAATCCCTAGCGCCGCGTAACGGAGGGACTTCTCCCAGCTTCTGCCAACCTAGCTGTTTGAAAGCATGTAAAAAATGCAAGTAGAAAAATAGGAGCCACCTTTGGTGGGAAGGGAACAGCGTTCCATGCGCCTTCGGCGTTGAGTCATGCCGGCCACATGACCACAGAGACGTCTTCGGACAGCGCTGGCTCTTCGGCTTTGAAAGGGAGATGAGCACCGCCCCTAGAGTCGGGAACAACTAGCACAGATGTGCGAGGGGAACCTTGACCTTTGAATCTAATAAAATATATTTCCTTCCAGGACACAATCTTTTTAAAAATAATGCCAACCCGTCCATAGCTCTTCTCTAGACAATCCTTATAGGGTGGTAGACTCGTATTAATTAATTTATGATGAAATAGCACCCTTTGGGGTTACACTGCATTGTTAAACACGGATTTTCTCCCATCGTGTAAGAAGTTGGCTTTCCTCTCTCTTGGCATTCGCTTACGCACTGCTCTGCCCTTTCGAATTATTAGCATGCCAGCCTCTAAACCAAGCTGAAATGAATGGCTATTTTCAGGGGGCCTGTGAACGAAGCTCTCGGTTTTCTTTTCTTCCTACAAGTTGCTCATTCGTTCGTTCATCCAATCACGCATTCACTCCTTTTAAAAAAAGAAATAAATTTAAAAATTCACGGAGATGCTGCGTCTGTTTTAAAAGAGAGAGAGAGAGAGAGAGAGAACGACAAAGCCTTTTTTATATTTGAAGGAATGTTTTATGAATGAACTATGGTCTGGGTAATTTGTGGCTGAACTTTTTCGGCTATAAAACCAGCCTTTTCTCCTGTTCTTCTTTTTGCTTCTGCAAAAAATGGCACCTTGCCAAAGGATTAAATGCGGGCCGTTAGTATGCAGAGGCTGTCGTCTCGGAGGAAAAGATGCCCCTTTGGGAAACATGCAGGGAGAATAGGAATTATGTTCATTGTGTGGAGGTCTGGCTGTGTACAAGGTGACATGTGTGTGTGTCCCCCACACACACAGACACAATTAAGCAAAGGAATGAGGTTCTCTCCAGAAAAGTTTGGGGTGTTCATTAAAGGTTTGGGGCTCTCTAGATAAGTTTTGGGTGTTTGCTAAAAGTTTTTCGGCTTTCTAACTCTGCCTCCAAGCTTCCGCCATTTCTTTTTCAATATCTTGGAGTTCTTTTAGTTTAACCGGTCTCGTCCAAGGCAGGAGACCTCAGTCCAGTCTTTTCTTCAAAGCTGTTCCATTCTACTCTACTCTATTTTCTATTCTATATTCTATGGTCTATATCCTACTCTACTCTACTCTACTCTACTCTACTCTACTCTACATTCTATTCTATTCTATCTAAAGAATTCTATTCTACTCTATTTTATTCTACTCTGCTCTGCTCTATTTTCTGTTCTATTCCATTCCATTCCATTCCATTCCATGTCTTTCCATTCCATTCCCTATCCTATCCTACTCTATTCTACAATTCAATAGCAGAGTTGAAAGGGACGTTGGAGGTCTTCTAGTCCAACCCCCTGCCTAGGCAGGAAGCCCTATTCTCATTCCATTTTCTATTCTATTATGTTCTCTTCTCTTCTATTCTCATTCAATATCCTATCCTATCCTATCCTATTCTATCTAAATAATTCTATTCTACTCTATTCTGTTCTACTCTGCTGTGCTCTATTTTCTGTTCTATTTTATTCTATTCTATTCTCATTCCATTTTCTATTCTATTCTATTCTCTTCTCATTCAATAGTCTATTCTGTTCTGTTCTATTCTATTCTATTCTATTCTCATTCCATTTTCTATTCTATTCTTTTCTGTTCTATTCTATTCTCATTCCATATTCTATTCTATTCTATTCTATTCTCATTCCATTTTCTATTCTATTCTATTCTCTTCTCATTCAATAGTCTATTCTGTTCTGTTCTATTCTATTCTATTCTAGTCTATTCTCATTCCATTTTCTATTCTATTCTTTTCTGTTCTATTCTATTCTCATTCCATATTCTATTCTATTCTATTCTATTCTCATTCCATTTTCTGTTCTATTCTATTCTCTTCTCATTCAATATTCTATTCTGTTCTGTTCTATTCTATTCTATTCTAGTCTATTCTAGTCTATTCTCATTCCATTTTCTATTCTATTCTTTTCTGTTCTATTCTATTCTCATTCCATATTCTATTCTATTCTCATTCCATATTCTATTCTATTCTATTCTATAGCGATGCCACCTCTTCTCGTGCTCTTGAGGGCATCCCACCTTGCTGAACCTTCTGCTTCTGAATGAAACCTGTTTGAAATGGGACATAAGCTCTGCTGCTTGGGCAAGGGGCTGGACTAGAAGACCTCCGGGGGGCCCTTCCATTTCTCTCCTGAATTCTTTGACCACATCCTAGCTGAAACAAGGGACCACTTTTTCCTTAAAATAAGTAAGGTTCGCCTGACCCTTCCTCCCCCCCCTCCTCCTCCCCCTCCTCCTCCTCCCCCTCCTCCTCCTCCTCCTTCTGAAGAGCTCTCCGGGTTTTAGTGTGTGCCGCTTGCCCTGGAAAGAATTTATAATCAGGCGCCTGTCAAAGGCACCCATTGTTCTCTTCGCACTGAACATGTGGGACAGCCACAAGTGATTTCAGATCTCCTGCAGCCAGGAGCTGGCAGCGAGCGAAAAGCAAGCTTGAATTCTTCAGAGGCATCGAGGAAAAAGCTTTCTGCTTTGCTTTTCTCTTTCCTTTCTTTTCTTAAAAAAACCCGGCGGATTGCTTTAGGGGGAAAAAAGACTTCCCCTTCTTCCAGAAGTGAGCAGTGTCCCTTCGCCGTGGCTGGGACAGCCCAGAGCTTCAAGTTTATTTTGACCGAGCGGAGAAACAACAGCAACAACGAGCCATCAAATTCAGGAGGTTTTGTGGGTTTTTTTGCTGGAGTTCCAGATCAAATCAGTCATGATTCCGAAGGAATTCTCTTCAGTGACTTGTTTGGAGGTACTGACTTGAAAACTCGGGACGGAGAGCTGCCCGAGATGTGGAGAATGGACTAAGCCATGTTCCAGGTTGCGTCTCTTCCTTTCTTTTTTGAACCTCCTCGGTTGGGTTAGGACAGGGGTCTCCCAACCTTTGCAACTTTAAGTCTGAAGGACTTCAGCTCCCAGAATTCTCCAGCCAGCAAAGCTGAGCTGCATTGAGGAGCAAAGCTGGCTGGAGAATTCTGGGAGCTGAAGTCCTTCAGACTTAAAGTTGCAAAGGTTGGAGACCCCTGGGTTAGGAAACGGGCATTTTGATCCAAAGGACTTGAGTTTTGTTTTGCTTTGCAACGGTTCCCCTTGGGGATCGATGCGTTTTTAAGCTTCGGGAGGGAGGGGGGAACCTGTCGTACGATTCCCCAGCTGAATGAGAGAGAGAGAGAGTGTGTGTGTGTAAGAAGAACGCAATGATTGTGACTTGAATCAAAGATGCATAAGACGCCTTCGCTAAATTCTGTTTTCCTTTAAGCTCCCCTGCGTAAATGAAGCTTCCATTTCGGTTTGGCGCAAGAGAGGGAGAGTGAAAATATAGAATTAAATAGGATGATTCTTTATTGGCCCAAGTGTGATTGGACACTCAGTGGATCTTGTCTTTGGTGCCGATGCTCTCCGCGTACATAAAAAAATAAAATAAATTCATCCAGAATCATAAGATACCCTCACTATTAAACGAAGCTTGCTCCGGAGCTGAAATGCGGAGAGTAGAAAAGAGAAAGGGAGAGGAAAGGAGGGAGAGAGAGAAACGGGAGAGAAAGGGGAGGAGAGGAAAGGAGAGAGGAAGGGGAAGCAGCGAAGAGAGGGATGGTAAAGGGAAGAAAGGAGGTAGGGAAGGAGGAGTGACGGAAACGGAAGGGAGCGAAAGGAGAGGAAAGGAGAGAAGAGAAAGAGAGGAAGGGGAAGTAGAGAAGGGAGGGATGGTAAAGGGAAGAAAGGAGGTAGGGAAGGAGTGACGGAAACGGAAGGGAGAGAAAGGAGAGGAAAGGAGAGAAAAGAGGGATGGTAGAGGGAAGAAAGGAGGTGGGGAAGGAGGAGAGAGGGCAGAGATGAAATAGGGCATAATATGCTGTGTGGAAAGCAGAAGAGCAACTGACAGTTGTGGTGGATTGACAGTAAGAGCAACCGATATAATATTGGATAATACAAAATAGCGACTGTTAAGATGCAATGCTATACTTGGAGTTATATGCATGAAAATAAAAACAAAACAAAATCTCTTTTTTTTTAAAAATAAAAAAAGAAGAAGGGTCATAAGATGCAACACTTCTTGTTTCGCTTTGGTTATTTCGCTTTGCAGGCCAGACTTGAATCGAGTTTGGGAAAAGTTTCTTTGAATTGAGACGCGGCGAAGCCCCAAAGATGGGGGTTGCACTGTTTTGTCCAAATATGTAAAAAGTTATGCCCAACCAACAAGCCCTCGCTCTGGATTGTGTTACCGGAGATCTTTTGTGCTGGGATCAACGATAGAAACAAACAGGTTTAAAAAGAAAAAAGAAAAAAAAAAGAGTGGAAATCAAATTACAGTTTTCCTACAGAGCCTGGGCCATGGTGTTTTATTTCCTGGTGGCTTCGGGTTCAAGTTATTTAGATTTATCCTGATGAACAGAGTTGGAAGGGACCTTGCAGGGGTGCATGGGGGGGGACGGGACATGAGGTCCCCCTGTGCCCCATTTTAGCCAGCAGAGTGCTGCAGGAGGCATCCATCCTGTCTCCCTTTCGCTCTCCGCCTCCCCCCATCCGGCCCGCGAAAGAGAGCTACAATGCTGATCCGGCCCTCGAAGAAATCCAGTTTGACACCCCTGCCTTAGAAGAGGTCCTTTTCTAACCACGCTTCTGTTCCTCATCAGGACACGGAAGACGTCGAGAGTCCAAAGTGCAGCATCCGCGACAGCGGCTACGTCGATTGCTGGGACTCGGAGCGCAGCGATTCTCTCTCCCCCCCGCGTCACGGCCGCGATGACTCCTTCGACAGCCTGGATTCCTTCGGGTCTCGGTCTCAGCAGACCCCTTCCCCGGATGTGGTGCTGAGAGGGAGTAGCGATGGTGAGTTGTGCCCCTCCCCACACACACACCCCGCCTTCGTTCCCAGGGAACCAAAGCTCCCTTTCTGACAGGACATAATGTACGAAACCCCCCACCCCCACCCCCGCCCCGTGGTGCAAAATGCTACCGTTTCCACAGCTGGCTTCCGCGGGATGTTCTCTTGGTCACCTGAACGAGAGTTTGACCCTCAGAAAGATGGACGACGGCCACAATGGAGCCCAAAGATTTCTGTTGCGAGACATTTGTGAAGTGAACTTTGCCCCGGTAGTGGAGTGAATCACTACAGTCGTTAAATGAGTGCCACAGTAGTTAAGTGAAGCTGGCTTTGATCCCTAGAGTTTGGGTGGGGCTCAGTGGTGACTCTTTTGTCCCAAGGACCGGCTCATAGATTTCTACTGCTCTCCTCTCCTCTGCCTAGCTGCACATCAGACACTGGACCCAGCTGTTCCTCCTCTTCCTCATGAGTTCTCTCCAGACTCTCCATCTGTTGACTCTCCATCTGAGGGCTGACGGACAGCCCAGGCGCCACCTCTATCTATCTATCTATCTATCTATCTATCTATCTATCTATCTATCTATCTATCTATCTATCTATCTATCTATCTATCTATCTATCTATCTATCTCTATCATCTATTTATCTGTCTATTATATCTATCTATCATATCTATCTATCATCTATCTCTATCATCTATTTATCTGTCTAATCTATCTATCTATCTTTCTTTCTTTCTTTCTTTCTTTCTATCTATCATCTATCCCTATCATCTATTTATCTGTCTATCCTATCTATCTATCTATCTATCTATCTATCTATCTATCTATCTATCTATCTATCTATCATCTATCTCTATCATCTATTTATCTGTCTATCATATCTATCTATCCATCCATCCATCCATCCATCCATCCCTTATTTTATTCTTTCTTTGTTTGATATTGCTTAGAGAGTAAAGAATTAAACACACCAGGTGATTGCTTAAGTATTTATGTCTTCTTCGATAACTTTGGTATTTTCCCATGAGTTTTCTCATTCTTAGCTTTTGCTTGTAAGGACGAAATGTCCCTTCTCCAAATTTCCATCGTGCCCCTTTGAGATGGACTGTGGGTGTTGTGCCATATAACATTTCTTTGCAAGAAAGGCATTGAGAATGCAGAAACGGGCTCCTTTCTCTGCTCAAAGGCGTTTTCCCCCCCCAATTTGCATTTCCAGTGTCCCTTTTCAGCTTAAACTCTGAGTTTCAATTAGCTACCTAGAAACAAAAAAAAAAGGAAAGGAAAGGAAAGGAAAAGGAAAGGAAAGAAAGACGGCCCCAGTTGGCATTCAACACTCTTGCTGTTGGAAGCAGAATCATGGCGAGAAAAATTTGGCTGAGTTCCTTTAGTCCAGCCTCAAACGATATTAATATATTAGCTAAGATTTCATCCTTTTTTCTCACGGTATTATCATTGGTGAATCACAAATTCTGCATAAGAATGGGATGGG
Source organism: Rhabdophis nuchalis (assembly GCA_039707465.1). NCBI lineage: Eukaryota > Metazoa > Chordata > Lepidosauria > Squamata > Natricidae > Rhabdophis > Rhabdophis nuchalis. Next base: position 1,949,783 of record CM077661.1, on the reverse strand, counting down.
ATGGGACAGAACAGAACAGAATATTGGAATGAAGAATAGAACAGAACAGAACTGCACAGAAAAGAGAATAGAATATTGATATGAAGAATAGAGTAGAGTAGAGTAGAGTAGAGTAGAGTAGAGTAGAGTAGAGTAGAGTGGGATGGGATGAGGCGGAACGGAATGGAACTGAATAGAATAATGAATGGAACGGAATGGAGAAATAGACTAGACTAGACTAGTCTAGTCTAGTCTAGTCTAGTCTAGAATAGAATGAGTAGGAGTAGGAATACTAATATGGATAGAATAGAACAGAACGGATCAGAATAGAATAGAATAGAATAGAGAATAGAATAAGGAATAGGAATATGGATAGAATAGAATAGAATAAGAATAGAATTAGAATAGAATAGAATAGAATAGAATAGGGAATAGAATAAGGAATAGGAATATGGATAGAATAGAATAGAATAAGAATAGAATAAGAATTAGAATAGAATAGAATGTAAGAGTAGGGGTAGGAATACTAATATGGATAGAATAGAACAGAACAGAACAGAATAGAATAGAATAGAATAGGGAATAGAATAAGGAATAGGAATATGGATAGGATAGAATAGAATAAGAATAGAATAAGAATTAGAATAGAATAGAATAGAATGTAAGAGTACGGGTAGGAATACTAATATGGATAGAATAGAACAGAACAGAATAGAATAGAATAGAATAAGGAATAGGAAATGGATAGTATATAATAGAATAAGAATAGAATAAGAATTAGAATAGAATAGAATAGAATAGAATAGAATAGAATGTAGGAGTAGGGGTAGGAATACTAATATGGATAGAATAGAACAGAACAGAACAGAATAGAATAGAATAGGGAATAGAATAAGGAATAGGAATATGGATAGAATAGAATAAGGAATACAAATAGAAATAGAAATACGGATAGAATGGAATGGAATACAATAAGGAATGCAATAAGGAATAGGAATATTCATCCATGAGGTAACCAGGCTCCCCACCTCCTGCACCCCAAAATAATAAGACCTCCCCGAAAATAAGGCCAAGCGCTTACTTCGGGGGTCAAAAGAAAATAAGGCCCTGTCGTATTTTCGGGGAAACACATTCGTAGGAAAGATGAGGAGAACAGCCCTACTTCATGTCGTAAGTCTGAAAACTACGTCGTTGAGACCGGAAAGAGAAGAAGGGCCCCCTTCGTGGCCAAATCAATGGACTGATTTTGATGGTGGCGCAGACATTCGGTTCCATTGATGGTGCTGTTTTGTTTTTAAAACAGGGAGGGGAAGCGATTCGGAGTCGGACCTGCCCCACCGAAAGCTGCCGGACGTGAAGAAGGATGACATGTCGGCCCGGCGGACCTCCTACAGCGAGCCCAAATCATTCGTGCCTTTTAACCAGTACCTTCCCAATAAAAGTAACCAGACTGCCTATATCCCGGCTCCCCTACGGAAGAAGAAAGCCGAGCGGGATGACTTCCGGAAGAGTTGGAGCACGATGGCGTCTCCGCGTGGAGGGAGAGGAGGAGGAGGAGGGGAGCGGCCTTTCAGGTAAGGTCTCCTCGGCCCAACCTCAGAGGACCTGTCCTCCGCGGAGAGGTCCCCCAAGAGAAGAGAACATTTTGTACTTCAGGGTTGAGCTGTGGGGAATTCTAGAGAAAACCCTCCTCTTTCGGGGTGCTGAGGCCGTAACCTAGCTGGGTAATGAAATGTCTGCGAGAAAGCCACCAAGCAAAGAGAGCACCAAGGGCCTCCCGATCCTCCCCCTCCCTCTCCTGCTCCCCTTTCCCTTCCTTTTCTCCTCCATTCCATGGAACCCACTCCCTTCTAGCACTGATGTTGTTCCCTAGTAGGGTTATGAAACATCTGGAAAAAACAATGACTACAAGGACCTTTCAGTCCTCTTCCTCCTCCTCCTCTTCTTCTTCCTCCTCCTCTTCTCCTCTTTTTCTTCCTTCTCTTCTTCTCCTCCTTCTTCCTTCGAGCAATGATGGTGTTCCTTTGTAGGGTCATGAAACATCTGCAAAAAGCAAGGAAACTCCAAGAACCCTTCAATCCTCCTCCTCCCCTCCTCCTCCCTCCTCCCCTTCCTCCCCCCCCCTTGATGACATTACCTCTTGTGAGTAACGTCTGCAAAGGAAAAAAAACCCAGCTCAGAGACCACCAGGGACCCCCACAGAGACCTATGAAGTGCGTGTTCAATTCACCGCCGATTTTTCTCGCTGGTCTCGTGGCCAACAATTCTGTAGTCGTTTCAAATGAATTTCTCCTGAGAATCCTTCCTCACCAGGGTGGCTTTTCTCTGTGGATGGAATTTGAGTTGTCCCCTCTCTTCGTTGTAAGCGGTTTGGTTTCAGAAACGGATGAGCTGCTATCGGTTCCTGCGGTTGGAAGTCTGGAAGTTTTCTTCCAGATGTTCTAAAAAGTTTCTCTGGGACGGTTGTTCTACTTTTTGCGTTTGTATGCTGGTTGGATGTTTTCAAAGCCTTCCAATATTCCCTTTTCACCCCCAATATCCTCATGTGGGAGGTCAAAAAAGTCAAGACGGGGAGCCTGTTTTTGCTGGCAGAGGCACCCTGGGGCCCATCCTTTGCTGTTTCCATGGTGGCCCTGCAGGCCACCTCTAAGCACCCCGTGGGCCAGATTCGGCCCCCGGGCCTTGAGTTTGACACTCCTGTTCTAAGGAATTAGGCATGTTCTACATAATAATCGGGGCTGTGAAAATTCACCCCAGCCCACTCGCTGTGGGAATTGGGAGTTGCGCTACTCTGAAAGAAATGGTGGAACAGAATCAGGGCGCGAAAGGAGGGGGCGGAATGAAATGCGAATGGCAAAAATTAAAGTGACTTGTATCTATTTTAAATAACGAAATAGAATTGTTAAATGGCCCCGCGGAGAATTGACTGTGGTCAGTTGGCCGCAGCGAGTTGGCTCTGACAAGCTCCCTCTTTCCCTAGTAACCTCTGTATATAACGCGGTGACTTAGTGGCCAAGACGCTGAGCTTGTCGATCAGAAAGGTCGGCAGTTCGGCGGTTCGAATCCTAGCGGAGTGAGCTCCCGTGACTTGTCCCAGCTTCTGCCAACCTAGCAGTTCGAAAGCACGTTAAAATGCAAGTAGAGAAATAGGGACCACCTTTGGTGGGAAGGGAGCAGCGTTCCGTGCGCCTTCGGCGTTGAGTCATGCCTGCCATATGACCACGGAGATGTCTTCGGACAGCGCTGGCTCTTTGGCTTTGAAACGGAGATGCGCACTGCCCCCTAGAGTTCGAAACGACTAGCACAGATGTGCGAGGGGAACCTTTACCTTTAATCTTTAACCCGATAGCAAACAGCATCCTGAAACCATAGAGGAAGAACCAATGGCGCCACTTGATGGGGACTTCGTGAGCAGCAGCATGACCTCTGCCTCCCTGTCTGCGAAGCCTCTGCGGACACACCTGGGTCCAAAGAACCGGCTTCTCGCCTGTTCTGATAACCAAACAGCTGCGCCCCAGAATGAGGAAATCGGGAAGCTGAGACGGTTGGAACAGGCTGGTATTAAGGTCAGGCCAGCAGCTCACCGCTCTGGCGGCAGGTTAGAGGCTTGGCCCGGCATGTGTTTCATTCATTTGTAGCATTTCCTGTGTGTTCCAGAGTGGCGCGGTAACCTAGAGGGGGAGCTCTCGCCTCACAATCAGGAGGCTGTGAGTTCAATCCTAGGTAGAGACAGATATTTCTCTCTCCTGAGAATATATCTGCCGAACAAAACTCCCCATTGGCAACAAGTATAGCATCCGGCCAGTAAAACACTCAGCTAGCTTTATTCAATTGTCCAGACTCTGCCCCGCATGGGATTATGGGGTCACTAAAAGGAGATGATGATTTTGCTGTGTGTTCCAGTTGTTGTTGGTTGTTGGTTTTTTTTAACGTATGGCCGTATCCCTTTTTATAGCAACCGTCAATTAACCAAATAATTGCCTGCGATTTTATTTATTTATTGGGGCACCAGAAGCCCTCAAGAAACGTGAAGCTTCGCATTGCCGACTTTGTGGTGCTGCCTGCATTGGGTGTGATTGCCGTGACAAGACTAAAACAACTCTAAATCTTTGGTGTGCTTTTCTCTGACGCTTGCGTTTGGATTAATCGAGAAACATATTAAGGGAAGCCGCCTTCCAAAATCAGGATGACGAAAAACGAATAATGAAGAATGGATAGTTACGGCGTAAAAATTGAGTGCAAGAGAGGATTCCGTGCCATTTGTGATTGGGGGTATTGATTGATAATTATAATTTTATCGTTGTAATGTAAGGTTCATAATTTACATTATGATTTATCGACTTTAACGCATTTTTATACTTGACCAATGATGAAGCGTGACCATGGGAGAGGTTCGGATCGCGGGTGAGTGCGAGTCCCTTTCCTCCATCTTGTTTTATCCCTGCAGATGGAAGGATTTAACAGATCGTTCCCGGTTTACGACAATTCGTGTAATTGCCGTTCAGAGCTACCATACCACTGAAAAATGAGACATGAGCAATTTTCACACTTACTGTGAAGCGTCGGGGAAATTCAGGCCGTTCAAATCAGTATAAAGATTTTTTGCAAGCTTCAGCTCTCTACAAGAATCTGACCAACTAACAGTCAAGGGAAATTTAGCGGGAGATAAGAAGGCATTCAAGATGGGCTGGACTTAGATCTCTTGTGGGCGCACAGGGATTTGAGACTTATGCCGTGTTTGACCCCTCCCTCAGGCTCAGCCTGGTCATCTCCTACATTTACCACCGGTGTAACATCCCCATCATCGGATGCTTGGTAACTGCCTCATATTTATGACGGTTGCAGTATACCGGAGTCAAGTGACTCTGTTTTGCAACCTTCAGACAATCAAATTCAATAGGGAAGACTGATGAGATTAACAACCATGCTACTAAACGACAGTAGTAATTTACTTAACAGCGGTGGCAAGCAAGGTTGTAAAAACAGGGCAACTGTAACTTGGTAACTGTCTCGCTTAGCAACAGAAATTTTGGGCTCCGTTGTGGTGGAAGGTCGAGTGGTGCGGCGACCTAGATCAGGAGGCTGGGAGTTCGATCCTAGGTAGAGGCACATATTTTTCTCTCTGGGCACAACGAGAATAGATCTGCCGAACAAAACTCCACATTGGTGACAGGAAGGGCATCTGGCCAGTAAACACTCAGCTCCATTCAGTTGCCCAGACTCCGCCCCGATGCAAGGGATTATGGGGTCGTGAAAAGAAGACGATTGTGGTGGAAGGTCGAGGGCTACCTGTTGGTGACTTTATCTGGGCCAAGAAGCTACGTTGAGTTGCACCTTAGTAAGACTTGCAAAGGAGACCACAAGGCGATTATGGGGAGAAAAAATTGGAAGGAAGAGGATAGCTAGCAGGAGCCAGCCTTGACTGAAGGAGACCTTTGTTCAGATTTAGTTGAGAAATTGACCTCGCTCCCCAGGACACAAACAGTGTAAGTGCCAGGCTCAAATTTGCCAGCCAGGGAAAAGCCGTATGGCGGACTGAGAGCAAATTGTTCTCCAGAAGCTGCGCAGGATTAACTCAGTAGCTGCTACTCTGAGTCCTAATTTTGCCTGACTCTATGACTTTAGCGCTACATTGCTGGGCCACAGCGAGTCAGAAATTATGTGGTTTTTTTTTAAAAAAAACATGAGGATATCCCTGGAATTAGTTACTTTGATTATTCTGAGCATTTGAGGCCGAAGAGGTGTAAAAATGTTTTGTGGCGAGTCCCACCACAAAACTTTGCAAACAACAGCTGAACAACAAATGTCGCACCCTGGGGGTGGGTTCCGGCTTCTGTAACTGCCGATTTGCTCAGGGGTGCGCATCGGGCACGTGTCCGCATTTCGGACGTGCACTTCGCACAGGTGCAAGCTTGATACGCGCTATGCACACACGTGCAGAGGTTAAAAATTGCTTCTGTGCATGCGCAGAAGCAAAAAGGCGCCGCAGATAGGACCGGTTCGGGTGCATACCTGACCAAGTTACTACCTACTCGTCTTTACCAAGCCGTACTGGTAGAAACCCACCTCTGCTGCAGCCTCCTGGGAGCAAAAACGGGCTGCGATGGGGACAAACAGATCAAACGGGCTGTGCCCCGCCCCCGTGCCCCTTACCCATGCGCCCCACCCTTCATGTATGCAGAGACGCGAAAATCAGCTGGCCAGCAGGAGGCTTACACGGATGCACATATCTGATCTGTTAATGGTTCAAGTGAAATTAGCGCTAGATAAGGGTCAATTAAATCTATGGAGCCTGGACTTGGGTCTCTTGTGAGAGCATAGTGATTCCAAACTGATGGCCGCTTTGACCCCACCCTCCGGCTCACTTCCTCGTTTTCAAGGGGGGAAACCAGATTCACTTCACAACTGTGTGGCTAATTTGAGAAGGGCCGGGATTCACTTCATACGTGCGGCAAGAAAAACCGTAATGGGTGTGTGGTGTGAAACGCCTTATCCAATTTCTCATTTAGCGACAGAAACCTTGGGGCTCCGTTGTGGCCGTAAGTTGAGGACAACCCATATCTGAGAATAGTGATATTTTAAAATATATATATAAAAAGATGCCACCCCTTAATGTGTCCCTGCTTGGTCCTCTTATAAAACTTTAGCGCCGCTGCGTGTCTTCTGCATGGATTTTCAGCTTTTGCCGCATGAAGATATGTTGACCTACAACGCCCCTCATCTCCAGCAACAGTCCCAAAATTTGGATGCCTGGGGATTATGGAGGTTGTAGTGGAATACGATGAGAGAGTGACCGATCAGATTTGCTTCCACTAAAAAGCATGCGCGCCGCATTTATTGGCTTTCTTAACGAAGAGCGGTGGGATTCTTAGTCTGTTTCACCTCTGGATTTCTCGTTTCACTTCGCGGCGCCCCAGTCCGAAGCCCGCGGGTCGAGAGGATGAGCTCACCCCGGACATTGTCCTCCACCAAGAAAACCCTTTTGTGTGGTGCCGTCCGCAAAACGATACAGGCTCTGAAGAGGACGAAGACGGTAGAATTCCCGACCTAGAGAAAGACGATTTTGCCGTGCGGAGATCGAGACTCAACCGCCGCGAAGTTGCCTTGCCGTTTACTCACTTCCTCCTCCCTCCTTCCGCCAAGAAAGATCGGAATCGAAGGGAAGAAAGACGGATACGCACCAAAAATTGGGAATGTCTCAGGTGTGCGCATCTATTTGTTTGTGGCGGGAATGGAATTTGTAAATAGGAGGAAGTTGAACGTTGATATCCCTGTATATCTCGCGGGGTTCCCGCAGCCGAATTTGGACACAGATGTAAATTCAGCCACGTTACATAAATATAGGCAGTCCTCAAGTTATAACAGTTCCTTTTGTGACAGTGTTACTGAAACTTTCTTTCTTTGTTTCTTTCTTTCTCCCCCTCTCTCTCCCTTTCTTCTCATTCTTTCTCTCCCATCCTCCTCCTCTTCCTCCTTTCCCTTCCACCCTTCAACTTTTCCACCTTTTTCTTTCTCTCCTCTCCCCCTCCTACTTCTTTTTAATTTCTTTCTTTCCTTCTTCCTTTCTGCCTTCTTTCTTTCTTTTTCTTTCTTTCTTTTTTCCTCCCTCTCCCTCCCTCTCTTTCTTTTTGTTTCCCCCATCCTTCTTCTTTCCTTCCCACCCTCCTGCTCCTCCCTCTTTTCCCTTCCACCCTTCAACTTTTCCACCTTTTTCTCTCTCCTCTCTCCTTCCTACTTCTTTCTTTCTTTCCTTCCTTCCTTCTTCCCTCCCTTCTTTCCTGCCTGCCTTCTTTCTGTCTTTTTTCTTCCTTCCTTCCTTCCTTCCTTCCTTCCTTCCTTCCTTCCTTCTTTCCTGCCTTCTTTCTTTCTTTCGTTCTTTCTTTCTTTCTTTCTTTCTTTCTTTCTTTCTTTCTTTCTTTCTTTCTTTCTTTCTCCCCCTCTCCCCCTCCACCACCTCTCTGAAAAATTAATGCTTCTTTCCCTCTTCAAAACCCAAAGGAATAATTTATAGTAAAGTGTCCAATAGCCTTCCTAGAGGTCACAAATATAATACTTTCTGTTTATTTGTTCTTTGTGCATAAAGAATACCCCTCTCCTTCTGCCAAATGTCGGGATAATCGGCTCTTCCAGCAAATTTCAGGGGAAAAAAAAATCTCTCCCAAGATCTTGCCTGTTTCAGCGGCTTTTAAGGCAGATAAAAAATGTCTCGTTTTGGGGGACAGAGTCGCTGTGTCAACATTTTCTAGTCTGCCTCTCCAAAATGAGTCATGTCTTGGAAAGGTCTCTGAAGAACATACATATCAGGACTGTCAGAGATGCCAGCCTTGGCCCTGGCGAAGTTCTTAGCGCCAGCGAAAACTCCCACCAGCTGCTATATTTGGAAACAAAACTCTGAATTCACGAGAGTGTGGGAAAGTAGGCCTCGTGATTGTCAACATTAGGTAGCGTCGTAAACTTAGTGGAAGAAAAGGCATTGATAGAGTTGAGTTTGACTTGGCAAAGTTTGAAGCTGTAGGGAGCACCTTGAATCTGGACAGTTTAGGACAGGGGTCCCCCAACCTCCGGTCTGTGGCTCAACATCGGCCCACGGCCGGCCAGAAACCGGGCATCGCAAACAAGTGAACCCCCATCTGTGGGATCCAGGCAATGCGTGGAACCCCCCCACATCTAAATCTAGTCCCCTTCTCTCCACCTAAGCTGACCGAGGCTTCCCGAGAGCCTGAAGCCAACTCCTGGTCCCAACAAAAGCCCCTTTTATTAATTGACTATGAATTCTGCTCATTCCCACCCAGCAAAGTCTTTCAAGGGAGGATTTACGGTCACAGACCTTATCTGGCTTGGAGAGCTGCCAGGCCGAGATCTGCAGAACTTGGCAAGGAGTCTCGGAGAGTCACGAACCAATTAAGCGAACTAATGGTCTCCTACAAACTCCACTCCCCTTTCGCTCCTCTTTTATTCCCTATGGGAGGGGCCATTCATCGTCCACCTGTGGCCTTCCTCCCAAGTCAACCCCTGTTCTTTAGCTGTTCCCTCCGCCTGGCAACTCTGTGCATGCGTACAATGGGAACAGGCTCTAGCTGTTCATCTGCCTCATTAATGTCTGATTCTGAAGGCAGCTGAGAACTGTCAGATGGCCCTGGCCCCCTCTCTGCTTCCGACACAGAGTGTTACATCTTTGCCTTTTCTGAATTAAAGGGGTTATCGAAGATGATGGGTTAGTGTTAGGGTTAGGGTTAGAGTTAGGAGTGCTGGCCATGAAGAATTTGCAACCGGGGTATGGAAACGGTCACCTCTTCACTTGCCCAAGCAGCGGGTGTGTTTGCACGCACTCTCCATTTGTGCGAGTGGCAGGCGCGGGTGCACATTGCTCGTGCAAATGGAGCTACGCGCGTGTTTGCCGGCCATTTGCGCACAGAACCATTCCCTCTCCCCTCACCTCCTGCCTGTCCGCAAAGCCAGAAATATTGGGAGAAACTCCGTACTAAAACTTCCTAATAAAATAACAGAGATCATCCTACTAAGGGTAATGGTGATTTTTTTTCCAAAATGGCGGATACGACTCAAGAGTTAAACGGCTGGCGATGGTTCTGTGCTCCTAATTAATGCAGCGCTGGAGGTTGTAAGGTTGGGACTTCACTGATGGCGTGTGATTTGTCCTTGTCTTGTCCTACGAAATCCTTCTTCGGTGACTTTTGGAACGAATATTACACTAGCGGGAAAAAGGTACCCGTGATGCCGGCCAAGGGAGAGACGCCGAAGGAAGGCCAACCATCCTTGCAGGACAAAGGCACAGCAAAAATTCCCGAGACGCAGAGCCGTGGCCTGGCTAAGAAGCCAACCCAGGCGGACTTTCCGAGTTGTGGGAAAGCATCGATCACCCCAGAGGATAAAGAGATCTGGGATCGACTGAAAGTTTCTGGGGAAACGAGGTATGTCGACATAGAGGGAGATCATGTCGCATTTCTGATGCTGTAGCCGGAATCTTTTACCGACTTGAAGTAGATAGTCCTTGATGTATGACCACAGTTAGCCCGAAATTTTCTGCTGTTGGGTGAGACATTTGCTAAGCGGATTTTGCCCCATTTTACGACCTTTCTTGCCTCCGTCGTTAAGTGAATCGCTGCAGTTCACAAGTTAGTAACCTGGTTGCTAAGTGTTGTGGCGCTGCCAGCGGCCAGCAGATTCAAACAGTGAGGAGGGTTAGAAAAAGAAAGAAGAAGGAAAAAAATCTGTCTCTGCCTGCCAGCAATTTGCCTCCTTGCAGCAAACAGCAAGTTTCACTTTCAGTTTAAACACGCCTCCTGATCATCAGCTGTTTTCAGGCTGCCAGGAATTGCTAGAGCCTTTTGCAGCCTCCGCAAGCCCCATTTTCCCAGAGGACAAAGGGTGGGGGCCGGTGGGCGGGCGGGCTGGCTACATTCAGTGTATAAGACGCACCCAAATTTTCACCCTCTTTTTGGGGGGCGGAAAGGTGCGTCTTATACTCCGAAAAACGCGGTAGTTCGGTTGTGGAATGTCTGCAAGAGAACAGCCAAGTTCGTGCACCACCAGGGACCCCCGTAATACTTTTATCATTTAGAAATAATAATTAAGGCTCAGCATTTCCGTGTGTTCCAAGGGCATCTAAAATGTAAAAAAAAAAAAGGTAACCTATTTTGAAAACAGACCATCTTCTGCCGATATCTGTGTGTACAGGAAGTCCTCGACTTACAGCAGTTCCTTTCGTGACCGTTGAAAGTTACAACGGCGCTGGACAAAAAGGGACTTGAGAATGCCTCATATTTACGATGGCGGCAGCAGATTCCCGCAGGGTCCCGCGAACCCCTTTTGCGATCTTCTCACCCGCCAAGTCAACGGGGGAAGCCAGATTCCCTTAACAACCTGGTTGCTCATTGAACGACCGCAGCGATTCGTGTCACAAGAGCAGCGAGGGAGGTCGTGAAACGGGGTGAACGTCGCTTAATGAATGTCTCGCGGATTTTCGGCTCAATACGTTGGGGACCATTTTCATGCTTGATGAATCTAGGATGCCGATCCTTCTATACGGTATCAGGGAACTAATCCCCCCCTCTCCCCTGGTGGGTAAAGACAGGATGCTGTGGCCTAGAGGTGGCGCTCTCACCTCACAATTAAGGAGACCGCGAGTTCGATCCTAGGGAGAGGCCGATATTTCTCTCTCTGGGCAGGAGGAGAATATATCTGCCGAACAAAACTCCGCATTGGCGACAGGGAAAGGCAGTGGGCCAGTAAAATACTCTGCTAGCTCCATTCAGTTGCCCAGACTCCACCCCGCAAGGGATTATGGGGTCGTTAAAAGAGGATGATGATGGTGATGTGGCTAAAGATAGCATCTTGGTCCACCTTTGAGGCCGTTCCCATCCTTTTCTGATCACAACTGTGCAGGAACAAGGGAAATCCCTTCATTGTTAAGATTGTAGCCCTGAATAGAAAGCACTTTGCTTTCTTCCGATGTCTGAACCTCCAACTTCCCACATCTTGGCATCCCTGTTCAGGAAGCAGCTGTAACAACAACAGGCCCCGTTCTGTCCCGTCTTGCATGGCAAGATATCAGGGCTAGACGGTCGTGTTTTACTATCAAGTGTAGCGGAAGGACGGCGGGGACCTAATCTCACTTTTGAAAAGCCGCCCTGTGTAAATTTACACTCCCCAGATTTACACTCTGCCCACCTTCCATTGGGGACCGAAGGAGCTGCGACTCAGGGGGACTCTGTCTGTCATTTTTCTGACTCTGTTTGCCACATCTTTGAGGAGTGCATTTTTTATATTATTACTCAACGTCTCAGTATTATTTGTTTCCTCCAAATCAGCTTCTCTGATCTCCCACGTCCAGATACTCCTTAAATGTTGAACGTTGCAAATATTATTCTTATTTCCACTTTGCCTTTTCATCCAAACTTCTTGTTTTCTTTTGTATGCTTGCAAGTTTTATTTTGGGATGAGAAGGAGGAGGAAGTCAGAAAGGAAGTCCCAAATGTGATTTTTCAAACGGCAATTAGACTTTTATTGGGTGTGTGTGTGTGTGTGTTTCTTTGAAAACATTTTGCTTCTCACCCAAGAAGCATCTTCAGCTCTGACTGGACTAGTGGGGAACGGAAGGATTTATATTCCTTGCAGACAGCTGGTCATCTGCTTCAAAGAGAAAACAAGAAAGTGTTAAGACTACTTTATAAGGCCTTGGGAAGGCCACACTTGGAATACGGCATCCAGTTTTGGTTGCCACGATGTAGAAAAGATGTGGAGACTCTAGAAAGAGTGCAGAGAAGAGCAACAAAGAGGATTAGGGGACTGGAGGCTAAAACATATGAAGAACAGTTGCAGGAACTGGGTAGATCTAGTTGAATGAAAAGAAGGATTAGGGGAGACATGATAGCAGTCTTCCAATATCTCAGGGGTTGCCACAAAGAAGAGGGAGTCAAGCTATTCTCCAAAGCACCTGAGGGTAGAGCAAGAAGCAATGGGTGGAAACTAATCAAGGAGAGAAGCAACTTAGAACTAAGGAGGAATTTCCTGACAGTGAGAACAATTAGTCAGTGGAACAAAAATTGCTTCCAGAAGTTGTGAATGCCCCAACACTGGAAGTCTTTAAGAAGATGTTGGATAGCCATTTGTCTGAAACGTTATAGGGCTTCCTGCCTAGGCAGGGGGTTGGACTAAATGACCTCCAAGGTCCCTTCCAACTCTGCTGTTGCATTATTAATTCCAAAATCCAGTTGCCTTGTGAAGAAGCACCTTTGGGACAACCATGGATGACTGAGAATCCCTCTACAGACTTTTAGCTATGCAATTTAGGGATGAACACGTTCCACATTCCAGTTTGGGAACTCGGTGCCAAAAAAATGGCCCTTCGCCATCACTGGTTGAGCCTCTTCTTAAAAACTTCCAAAGCCTAAGGAAGACGCAAAATAAATTGTCTTCTGTTCTTCAATCAAAGCAGTTAATTCAGCAAATTGAGTCATTTGGTGATATTTTCTCTATCTGCTTTTCTGCTTTTCATTCAGGAAACGTTTGAAGTACACAGTATATCTTAAAAGTAGTCCATGCCATTGTGGGTTTTTTTCCCTCTCCTTCTTCTGGGTGACGTAGAATGCAAAGCATTTAGGTTTGCTAAGCTGGCCGTTATCTTAAACCCTTGGATGTTGGTGCAAATCTTCTTTCGGGACTACTGTTAAAAAGCTTTGATGCTCCTTGTGAAAGATAAATCAAGATTTCTCTGTCGCCTTTCCATGTGGCTTTCATTATTTCTACTCCTTCTCCTCCTCCTTCTCTCTCTCTCTCTCTCTCTCTCTCTCTCTCTCTCTCTCTCTCTCTCTCTCTCTCTCTCTCTCTCTTTCCCTCCACCTCCCCTCTCTCCTGATCTCCTACGTTAGCGAAATACCTTTGCCCGATTCCAATGGGCGTAAGTCATCAGTCTGGGATGTTTGCGCCGAGGCCCAGAGGCAACGGTCCAGCGGTTTGAGTGAGTGTCAAGAAAATAGCGACGAAGAATCGGATGACCTCTTCCCCGATCTCGAAAGAGATGATATGATGGTTAGAAGATTCGGGACTTTTCCGAAACCGATTAGTCCTCTTATCCCGGCTACCCGTTTACCGACTTGCAGTGCTCCATTAAAGCGGCAAAGGAAGGTGGTGGGTCAGAGGGAGCCAAAAGTTCAGCCGAAAGCAGAAAAAAGAGAAAGGTTATTGTGAGCTTCTCACGCCTACTTTTGCATGAAAAAGCTTGAGGGTTGTTGCTTAAGCAGAAAAGGTGAATTTAACACAAGGGGAGGCCAATCGAAACCAATCCGGTGGAAGGGTGTCAAACTCAAGGCTTTATCTGCGGGCTGCATCCAGCATGCAGTGTTTCCGCTACCGGTTCCCCAGAACCTGTCGCAACCGGCTGAATTCCACCCCTGCTTTACTTACGACAAGTATTCCAATGCCATGCATAGCGCCGCCCCTTTTCCCCTTGGGCTTCCGACCAAGCCAAGTCGTAGGTTCGAGGACTTTATCTGGGCTGCATGCGGTTCTGTAGAATCGGGCTCGGCCTCCCGCTAGAGAATTAAATGGCGCTCGCGGTTGCCTTAACAGAAATCCCTCGGGGCTTTGCGTCGCCCAACCTAGTCACGGAGCGCCTTCGTTTATATCAAAAGACCGCGAGGAGGAGAAAAACGATACGGAGAGTGAGAAGGTGGCCGTTCAGAATCGGGAGAGTGAGGATGCTATGGTGAGAAGCTCTGGAGCCCTTTCAAAGCTGGCTGAATCCAGCGAAGGTCGGTTGGTTCCTGTTCGTTTCTTCAAGCAAACTCACGGGGAGGAAAAGTTTCTAAGGACTGAACAGAAGGCAAAGAGGTCAGAAACCTATTCTGGGATTGTCTCCTGCCCTTCCCTTCCTTATCTATTCATACACAACAAGATTTCTGTTTCCAGATAGCATGCCTTCGCTCAGGGGTGGGATTCAGTCAGTTCAGACTGGTTCAGGCAAACCGGTTCGGATCGGTTCAGGCAAACCTGTTCGGATCGGTTCAGGCAAACGGGTCCGCTCCGATGATCAGGTGGGCTTGCCCGCCCGCCCCTGCGCTTTACTTACCTATATCCTCTCAGCTGATTCGCGCGGCAAAGCGGATTGCCGCGCCTCAGCTGAGTTACTCCCCAGAAGTAACATGGAAGCTCCCTTCCCACTCTGTTGTTCTGCATCTTTGACAGCCTCCTGCATGTCAAATGACCGAAGATCGAAGCGATTTTTTCTTCCAGTAGAAATTACTCGAAACAAAACCGCCCGCCACGGTGGTGCAAGTTTCTTACACTCTGTTAAAGGGGGGTGCACAGCCACAGCCCTGACAGGAGGTGCAGATGGAATCCACAGATGTAGAAATTGTCTGCTTGCTCTTGTTTCTATCTTTGGATGCCACAAGTCTTTATTTATTTTCCCCCTGTGCCATTTACAGTTCCGATGATACGCTGGCCACCCATAATGTAGCCCACAAAGCAAGCGTTCCTTTAATTAAAGCCAATATATAATTTGTTGGTGCCAGTCTACTGCAAGAAAAACCAAACCCATTCGCAGTTGTATTCAGTTAGATTAAACAGGTGTCTCGCTTCTTCCTGGGTAGCGTTCGGGACTACAAGTGCTGAGAAATTCTGTCTTTTAATTGTGATTTTAATGCATGCTCTGGGACATACTCTCCTTCCTTGGCTCCTTGTGTTTCGACCTCGGCTTCACCAAAATCACGAAGGAGATTCCTTGTCTTGACAAGGAAACCCCTTTTTCTTAAGCTAAGGGGAACTCCTCTCCTTCACATCCAGCAAAGTCCCGCCAAACAGTCTTTCGAGGCTGAATTTACAGCCACAGACCTTATCAGGCTTGGAGAGCTGCCAGGACGGTATCTTCCAAGCGCGACGCTGTACAAAATAGTTGGCAAGGAGTCTTTGAGAGACACGAACCAATCTTCACACTAAGTGAACTGATTCTCTCTTGCAAACTCCACTCCCCATTCTCTCCTCTTTATTTCGTCCAGGAGGGGCCATTCATCGTCCACCTGTGGCCTTACTCCCAAGTCGACCCTTGTTCCTTAGCTGTTCCTTTCATTTGGCAGCTCTGCGCAGGTGCACACTGGGAACAGGCTCCTGCTGTTCTTCTGCCTCACTGATGTCTGACTCCGAAGGCAGCTGATAACTGTCAGACGGCCCTGGTCCCCCCTCTGTCTCTGACACAGAGCCCTCCTCAGAGCCTTCCTCAGACTCCAGGACTGGCCCATCTTCCTCCCCAACCTCCTCACTGTCTGAGTCTACCACCAGCTCCGCTGACCGATGGCAGGCCACAACACCTTGGGTTGGGGAGGGTTGATTGACAGATCTGCCCTGTATCCCACTGCCAACTAAAACGGACTCTTCTTTTAGCATCCTCGCAACCGATTCAGTGGGAGACGAACACTTTTGTGCGGAGATCTCTCAAAGCCTCGCAACGCAGCCCGCGTACACACCGGAACTCAAGAGACCTAGCGCGACAGGTTTAGCGCAAGAAGACGTACATTCTGTGGTCGACCAGGAAATATCGGGGGCCCGTGCAGAGAGGCAGAAACATCTGGAAATAAATAGCAAACAACTTGCCACCCTCGAAGCTGACCCTTTGCCAATGTGAGCCATTCTCCAGTTCAGAGTTGGCATCCGAATGTCCTCTCGTATAGTGTGTTGTGCAGGGTGCATGATGCATCGCCTTGTACATTAACATGCACGCGTGACAGTAATGAGCTTTGTTGCAGGGGTGGGATTCTGCTGGTTCGGACCGGTTCGGGCGAAACCGGTAGCTCCAGAGATCAGCTCGGAGCGAGCCGCTTCGCTCCTACGAGCAAGTGGGCCCATCCAGCTGCCCCTCTGCTTTACCTACCTTTATCTTCTCCGCTGAGTCACGTGGCCGAGTGGATTGCCACCCCTCAGCTGTTTTCCTTCCCAAGCAGTAATCTGGAAGGTAAGTATTCTCTAAACTGTGCGCACACGCGGACCGTGCATCCTGGTGCGGCCATGAGCGAAGCGAGTATCTGTGTGCACTCAGCGAACTGGTTGTTAAACCAGTTGTTAAACCAGTAGGATCCCATCCCTGCTTTGTTGATAATAAATCTAGGGCAGTTGGGTTGTGTGAACGGTGGTCAGAGAAACGGCTCGTGTTCTGGAGAACTTGGGCGCAAACGTAAGTCGCTGTGATTTTCTCCCGCGATCGGAAGTCTGCTCATTGCAGCTTATCAATTGTATATCGTCTTGCAGAAATAGAATGCGCCGTTCTCATTTGCAGCATCCGAAGCGCCATGGGGTAAAGGCGTTGACCCGCATTAATTATCCCAATAGTATGACCCAGTGGTGGGTTCCCCGGTAATCTGCGATGGGGCCAGCTCTTCTGTTAGGAATTGCTTTCTGGCTTTGCTTTCACACTGTGACTTTGCTAACAGGATAAATTCCAAATTCTAAACATCCTTTTGGGAAGGGGAGGGTGAATAAAACATTATGGAATGTTTTGTGGTGATGGAATGAATGTTTGAATGCTCCTGGTCGGCTCCCCTGCCCTTTAAAACGTTTTATTTCAGAGGAAAAAGCGACCGTTGTCCCTGCCAGCCAGCCGATGCATTTGAATCCTTTGTGGTCCGGCGTTTCTAACTTTATATTTGATTTTATAGATCCGGCTGCAGGACCCCTGTGTCTGACGATGTGGAGTAAGTGTTCGTGTGGCTACTTAAAAACCGCTCGAGCTGCATGCTTTCTGCACTTCCTACTAACTTGAAATGCAGCTGATTCCCTTCGATCCTCACGCTTTCCTTGCCCTTCTGCAGATGGAACATACATGTGCTTTTTCACGTATGCGTTCGCTGTGGCATTCAAAGTCTAAGTTTCCGTAAAGCCGCCATGCATGCAATGTCTGGAAATCCAAACTGTGGCCACGTGTCTGGATTTTGATCACCATGGGGACACTTGCAACGGTCATAAGTGTGAAAAATGGCTTTTTTTCAGTGCCTTTGTAACTTGGAACGGTCTCTAAACAAACTGTTGTAAGTCAAGTACCTATATTTGTCTGTATGATTATTCAGGCACTTTCACCCAACACCAGAAATGTTGACAGACAAGTCGCATTCTTGCGAGCAAAGACATACAAGGCAAGAATGAATATCCAATACTAAAATGATAAGAATAATTTTTCAAACATACAGGAATAACACGGCCCACCTGTTTTCTTTGAAAAGAATGGCTCTCCAGACTTACTAAACAGAAAATCTGGCTGGATATATCAGAAACGAATCGATTTTACATTTGAAAAGTTAAGGTTCCCCTCGCACATACCTGCCAGTTGTTCCCGACTCTAGGGGGCGGTGCTCATCTCCGTTTCAAAGCCCAAGAGCCAGCGCTGTCTGAAGACGTCTCCGTGGTCATGTGGCCGGCATGACTCAACGCCGAAGGCGCACGGAACGCTGTTCCCTTCCCACCAAAAGTGGCTCCTATTTTTCTACTTGCATTTTTACCTGCTTTTGAACTGCTAAGTTGGCAGAAGCTGGGACAAGTCGCGGGAGCTCCCTCCGTTACGCGGCGCTAGGGATTCGAACCGCCGAAATGCCGACATTTTCTGATTAACAAGCGTCTGAGCCACTGAGCCACCACTTCCCTTTTACATTAGTACTAATTTTCTGCTGATTTCAGTTCAGGGTTTCTTACTTTGAAGATGGAATCATGGCTACGCAGCTTTCTAACTTATGAGTTTTTCCCCCCTACTAATAAGACCAATTGCTTAAAAAGAATTATTTTTCTTCCAGCATTTTAGCTCCGTCCCGTAGCCAAACCCCAAATAGTTTTCTAGAGACAGAAGTCCCTTTTGTTCATTTCCACATCAAAAGCTGCTGATAATGCTTACATTTTTGCATTGGGACCACATTTTAAAAATACTTTTTTCTCTCCTGAACTGGAATGTTTAAATAAATAAATGTGGCAGATATCCATGCAGGGAGATGATCATCGTTCTTTAGTCTTTCTCCAAAATCTTTTTTTTTTAAATTGAAACCATTCTTAATCTTGTTCACGGTCTCTATTCCGATGTTCTGCTGAGTTTCATTAGAAGATAAATCGGCATGTTTAATGCTGACTTTAAGACTCCACACAACGTCTCCAAAACATGCTTGCAGATTTATATTATCACTAGTTGCTAATCTGGCATTGCTCGGGTATTTATTTATAAGGGGGGAAATGTCCGGACCGAACGTAATTTCTAACGTTGGATTTTTTTCCGCCCTTACCAGAGGGAGCCCCCTTGTGGAGTACTGGGAAGCCATTACCATGGCAACTCCACTGCGCTGTACAGTAGAAGCCATTTTACGGCAGTATAGAAGCCATTTTAAGGCACAACAGGTTGTATCTTAACAGAACACACATCCCGAGGGGTGTTAGGGGAGTCTTACCACCACAGTATTTGTTTCCAGAGAGTAAGTCATCTGTGTACGGAGTTTGGTTGAAATTGCTCGAGGCATTCCAGAGTTATGCTGGAACATACATACATACATATTTATATACGTATGTATATAGAATAGAGTAGAGTAAAGTAGAGTAGAGTAGAGTAGAGTAGAGTAGAGTCGAATAGAATAGAATAGAATAGAATTATTATTATTAGAATAGAATAGAATAGAATAGAAAATGAATAGAGTAGAATAGAATAGAATAGAATATAGAACATGAATAGAATAGAATCTTTATTGGGAATGGAATGGAATTCTTTATTGGCAAAGTGTGATTTGACACACAAGGAGTTTGTTTCTGTTGCATAAGCTCTCAGTCTAAACATATACAATGACAACAAACTGACAGGTCATGGATCATAGTCACAATAATTAATTAAGCAATTCTGTCCCTATGTGCCAGTCCTGGAAAAAAAACCATCAGCTGCATACGGTGTGTCTTTGAATTGTTTTATCTGTGCTATCTTTGCAATCTAACCGTTTTATCGGGCTTAACATTCGTAACCCGCTTCGTAGCATCATCCTGCAAGAGAAATTGTCATAGAATAGAGAAATTACTCGTTGTCTTATTATGTATTTATACGTCTCGATGTTTTCCAGTTCTTAACAAAATAACAAAAACGAAATTTCTGCATGTGGGTTCCGCAGGGAGGGCTACCAGAGCTTACTCACTGCTGAGCAAAAAAAAAAACTTGCAACTTGCACGTATGTTATTAGTATGGCTGCTTCTGGGCGCCTCCGCTTAAAATGGGTGGGGAACCATGACGTGTGGACTTCAACTCCCAGAATTCCCAAGCTGGCTCAGGGATTCTGGGAGTTGAAGTCCGCAAGTCACACAAGGGCCATACTTCCCCATCTCTGCCTTCGGACTTGAGTCTCGCATATTAAAAGGGCCGGCTCAGGAATTCTGGGAGTTGAAGTCCACGAGTCACACGGGGACTATGGTTTTCTCACCCCTGGGGTGAGGAGATCTCGTGATTCTTAGCTGTCCGGCCAAAAGGCATCTTAAGCTATGGCACTTCACAGCTTTCTATGGAAGCAGAGGCATTGCAGCCCCCTCCTGTGGCTGAAATCTTCAGAATCTGCTGTTGACCGGCTTATTTTCACCTTCCTCTCCAGGAGTGTGAGCATGTGCGACATGCGATGCCCAGACGAGGGCACTGTGAACCAACCGCACAGCCAAGAACGTCACGAAAAGCTGCAGATCGTTCACCACCAGCTGAAGGAAGACGAGGATCAGTGGCAAGATGTGAGTAGCGGGGTCTGCAAAATACCGGTTCACCTGAACCAATCCGAACCGGCTGAATCCCATCTTCGTACTTGGGTGCTTCTTTCCCTTTGCCTTCCTTCACCCTGTGATCTTGTGTAGGATTTAGCCCGGTGGAAAAACCGTCGGAGGAGTGCTTCCCAGGACTTGCTGAAAAAAGAAGCCGAGAGGAAGAAGATGGAGCAGCTACTCATTGGAGGAGAGGGGAGCAGTGAGAGACGGAAAAGCATCAAGACGTACCGAGAGATTGTGGAGGAGAAGTACGTAGCCCTAAGGAAACAACGTTTCCCAAAGTTGAGCTGTGGGGTCCTGGGTGCTCTCTGAGCTTGGTGGGTGTTTTTTACAGATGTTTCATGACCCAACTAGGTAACATCATCAGTGCGAAGAGGAGGAGGAGGAGGAATGTAGGGTTCTTGAAGCTCTCTGAGCTGGGTTGTTTCTTTGGTATTCACTTACCTTCCCTACCAGTTTGCAAATGTGAGCGTGCGCATGTCCGGCCATGCGCTCAGCCTTCCACGCATCCACTTTGCCAAAAAAAAAAGGGCCTAAATGGGATGCGGAAAATGGGGTGTGCAGAGGCCGAAAAAGGGGGTGGCAGAGGCCAAAAATGGGGCGCACGGAGGCAGCAATGGCAGTCCCTGAAGCCTGGAACAGCTGATGCCGATACAACCAACAATCGGCTGCTTGTGATAATCAGGCTGTGCTGAAACTGAAACTGAAACTGGCTGTTTGCTGCAAGGAGGCAGATTGCTGGGAGGCAGAGGACAAAGAGTGAGGGCCAGCGGGTGGGCGGGGCTACATTCGGTGTATAAGACGCATCCAAATTTTCACCCTCTTTTAAGGGGCAGAGGGAGTGCATCTTATACTCCGAAAAATACGGTATGTTATTTTGTCTTTACCTTTGTTTCATGGCCAGGGCGATTACACTGCGTTCAACATATTTAGGTGCAAACAATAAAAATATATTTTAAAAAAGCAAATCAATAAACGCTCCGCCATCTTGGTTTCTGCTACCCTCAAAACCAGAGAGAAGCGCGAACGAGAACTTCACGAGGCCTACAAGAACGCCAGGTCCCAGGAAGAGGCCGATAGGATTCTCCAGCATTACATCGAGAGGTTCGCCATCAGCGAAGCTGTCCTCGAGCGCCTGGAGATGCCAAAACTTTTGGAAAGAAGCCATTCGGTGGAGCCAAATGCATCCTCCCCGCCCAAGGACCCCAACCCCCTCCGATATTTACGGCAGCAGTCGCTCCCGGCCCCGAAATTCACTGCCACGTTCGAAGCCACCATCATCCCCACCACTGGATCGGAGGCCAGCATGACCACCAACTCCCCCTCCTCAAGCAGACCCTCGGGCTGCGTGGCTATGCCTCTGGTGACGCCTAAACCTTACTCCCCCCCAAAAGAGAGCCGGGAGATTTTGAGAAGCTTCAAGGTGGGTTAAGATACGAAAAAGAAGGCGGCCGCCAACGAGATGGGTGGCATGCAAGTTTCATGAATAGGTAGATGATAGGGATGCGGTGGCTCAGTGGCTAAGACGCTGAGCTTGATGCTCAGAAGGTCGGCAGTTAGGTGGTTCGAATCCCTAGCGCAGCGTAACGGAGTGAGCTCTCGTGAGTTGTCCCAGCTTCTGCCAACCTAGCAGTTCGAAAGCACGTAAAAAATGCAAGTAGAAAAATAGGAGCCACCTTTGGTGGGAAGGGAACAGATAGATAATGGATGGATGGATGGATCAATGGATGGACGGACAGACAGGTGATAGATGAGATAGTGGATGGATGGATGGATATACATATAGATTGAGAGATGATGGATGGGATGGATAGATAAGTGAATGGATAGATAGAGAGAGATAAAGGCGATAGATGAGATAGTGGATGGATGGATGGATATACATATAGATTGAGAGATGAGAGATGGTGGATGGGATGGATGGATAAGTGAATGGATAGGTAGAGAGAGGCGATAGATGAGATAGTGGATGGATGGATGGATATACATATAGATTGAGAGATGAGAGATGGTGGATGGGATGGATGGATGGATAAGTGAATGGATAGATAGATAGACAGATGATAGATGAGATAGTTGATGGATGGATGGATGGATGGATATACATATAGATTGAGAGGTGAGATATGATGGATGGGATGGATGGATGGATGGATGAGTGAATGGATAGATAGAGAGACAGATGATAGATGAGATAGATGATGGATTGGTGGGTGGGTGGGTGGGTGGGTGGATGGGTGGATGGATAGATAGATAGATAGATAGATAGATAGATAGATAGATAGATAGATAGATAGATAGATAGATATTTTGTAGTCCTAACCCTCTTCCTTCTCATTAGAGCTAACCCAAGATGGCCCGAGAGCCTTATAATTCTCATCTCCTTTTGGGTTTTGAAATGCAGGTGGATGGAAAGATCACAGTGAACGGAGAAGCCAGCAATGGGGCGGAAGACGAGCCAGACAAGGAATGCCCAGCCTTCCTCTTCGAACCTTCCCCCAATCTTTCAACCAAGTCTGACCACGTGGTGGAATCTCCTGTGGGACCCCTGGAAGGAAGCGCAGATCCCACCCCTCCCGAGTTGGTTCGGAAGAGCTTAATCGAAGACGCTGTACCCAGAGAGCAAGTTGTAAGAGCCAAGATACTTGGGTTAGCAGGAGCCGGGTGGGGAGATAAACAGTTCTACAACTGTTTGTAAACTTAGGCCCACGACTTATAACTCTTTGGTTTTTGTTTGAAGTCACTACAAGTAGTCCTCGACTTAACGCCCGCAACTGAGCCCAGAATTCCTGTTGCTAAGCGAAACATTGGTTAAGTGGCCCCATTCAATAGATTTCCTTGGCTTCTGCTTTTAACCATACATTCAATGTTTTTCTGTAGGACTCCTGCACGGAAGAAGCTGAGCCAGCCAGGCGAAAAGATAGAACTGATTCGGAAGAAGCTTTTCTAGGTAGGGTCTTGCAAATGGACCTTTTTAAAGTATAGTAAACATTCCTGTCTACTTAGCTCAGGGTTGAACTGTGGGGCCCTGGCGTCCTGTGAGCTTGGTGGAGGAGAACAGAATTATTTATTGGCCAAGTGTAATTGGACACACAAGGAGGGGGGGAGGAGGAGGAGGAGGAGGAGGAGGAGGAGGAGGAGAAGAAGAAGAAGAAGAAGAAGAAGAAGAAGAAGAAGAAGAAGAAGAAGAAGAAGAAGAAGAAGAAGAAGAAGAAGAAGAAGAAGAAGAAGAAGTAGAAGTAGAAGTAGAAGTAGAAGTAGAAGTAGAAGTAGAAGTAGAAGTAGTTCTGACCCAGTTTTCCTTAGAAAGCAAGTCTTGGTCCCGACAAAACCCATTTTATTTACATGACTGTGAATTCCTTTCATTCAAAGTCCGCCAGGCTTAGCAAACAGTCTTTCCAAGGAATGTTTATCCACACAAACCTTATCTCGTCTGGAGATCTGCCAGATAACTAGCATCCAAACACAGGGTGAGGCAATGCTTGCCACAGAGTCTCTTATAGTCCCAAACAGAACTTTCCACTCTTGAACCGACCAAAGGAATGAATTGTTTCCTGCAAAAAAACCCTCCCCATTCACTCCTCTTTTGTTTCCTATGGGAGGGGCCAATCTAGGCTTCGAATCAATTAGTTTTGTTTGGCCAGATGGGTGGTTTAATTTTTTCTTTCCTTTTTTTCCTCCGGTCTTTTTCATGGATTACGTCCAGACCTCACGGGACCCAGCACGATGTTTTCCTGTGCCAACCTCCTGGCGGCCAAAGTGGAGGTCGCTTCCTTCCACAACCATTCCAGCGAAACCGAGTCACATCCGGAGCCGAATTCAACGCAAGAGGCGAAAACCCTCGGAAGAGGAAAAGAGAAGGGGACAGAAGTTTCAGTTAGCCAGAAGGTAACTTCAAATGTGTGCCTGAAACTGGAAAAATAATTATGCACCAACAGAAGAAAACGTAATAAAAAAATATGGGAATGTGCAGAGATGGATAGGCTCACGAAAGAACGAAAAGAGAAAGAAGAATCTGAATATTACTCCCTATGGGATTTATGGTACAATTAGCTAGCCCAGGGGTCTGCAAAGTTGGCTCTTTAAAGACGGGTGGACTTCAACTCCCAGAATTCCCCAGCCAGCCTGGGGAATTATGGGAATTGAAGTCCCCCAGTCTTAAAAGAGCCAACTTTGCAGACCCCTGGGCTAGAGGAAAGCGGGGGGGAATGCAGAAAGCAAAAAAGAAAGGAAGGAAGATCAACAAATCAATAGACAACTACAAAACCGGAAAACGATTAAAAGAAAGAAATACGAGATAGACCGTAGCAAATAAACATTATACAAAACAACTTAAATGTAGTTAAAACCTGTGATACATAGAACATATAGAATGTTATATAGAGAATGGGGGGGAAATGTATGAAACAATGTACAGGCACAAATAGCTAAAGTTGTAGTTTGTAAAAGATTTATTTGTAAGAACCACGACGGGCATGTAAAAAAAAAAATGTAATGCGTTGCAAGGACGTGAACTTTGTACAGACAAAATTTTAAAAAAATTAAAAATAAGTAAATCAATAAAATGTGTGCCTGAGAAACAAGGGAAATGTTACCTTTCTTTAAGAGAAATGTGCATTTTTCATAAGCAAACGCTCTTGGGGGGTCGGGAGAGGGAGAGAGAGCAGGAGGGAGGGTGGGGAGATAGATAGATAGATAGATAGACAGACAGACAGACAGACAGACAGACAGACAGACAGACAGACAGACAGACAGACAGATCGATTCTCAATCAAACATAACTGGTTTTCCTGGTCTGAACATCATCGGAAGAGTTGAACTACTTCGACGATATTCTAACGATGTTCTTTACGGATGGTTCCAGGTCCAGATAGATACCTTGGAGGCTCCAAAACCAGGTGAAGACCTGCCTTTTTCTCTTCTGGAGACAAACCACGGGGTTTTGCAGGACGCTCCCCTACAAGATCAAAAAGGTAAATTTCCTAGCTAGGAATAAACGGATCTGCCATCTTTGGTTTCTTTCCCCAAAACCAGTCCTGAAAAAAACCCATAAAGGACGCCGTGTTTCTGCATCCCGTAGTACAGGGGTGTCAAACTGGATTTCTTTGAGGGACGGCCAGTGGAGTAGGCAGCAGAGTCGGACAGTGAGGGAAATCAATTTTAAAAACTTAAAAAAAACATTTAACAGGTTTAAAAGTTTTAATTTTAGCCGTTTTTTCTTTTTTCTGCAGCCGCCGCTGAGACCAGAGATGCATCAAACGTACGTTGATCTTACTGGACATCTTGAACTTTCTTAAGCTGTCTGTCTTACAAGGATTTTTGACAGATTTTCAATAATTTAATTTTTATCAAAAAAAAAAGAGGGTGAAAATCTGGGTGAGTCTTATACACTGAATACATAATTTTTGGCCCCCTGGAAGCCTGCCCCCTTCACCAAAATGGCCGTGCATAGCCTTTAGGAAGCTTCCAGAGTGCTCCTGGGGGCTGGGGAGGGCAGAAATGAGTGAAAAACAGGGTGTTTTTTGCTCATTTCTGCCCCCCCCCCCACACCCTTCCAAGCCTTCAGGAGCAGTCTATAAGCCTCCTAAAATCCTTGCCCTTTTTTTTTTGACAAAAAAAACGGGCCGTTTTTGGGAGGTTTTTTCCCCTCTTCAAAATCTTGGTGCGGCTTATACTCTGGAAAATACGGTATATGCTTCTAATTGTTCATTTGATCAAACTTATTGAAGCGTTCGACTTGCTGGTCTTGGGATCCGGAAGAAGAACGTAGGCGCCAGGAACGGTGGCAGCAGGAACAGGAACGTCTACTCCAGGTAGATGGGGGTTTGGTTTTTCTGATCTATGCTTACTAGCTATGCACCCGTTGCTTCGCGACGAAACTGTGTGATCGGCCTAAGCAGGAGAAATCCGGTTCACTCCGGTTCAATCCGTTGGCTCAGTGGTGGTCGGGGATTGAAACACACAAGGGAATATCGCTCCCGCCGCCTTGAGTCCAGAAGCAGTTCCATAGGTGGGAGGCGTAGACATTTTGGTGAGGTACCGACGTTTAGTCCTGTAAGGAGCCCCAGGCTGCTCCTGAGTGAAGGAGTGGAATGCCTGCCAGTTTGAACTGAGGTAACGGAATGTGAGGCAAGTGGCAGTTGGAACAGAGTTCTTTTCAGGCGGGGAGGGGGAGTAGAACTCCTTAGGATTTTCAACACTTATTGACTTGTTTCCAGCCAATCCCACCCCTGGCCAAGATTCCTGCTTTACAACTTGGGTTGCTACTCTTCCCTTAGGAAAGATACCAGAAGGAGCAGGAGAAGTTGAAAAAAGAGTGGGAAAAGGCACAGAAGGAAGTCGAAGAAGAGGAACGCAAATATTACGAAGAGGTACGAACCCCGAGTTGTGATTGGGGGCAGGCGGGGATGTGCCTCCAAACTCAACGCACACCCTTGGTGTTTTGACCTTTTGTAAATTTGCAGACCCCTTTTTCCTCCCCCTTTTTAAAATTTATTTTGTAGAAGGTTGGCCTGAAACACATTTGAATTATGTGCAGTTGGTCCTCGGCTTACAGCAGCTCCTTTAGTGACCGTTCAAAGCTACGACGGCCCTGGAAAAGCTGACGTATGGACGTTTTTCACAGTCACGAACTTAGTCGCATCCCCACGATCATCTGACTAAAATTCAGATGCTTGGCAACCGGTTCGTACTTATGACCGTTGCTGTGTCCCAAGCGATTCCCTTGTGCGACCTTCCGGGAAGCCAAACCAATGGGGAAGCCAAGATTCACTTAACAACCTCCAGGGTTGCCAACTTATCCAAGTAGCGAAGAAACTGTCTGAAGAAGTGACTTGGATAAGCAGTGAAGTGTTTCCAACGGAAAAAAAGATGTCCCAATTCCCATGATTCAACTTCCAGACAACTCTACTTGGTTGACTTGGGAATCTTCATGGGCTTTGACCATCTTCTCTTCTTTAGGAACGCAAGATCCTTGAAGATACCCTGGTGCCGTTCATGCTGGCTTCAAGCTCTGCAGAGCCTCTGTCGACATCGTCTTCTCTGACGGATGGCAACAGGACGATGGTGCGTCTACAAGTGGAATTTAAGGCTAAAGCAGGGGATGGCCCCCAAAATATAAGTTTTCATAAGACGATGCCTTATAGCAGTGTTTCTCAACCTTGGCGACTTTAAGTCCTGTGGACGTCAACTCCCAGAGTTCTGGGGGTTGACGTCCACAGGACTCAAAGTCGCCAAGGTTGAGAAACACTGCCTTATAGAATATGGTGGCGCAGTGGCTTAGCTCTTGTAGCAGTATGCGTTAAGCCCACTGAGGGGGGAAAAAATGGCGGCCCTCTGAGGTAAACTTCTAACATATATTTGTTCCGGTAGAATTTGATTGATCTAAGTTACTCGGAAGACGATAAGAAGCCAAACGAAGAGGCAAAACTGAAGACGCTGTTCTACGAACAAGAGGGCGCAAAATACAAGGAAAGTCAACCGCGTGAGGAGAACGCGAGGTGCGTAAGAACGAAAGAAATTTCATAAGGGACACCTCTTGAGAAAAAACGGGGAGATGGACATTTGGTTTAGGATAAGATGGAGAAAGAAAGGGCTCAGCGGCTAAGACGCTGAGCTTGTCGATCAGAAAGGTCGGCGGTTCGGCCGTTCGAATCCCTAGCGTTGCATAATGGAGTGAGCTCCCATTAACTTCGCCCAGCTTCTGCCAACCTAGCAGTTCGAAAGTACGTAGAAATGCAAGTAGAAAAATAGGTACCACCTTTGGTGGGAAGGGAACCGTGTGCCTTCGGCTTTGAGTCATGCCATCCACATGACCACGGGGACGTCTTCGGGCAGCGCTGGCTCTTCGGCTTTGAAGCGGGAATGAGCACCCGCCCCCTAGAGTCAGGAACGACAAGCACATATGTGTGAGGAGAACCTTTACCTGAATTTTTATCGTTCCACCTTTCTACAATCTATTTTTCGTTCTTCAGCACGGCGAATCAGGAAGAATATCTCAATGGCTTGAATTGGAGACCGACAGATCAAATTCCCACCCCAGAACGCAGATCTCCTAACAATATGTGTTTGCCATTATGTCCAGGTCAGTGGTGGCTTCATGCCTGTGCTTTAAAACAAAACAAAAAACACCAAACTTGAAAATATCAAAGTTTTGGCTTTTTCACTACGGATCTCGTTTTTCTCCTCACCGGTGTGGCATCTCTCTGGTGGGAAGAAATGCATGGATTCTTACACCAAGTTGAACTTACTTCTGTAAAATGCAGACATAAAACAGGGAAATGTCAACGATAAATTAAGTGCAGTATAAGAAGCGTGCTAGCCTGCTTTTTGGATTCCTTTCCTCTTTTGAGTTCTGCCTTTCCTTCCCAAAATTCTCAGCTCGGTCTTAGCTATAAGTCTATTTTTTATACCCTTAAAAGTCAAAACAATTCTGTACAATTTTGAAAAGGCCTACTCCTCTTCCTCCTTCCTCCTCCTTCCTTCTTTTTCTCTTATCCTTCACCTTTCTCTTTCTTTCTTCCTCCTCTTCTCTTTCTTTCTTTCTTTTTATTTCTCTCTCTCCCAGTCTTTCTCTCTGGCTGTCTCTCCCATCAATCTCATTCTTTGCCTCCCCTCCTCTTGTCCCTCCTTCTCTTCTTTCTCTGTCTTTCTTTCTTTCTCTTTCTCTTTCTCTCTCTCTCTCTTCCTTTCTCTCTCTCCCTCTTCCTGTCTCTCCCATCAATTCTTTGCCTCCCCTCCTCTTGTTCTTCCTCCTCTTTTCTTCCTTCCTTCCTCTTCCTTCCTCTTTTTCCCTGTCATTCTTTCTGTCCGTCTATCCCATCCTTCTCATTCTTTCCCTCCCATAATTTTGTTCCTCTTCTTTCTTTCTTTCTTTCTTTCTTTCTTTCTTTCTTTCTTTCTTTCTTTCTTTCTTTCTTTCTCTTTTTCCTTCTCATTCTTTCTGTGTTCCATCCTTTTGTTCCTTCCTTTCT
Source organism: Rhabdophis nuchalis (assembly GCA_039707465.1). Classification (NCBI taxonomy): domain Eukaryota; kingdom Metazoa; phylum Chordata; class Lepidosauria; order Squamata; family Natricidae; genus Rhabdophis; species Rhabdophis nuchalis. Next base: position 1,920,570 of record CM077661.1, on the reverse strand, counting down.
CTTTCTTTCTTTCTTTCTTTCTTTCTTTCTTTCTTTCTTTCTTTCTTTCTTTCTCTTTTTCCTTCTCATTCTTTCTGTGTTCCATCCTTTTGTTCCTTTCTTTCTTTCTTTCTTTCTTTCTTTCTTTCTTTCTTTCTTTCTTTCTTTCTTTCTTTCTTTCTTTCTTTCTTTTTCTCCCTCCCTCTCTGTCTCCATCTCTGTCTCTCCCATCCTTCTTTCCTTCCCATCCTCCTGCTCCTCCTCCTTCTTCTCTCTTTCCCTGCCACCCTTCTCCCCTTTCCTCCTTTTTCCTTCCTCTCCCTCCTCTCCTCCTCCTCCTCCTCCTCCTCTTGTATAACTATGCAGAGTTCAGACTTGCTTTCCTCATTCCCTAACTTAAAATCCTCCCCTTCAGATGTTCTGTGGAAGCAGCCACTACCAGCCGAATGCAGCCCTTGCATTCCAGACATCAGACAAAAAGATTCACAGCCGGGATATAGTTTGGGCCAGCCGGTCAGTTCCCCAAAAGAAGTTAGGAGGTAAGTGCATTTTGAACGTTTCGGTTCGATGCTGGGCCGCTTCTAAACATTTAATTTATAGCAGAACTGACGTATCGGGCAGATACGTCTTAGTTCATCTTAGATTAAGGTTCCCAGATGTAACACATCAGAAACTGGACGAGAGATGGCAGAATTGAATACAACCGTTTTGTTCTGTTTATTTACTGATTTATTTTTCAATAATTCAGGTGCACGGATTAGACGTCAGAGGAGAAGGCCCCTCAACTTTAACCCTAAATTTAGCCAACATTGCTTAGATGAAACTCAATTTTCTAATTCTATTTCCGTCTGATTTAAAGCCAGATTAGATTTGATTAGGTATTAGATTAAATAGATTGATAAAAAGTATCTACCAGATGTGTCATGAAGCTGTCTATGGTGGGCTTCCAAAATGCTCAAAGCTATCGATCTGAGCTCCCATCCTTTTCAGAGCTCGTACCAGTTGCTAAGCATTAAGGGGGGGGTGGGGGGGTGTCCCACTAAGTCAGAATCAGTGGCGAAAATCAAAAAAATTAACTAGCGGTTCTGTGGGCGTGGCTTGGTGGGTGTGGCAGGGGAAGGATTCTGCAAAATCTCCATTCCCTCCCCACTCCAGGGGAAGGATACTGCAAAATCCCCATTCTCTCCCCATTCCAGGGGAAGGATACTGCAAAATCCCCATTCTCTCCCCACTCCAGGGGAAGGATACTGCAAAATCCCCATTCCCTCCCCACTCCAGGGGAAGGATACTACAAAATCCCCATTCCCTCCCCATTCCAGGGGAAGGATACTGCAAAATCCCCATTCTCTCCCCACTCCAGGGGAAGGATACTGCAAAATCCCCATTCCCTCCCCACTCCAGGGGAAGGATACTACAAAATCCCCATTCCCTCCCCATTCCAGGGGAAGGATACTGCAAAATCCCCATTCTCTCCCCACTCCAGGGGAAGGATACTGCAAAATCTCCATTCCCTCCCCACTCCAGGGGAAGGATACTGCAAAATCTCCCTTCCCTCCCCACTCCAGGGGAAGGATACTGTAAAATCTCCATTCTCTCCCCACTCCAGGGGAAGGATACCGCAAAATCTCCATTCCCTCCTCATTCCAGGGGAAGGATACTGCAAAATCTCCATTCCCTCCCCACTCCAGGGGAAGGATACTGCAAAATCTCCATTCCCTCCCCACTCCAGGGGAAGGATACTGCAAAATCTCCATTCCCTCTCCACTCCAGGGGAAGGATACTGCAAAATCCCCATTCCCTCCCCACTCCAGGGGAAGGATACTGCATAATCCCCATTCCCTCCCCACTCCAGGGGAAGGATACTGCAAAATCCCCACTCCAGGGGAAGGATACTGCAAAATCCCCATTTCCTCCCCACTCCAGGGGAAGGATACTGCAAAATCCCCATTCCCTCCCCACTCCAGGGGAAGGATACTGTAAAATCTCCATTCCCTCCCCACTCCAGGGGAAGGATACTGCAAAATCCCCATTCCCTCCCCACTCCAGGGGAAGGATACTGCAAAATCCCCATTCCCTCCCCACTCCAGGGGAAGGATACTGCAAAATCTCCATTCCCTCCCCACTCCAGGGGAAGGATACTGCAAAATCCCCATTCCCTCCCCACTCTGGGTCCAGCCAGAGGTGGTATTTGCCAGTTCTCCAAACTACTCAAAATTTCCGCTACCGGTTCTCCAGAACCAGTCAGAACCTGCTGAATTTCACACCTGCTTAGAATCCAAAACAATCCAAGATCAACCTGTTGAGTTGACTTGAAGACGGTCTTCTCTCTGGAATCTTATGGCTCTTCCCATCCAAAGAGAGCAAAGCATTTTCTGGAGAAAGTTCTCAACAGTACTGAATTTGGTCAGTAGATGTCAGTGAATCACTGAAGATCTCCTAATGCGGCTCTGAAGCGGCCGAGATTTGAGCAAGCCTGACCATGATAGGATATCACTGGTCAAGGGCTGAAACTCTTGTAGCTGCTTCTTTTCTGTAATTTTTTTCTGAAATTCAGCCAATTCTGGAATTCGGCGGTGGGAAAGGGTCGAGATAGGAGAAAAAGGTGGATTGCATAATCCAATGGAGGCGGTAAAAACTTAAGGGTCACGTATGGGAGGAAACTGAAAGGAAAATAAGTTTAAAAGTTCAGGTGTGGGTAAGAGATGATGGATCAGGGAAAATAGAGTAAAAGAATATTAATGTGTATTAATATTAGAATTATGCAGGTTGGAAAATTATCTTAGCAGCGTGATAGATATCAGGAATAATATCTTAATAAAATAGATATGAAGAATTGGAAAATTAGATTTTGAATGACTGCAAAAATATGAATAGCAGTGAAATGTTAGAATTAAACAATGGGTGATTAGGGGTGTGTGCGTGTGGGTACACACACACACACACACACACACACATAAGATATATATTAGTATAATACCACTGTATTGGGTATCACTGTTTTTTATTCTTATATACTTTATGCATTAAACACGAAACTCAGCCAACTGAACATTTAAAAATGCATCACAAATACCACTGACTGGTGGTAATGATTGATACGGTTTGCTGCCAGTGTCCTAGGTATCAACCAAGGACCTTCTTAAAATATAAGATGTTTCTTGATTTCTATTCCAGGGCAGCTTCCAGAAGTGGGCCATCATCTCCACGTTCTCCCACCATCCAAAGCCAATCGTCTAACAGGTATCCAGTAACCCATTTTGCCAGCCAATCACACTCCTAAAAAGTTAGCCCAAAGTTTAATCAATGCAGTCGTAGACCTGTACAGAACCTGCTCCATACACACAGACACACACACCGTATTTTTCAGAGTATAAGAAGTCAAACACTACCCTGATGCGGCCCTCAATGAAATCGACTGTGACAACCCTGGTTTATAGCAACCGGGACAAGGAAAGTCATAAAATGGGAGCAACACCCACCGAACCCACTACGCAACAGAAAGGATGCGCTCCATTCTGGTCATAGAGTTGAGGGATCCTGGATTGCCGTAAGTCCCCTGGATAAGACTTCAACCCCGCTTTATCGTTTCAGGTCCATCAGTGGGAAGAAACTCTGCTCCAGCTGTGGACTCCCGCTCGGAAAAGGAGCCGCCATGATTATTGAAACCCTCAGTCTTTATTTCCATCTTCAGTGCTTCAAGGTAGGCGCTCCTCTCAAATTAAAACTTTTATCGAAATATAAAATACAAAGGGAAAAAACCAAAAGTAAGAAGAGAGGGAGAGAAAAAGCGAGTGTAGGATAATGAAAGGGACTTTATGGCTCAGCGGCGAAGACGCTGAGCTTGTCGATCAGAAAGGTCGGCAGTTTGGCGGTTCGAATCCCTAGCGCCGCGTAACGGAGCGAGCTTCTGCCCACCTAGCAGTTCGAAAGCACGTAAAAAACGCAAGTAGAAAAATAGGAGCCACCTTTGGTGGGAAGGGAACAGCGTTCCGTGCGCCTTCGGTGCTGAGTCATGCCGGCCACATGACCACGGAGACGTCTTCGGACAGCGCTGGCTCTTCGGCTTTGAAACGGAGATGAGCACCGCCCCCTAGAGTCGTTCCCGAGGGGAACCTTTACCTTTAGTATAACAAAAAGGGGGGGGGGGGAAGGCACCAACGTCCGACTCTCTTTGTCACAGTCAAAAGTAACATTACAACGACAACCCTTTTGCTTTTAAAAACAGGATCAAAGTTTCATGTTTTCTCTCTCTGTCTCTCTCATTGCAAAATCCGGAAGCAATTTCGGACTAGAGGCAAAAAATTAAATATCATCTCTTCATTAGAGATTCTCATTAGAATTAAATCAAAATATACCTCCTCCTTTGCTCATGCAACAGTGTGGAATTTGTAAGGGACAACTCGGAGACGCAGCGGCTGGGACGGACGTCCGGATTAAAAGCGGTCTTCTCACCTGCAGTGAGTGTTACATCAAATCCAGAAGTAAGTCTCCGAAGCATATCTTGGCAAAAACACCTCGATTCTTTAACTGTTTTAGCCAAAAAGGCGTTTTCCGAGCCTCTCAGTCTGTCCCAACTGAGCCTTAGAGATACAATCACACCAGGGGTGGGGTTGCTCCCGGCATTACTGCCGCTTCGGTGCAAGCACAAATTCTCCCCCGCATTCGCAGTTACCCATAAATAGGTCTGTGAATGCGCAGAACATCAAAAAATGGGGAGGTGGGGGAACCCATGCCATGCCAACCGGGGAACCGGTTCGGAGGCATGGCAGGCACGAGTCGCTGCCAGTTCCGGCGACCCAGACCAGCAAACCACAACGGGTTCGGTCGAACCGGGCCGAACCGGTTGAAACCCACCTCTGGATCACACCAAGTTAAAATGCTTCATTTGTAATAGTGGCAAATACCTGTAGCTGAATAGAGGTCAGGATGAAGAGCGTTGCTGTCCATAGGAGTTGGAAATTCTCAACTCAAGAAATGGTGAAAGTCGGGCGTCTACAAATTTGTCCTGTTTTATTTCAGCCTGTTGTACCTTTTGATGGGGAGGTCATTTTTCCTTATTTCCGTTTGTGGCATTGTTTATGATATCAATAAATCTTCTCTCTCCTCTCTCTTTTTCTCTCTCCCCCCTTTTCCCTCTCTCTCCTCTCTCCCTCCTCTCTCTTCTGTCTCTCTCTTTTTCTCGCTCTCTTTCTCTCCCCTTCTCTCTCTCCCTCCTTTCTCTCTCTCTCTCGCTGTCAATGTCTCTCTTTTTCTCTTTTCCCCTTCTCTCTCCCCCTCCCTTTTCTCTCTCCCCCTCCCTTTTCCCTCTCCTTCCCTATCTCTTTTCTTCTCTTTTTCGCTCTCCTCCTTCTCTCTCTTCTCTTTTTTCTCTCTCTCCCTTCCTTTCTCTTTTTCTCTCTCCCCTCTTCTCTCTCTTTTTCTCTTCCACTTGTCTCTCCTTTCTATCTATCTTACCCTACTCTCTCTTCTTTCTCTTTCTCTCCCCCTTGTCTTTCCTTTCTCTCTCTCGTACCCTTCTCGCTCTCCTTTCTCTCCTTCCCGCTCTCTCCTTTCCCTCTCCCTTCTCCTCCTTCTCTCTCTTTCTCCCAAAACGTAGCTGCTGGCCAGCCAACCACTTTGTGACCAGGATCTCAGTTCCGCGTAAGATGTTCTCCATCCTCCTTTGTGTCCTGAGGCCGTTCGGCAAGACGGCGCACGTAAGAGCTCAAATCCAAGGACTCTATAGCTCTCGGTCTCCCTCTTTCAGCTCGTGGGTCGAAAAAGCCTCGAACGCCTCTCTCCTCACGCGATACATCCTTTTATTTCCCGCGTTCACTTACGTTACACGTACGAAGTCTGCGGCTGCACGGTTAAGCACTTTCCCCTCCCAGCAGAAGCCCCTTCCAAAATACCGGCGACGCTCGGTTTTCAGATCCGATATTTTGAAAGGGACGAAGAGGCAATAAATCCCCTGCTGTTTCCATTTCCAAGAAGCGGAGAATTTGAAGTTAAGCGCGAACTTTGCAAGACGTGATCTAATATGCCAATATATTACTTTCATTAATTGAGTTCTCGGGGTGTGGGGAAGTTGAGCAGCATTGTAGAGATCAACTTTTCGGTTTATTACTAAAGAGGTAACTTTTTTTATACAGACTAGTTTGATAAAACATATTGTAATTCTGAAAAAAAAAAACTTTTACTAAATATTGCCTTCCGTGGAGGGGAGTGATTCTCGCAATAAATTATTGCCCGTCCGGTCACACCTTCTCTGAAAATCTAAAACCAGGCTTCTCCGTAGTAACAGGTCATCTGCGTATAACGTTGGCAATTTCACCAAACCAATCCTATAAACATTCGGCAGTTCTCCAACTCTCTGACGGATCATGGCGCCTGGTTTTGTTTTTTATAGCTGACTTTTGCTAACCATTTCAGGTTTAAACTAAGATAAAAACTCTGTGTTTCATTTTACCGGGAAAATAAATAATATTACCACACCCCATTTGTAGTTACTCCATAACAGTGATGGCAAACTTTCTTGGCACTGAGTGCCCAAACTGGTACGCATGCGTGTGGCCAGAGTGCCGGAAACCCAAAAACCACCTGGCCAGTGCGCATGTGTGCCCCGCCCAGCTGGTCTTTGGGTTTCCGGCATCGGCATGCACACTGCACAGCTGGTCTTTCAGAAGACCAAAGACCGACTGACTGGTTCATGCAATCCTGTTTTTTGGCCGCGTTGAGGGAATTTTCAGGCTGTTTTTCAGGCTGTTTTTGGGCCTGTTTTTGGTCCAAGAAACGGCCTGAAAACGGCCCAGAAAAGGCCCAGATAACAGCCTGAAAAATGGCCTATTTCTCTGGCCGTTTACAAGACGTTTTCTGGATGTTTTTCAGGCCATTTTGGGGCTTTTTTTTGGTCCAAGAAACAGCCTGGAAAAGGCCAAGAAAAGGCCCAGATAACAGCCTGAAAAATGGCCTATTTTTCTGGCCCGTTTACAAGACATTTTCTAGATTTTTTTCAGACCATTTTCAGGCCGTTTTTTGGTCCAAAACTGGCCTGAAGAACAACCTGAAAATGGTGCGGATAACAGCCTGAAAAGTGCCCTGTTTTGGGTCATTTTTTTGGTTATTTTCAGGCTGTTTCTCTGGCCGTTTTTGGGGGGCCAAAACCGGTCTGGAAAACAGCCCAGAAAAGATCCGAATAACAGCCCAAAAAATGGCCTGTTATTAGCCATTTTTCGGACCATTTTTGGCACTCCGTTGCCCACGAAGACCAGCTGACCGTGCCGGAAACCAAAAGAACAGCTGGCAACGGTGCGTGTGCTCACCGAGAGGGCATGCCACAGGTTCCCCATCACGGCTCTAAAATGAGGTGGAAATCTCAGTATCTGCAAATTGGAAATTCTGCGGTAACCAGTTTAACGCGGTAGGGAAGAATTTTGAGATTACCCAAAACTTCCAGTGCCCCCTTATGCTCTCTGCAGAAGTAGTGAGAGTGTAAAATGGGCCCCTCTTGTAATAAATCCCCACTCCACCTTTAATAGAAACCCTGAATAGAATTATAATTCTGATAAATCCAAGGCAGAGGCCGGTGCGGGTGGTTCTCGCCTTACAACTGTTCGTTTAGTGGCTGTTCAAAGTTACGACGGCACGCAAAAAATGGACTTAGGGCCATTTTCGCACTTACAACCGTTCTAGCGTCCCCCACTGTCACGCGATCAAAATTCAAACACTGACTCCTACTTACGACGGTCGTAGTATCCCGGGGTCCCACAACCCCCAGATTCACTTAACAACTGTGTTCCTAACCTAACAATGGCAAGGATTCACATAACATCTTGCGGCAGGAAAAATCATAAAATGGGGCCAAACTCACTTAACGACGGAAACGTCGGGCTCAATTGTGGTCGTAAACCAAGGACCCCCTGTGCGGGCCATTTGCAGTGACCACATGGAGAGGTTCCTCTGTTAACGGCGGCTTCTGCATTTCTCCATAATGTCCAATGAATCACCAGCATAGATTAAAATACTCTGATTTTTTTCCTCATTTTTAATTTTTTCCCCCATTATTCTAAGAAGATCGCTCGCTCGTCAAGCTCCCACAACTTCTGATGTGGATGCGACCCATAGGTTATTTTAATTATTATCATTTGGGGGTGGGGGGAGATTTAAGAGCAGTGTCAAGGAAAAAAAACCAATTCACTATATAGCGAGTTGAAATATTAAACACGTTTTAAAGAGTGGTTTACATGGCAATATTATAAATGTAACGGAGTTTTTTTTTTTTTAAGCGTTCCCAAAAAAACCCTGTATGTAGCTTTCCGTTTCTCTAGATGGCAGACATAACCGTGTCATAATTATTTTTATATCTCCTTCATTCTTGGCACTTCCTAAGCCAGGGGTCTCCAACCTTTGCAACTTTAAGTCTGAAGGACTTCAGCTCCCAGAATTCTCCAGCCAGCAAAGCTTATTATGTATATACCCACATAGCAAAGCTGGCTGGAGAATTCTGGGAGCTGAAGTCCTTCAGACTGAAAGTTGCAAAGGTTGGAGACCCCTGTCCTAAGCGATCCATTATTCTTGTTATTTAGAACTAATTCTGTACCCAATATAAAGATTGATCGGGCTGGTAAGCCAAAAGAGGGACTTCCGTTATGGACAAGATCACCAAAGTCTCAAATACCAATTATTACACTAATCTCTATTAATGATATTTATTCTTAAAATGCTCTGGGAAGTAAGAAAAATGTCTAAAAAAAAGGCAACTGCTTTTATAATAAATGTTACATTTATAAATAAACATTGATTAAAATGTGTGGCTTTTTTGGGGGGGGGGGTTTCGTGGCTTTTGGAAGGAATACATTCCAGGAAGATTTTAAATGTATTTCTTTATCAAATTAAACAACCACCCGTCTCCCTCACAGGACAAATAAATACATTAAACAATAGGCTTATTTTTATTTTTATTGCTTTGGATGATGGCATTCCTTGTTATGGCTGTTCTGAACCGAGGCTTCCCCAAAAAGCACGAGGCAAATTCTTGCCCCCGACAAAATCCTTTTTAGTAAACAAATGTGAATTCCTTGCATTCATCTTCACCAAAGGCCTGGCAAACAGTTTTGCAAAGGAATATTTATGACCTTCGGCGTTTGAGTCCTGCCGGCCACGTGAGCACGGAGACGTCTTCGGACAGCGCTGGCTCTTCGGCTTTGAAACGGGGATGAGCACCGCCCCCTAGAGTCGGGAACGACTGGCACAGATGTGCGAAGGGAACCTTGACCGTTAAAGAGAAGTGCTCGCTGGCCGAAGGCCGATGACAGCATGCATTAGATTAGTAGCTGTAGCATCTCCGTTCGCCGTTGCTTCTAATGCAAGATGTCGCAAACTGGTTATTCATCTTGCAGAATACAAAACAACAGCACATTAATGATTTGATGTGAGGCTCGGAGCATTCTGGGCGGGGGGTGGGGGGGATTTCTCCTCGGACACTGGTCTGGCTTTTAATTGAATTTTGATGAGATGATGGATGTCGTATTTTATCCCGAGTCTAGATGCTACATTAACAAGAATGTTTTGTTCGGTTTTTGTCTTGGTAACTAAACTGGGAGGAGATGCATTAACGGAGGGATACAATCAAGATCAAGGGAGGTACTAATACCACTCTATAAAGCCCTAGTAAGGCCACACCTAGAGGACTGCATCCAGTTTTGGTCACCACACTATCAAAAACGACGTTGAAACTCTAGAAAGAGTGCAGAGAAGAGCAACCAGGATGATGAGGGGACTGGAGGGCTAAAACATACAATGACCAGTTGCAGGAACTGGACATGGCTGGTCTAGTGAAGAGAGGGACCAGGGAAGACAGGGGAGCAGCCTTCCAAGATTTGAGGGGCTGCCCCAGAGAAGAAGGGGTGAAGCTATTCTCCAAAGCCCCTTTGAAGGCCAAGCAAGGAAGAATGGATGGGAACTGACCAAGGAGAGATTCAACCTGGAAATAAGGAGGAATTTCCTGACAGAGAGAACCATCAACCCATGGAACAGAAGTTGCCTTCGGAAGTTGTGGGAGCTTCATCACTGGAAGTTTTCCAGAAGAGACTGGACTGCCATCGGTCAGAAATGGTGTAAGGTGTCCTGCTTGGGCGGGGAGGGTTGGACTAGATGACCTCCAAGGTCCCTTCCAACTCTTGATAATCCTTTATTATTCTGTTACTCAGACGTTGTGGGAGCTTCATCCCTGGAGGCTTTCCAGAAGAGACCGGACTGCCCTCTTGTCAGAAATGATCCAGGGTCTCCTGCTTGGGCGGGGAGGGTTGGACTAGATGACCTCCAAGGTCCCTTCCAACTCTGTTAACTGGTATCTGAAAGAGAATTCTGAGCTAAACGGATGCGTTGGGAAGACGCTGGCTGGCAAGGATTTGCTGGCATGCCCGAAAATATTGGCAAAGCCCTGTTCCGAACCCTTGTTGGTTGAGCGCCAGCCCAAGAGAGAGAGAGCATTTCTTACTTATTTGCTGTAAAATTTCATTGTAATTTTTACAATGACAATAAAGATTATTATTATTAAATAAGTGACCCATCTAGGAAGCGAACGCAACAGGTCCCAGTATCCTCACATGACAAATCCAGACACGGGTAGTTGTCAACTTACCACCAATTCTTTCGCGACCGTTCGAAGCTGTGACGGCACTGGTGGGGGAAAAAAAACCCACTTATGACTTATGACTGGTCCTCGCACTTACAACATTCGCCGCCTTCCCCAGCCACGCCCTCAGAATTCGGGCACAGGTAGTCCTCCACATCCGGCCACCATCGAGCCCAAATTTTCCATTGCAAAGCGAGACATTTCATTAGTGAACTAGGCCCCCGTTGTATGGCCTGTCTTGCCACAGTTTTCCAGATAGTAACCCGGTGGTTAAGTGAATCTGGCTCAGAATCTTACAACTGCCAAACGTGTAAAAACAGCCCAGGTTCGAATCCCAGTAAGCTGAATGAGAGCGAAATAGCTTGAAATAGATCTATACTAGTCTCCCTGGTTTATTTATTTATCAGCACTAACGTAACACAAATATAACAAAGGCAACGAAAAAATAGCTTTCTGCCTGGATGGCTCCTAGGGTGAGCCGAAAGACAGGAAAGGAAAGGAGTTCTTTGGTGATAATCTACCTGTTTAATCCTGTGAAAATAAAACAATGTTCAGGAAGGAAGTAAATTAGACCAAGAGAATGGAATGGGCCCGTATTTCCTTTTCATTTTTATTATCAACAACCAGTTAATGGTACACTTTTGTAAAACTATATGCACATGTAGAAATATTTCCCCTTTTAAATAGAAGCATTCATTTGAACCACATATAAATAAACCGGAGTTCCTGAAAACATAATTTAGGACAGTTTAACGTTCACAAAGATATCTTGGAAAAAGGAGAAAGGAGGGTGGGAGGGAATGGGAAATTAAAAAACCCGGCCACGTGCCGTTGAGACCGGTCCACGAGGCCCATCTAAAATGCAAAATAATAATAACAACAACTCATATTTCCTCCCCCCCCCATAAAGACACACCATTCAAGACTACAAGGAGAAGGGGAAAACGGTATTTATACACGTCTAATTCGCGTAGACAGATTTTGCGTCGATATTAACACTATACAATCGAGTCACAGAACACAGTGGCCGAAAGACATGGAAAGGATGTCGGAAAGCAGGGCCGGCGGACGAAACGAACCTCGAGGGTTTTGTGCCTTTGAAAAGAAAAAGAGGGTTAAAAAAACCTTTAAAGGGCAGAGAGGGGTGGGGGGGCTTCAAAATGGCGGGGGCCATGTCATCGCGAAAGGAACACGCTGGGCTGAGGCCCGTTTGCAACAGGGAGTTGGGACTCCTTTTGTAAACACCTCCCTGCTTATTAGAAATGTCCACCCTGTGGGTTGGATGCAACAAGCCAACGTAGGAAGAGGGCTTTAAAAAAAACCCAAAAACCAGAAAAAACTCCGATTGACGTAATAACAAACGGATTTTCTTCTGCTTAAATATGTCAGGATGACCATTTTCGCTTTTGGGGTTCTTTCTTGCAGGGATTCGGAAGCGTTCAAAAGATGCCCGGGCATCCCTGGTGGCGTTTTCTAGGCGGTGTGCTTCAATGGTTGAATGAGGACTGTTGAAGTACACAAGGCGTGGGGAAAAAAACCCCACTGTGGTGGCCTGTTTCGGCAGTGTTTTAAGACGCCGAATTCTAAAAATGAAGAATTTCCAAGCCTGGCCCCTTTCAGACCTGTGGATTTCCAGCTCCCAGAATTCCTGGCTGGCTGGGGGATTCTGGGAGTTGAAGTCTTAAAGGCTGCTGAACCCTGGCTTCACCAATTTGCCTCCCTTAGCAACAGAAAATTCAGGGGGAGGGGGCCCTTGTGGTCGTAAGCCAAGGACGTATCTGTACAACTCGCTAACCGGTTACCTCTTAAGGTCTAACCTTCAAATGGACAAATAAGTTGGCTCTGACCACTATGTAGGGCTGCATCCAGGGGTCTCCAACCTTGGTAACTTTAAGCCTGGAGGACTTCAACTCCCAGCTTTGCTGGCTGGAGAATTCTGAGAGTTAAAGCCCACCAGCTGGCTGGAGAATTCTGGGAGTTGAAGCCCACCAGCTGGCTGGAGAATTCTGGGAGTTGAAGCCCACCAGCTGGCTGGAGAATTCTGGGAGTTGAAGCCCACCAGCTGGCTGGAGAATTCTGAGAGTTAAAGCCCACCAGCTGGCTGGAGAATTCTGAGAGTTAAAGCCCACCAGCTGGCTGGAGAATTCTGGGAGTTGAAGCCCACCAGCTGGCTGGAGAATTCTGGGAGTTGAAGCCCACCAGCTGGCTGGAGAATTCTGGGAGTTGAAGCCCACCAGCTGGCTGGAGAATTCTGGGAGTTGAAGCCCACCAGCTGGCTGGAGAATTCTGGGAGTTGAAGCCCACCAGCTGGCTGGAGAATTCTGGGAGTTGAAGTCTGCCAGGTTTAAAGTTGCCAAGGTTGGAGACTCCTGTTCTAGTCAACCTAGAAGTCTTTAAACTTAAAAGTCCTGGGCTTTTTCTCACCCCAAACGATGGAGTCCCTTTTTGTAGCATCAACCGGTCCTCACTGTGTGCCAGAAAGTTGTCATGTGCATCCCCAAATATGGCCACACCCACAACCAGGTGACGCTATAACGGGCTACCTATCCCGTGCATGGAAAGAGAGAGTCTGCTATGCAAAATGTGCCATCTTTGCATCACCTGGGAGGGGTGAGGTCCTTCCCAGATGTGAACCCTGCGTTGAAACCTTCAGCCACTAGGGGGCAGCAAACCACAGTGGTTCCAGTGTCCTGAGGCTGCCCTCTAGCGGCCAGGCCTGGATGTACAACTCAGAAAATTGGTACAGGTAGTCCTCCGTTTAGTGACTCTTCAGAGTGAGAGAGAAAAAGTGACTTAGGGCCGCTCTTCACAGTTATGACCGTTGCAGGATCCCCGTTGATTCACCAAATTCAGGCGCTCAGCAACCGGTTCGTACTTATGACTGGGGCTGTGTCCCAAGGTCACGCAGTCCCCTTTTGCGACCGTCAGTGAAACAACCAGACGGCAAGGAAAGTCGTAAAATGGGAGGCGAAAGCTCCCTTAACCCATGTCTCACTTAATGATGGAATTTGGGGGCTCTGTTGTGGTCATAAACCCAGGACTACCAGTACTAATTGAAGAGATTTGTAGCTGAAGGCTGAACTATAGGGGGTCCTTGGCGCTCTCTGAGCTGGCCGGTTTTCTTACAGAAATCACCAATTTTTCCCTGACGGTTTCATCATCAGGGTCTGGCGCCGGTCTCTACTGCAGCACCTAGCCCTGATGACATTTCCTAGTGGGGTAGCGAAACGTCTGCAGGGAAACCGAGCTCGGAAGAGCACCCAGGACCCCACGGAATTAATCCCTGCATCTCCCAAGCCTGCGAAGGGAAACGGGTCGACGCCTGGCCAAGCCCAGAGGTCCCCTGGGCCACTAGATGTGCGGCCCCTCCCCACAGGGGGGATGGTGGTCCATGGAGCCCTTGGCTTGCGGGAAGGAGAAACGGGGAAGGGGACGGGTGGGCCTGGGGTGTGGGGGCTTGGGGGGGGCAAGGGGTTCCTTTGCAAGAGTTGCCAAGGGGGGGTGTCTTGTGGCTTTCCGTTTTTGCAGACCTGCGAGTCATGGGGAGCCAATGGGGGGGAGCAGCCAGGAGGACGCTCCCACGGACCCCGCGGGCCACGCGTAGCCTGGGACGCGAGTCCCGGAGGAGCGCCCAACATGAAGGGAGGCGGGGGGGGGGGAGGCTGGCCCCGCCGCCCACCCCTCAAAACATGCCGCCCTTCACCAAGGTGCCTTTGGTGCCGTTGGGTCTCTGCAAAGAGGACAGGACGCTGGCGAAGGGCCCGCCTAAGGAGTCCGGGATGGAGGCGATGGAGCCCGGACCCCCAGCCCAGCCCTGCCCGGGACCCGCTGCGGCTAAGCCCGGGGGCGCCGCGCCCTTGTTCCCCTCCGGCCCCGGCCCGCCGCCTCCCCCGCCGCCTTGCGCCCCCGCAGGGCTGGGCCCGCCGCCTCCGCAGCTGGGCGCCGGGTTGGGGTTGGGGCCCGGCCCGCCGGTACTGTCTGGGTCGGTGCTCTTGGCTTCTTTGCTCTCGTCGTCTCGGGAAGGGTCGGATTTCTTGCCCGACGAGCCGTTCTTAGCCGCCGCCGCCGCTGCCGCCGCCGCCCGTTCCTGCTTGCGGAATTTGGCTCGCCGGTTCTGGAACCAGACCTGGAAGGAGAAAGAAAGAAAAGAAAAGAAAAGAAAGAGGGAGAGATAGAGAGAATGAAAGAGAGAGAGAATGAAAGAGAAAGAAAAAGAAAGAAGAAAGGAAGATAAAGAAAGAAAGAGAAGGAAAGACAGAAAGAAGAAAAAAGAAAAAGAAACAAAAAGAAAGAGAGAGAAAGAAGAAAGAAAGAGGAAGGAAGAAGAAAGGGAGAAAGAAAAAAGAGAAAGAGTAAGAAGAAGAAAAAAGAAAGGGAGAAGAAAGAAAGAGAAAGGAAGAAAGAAAAAGGAAAGAAAAGAAAGAAACAGAGAAACAAATAAAAGAAAAAGAGTGGCAAAGAAGAAAGAGAAAGAATGATAGAGAGAGAAAGAGAGAGAGAAACAAAAAAAGAAAGAGAGAAAGGGAAAGAAAAGAGCACCTGTCCAGTTAAATCCAGGAGAACCCTTCGATCCAGCTTCCTATTCCTGTCCCCGACCCGCTTCGGATTTCTCCCTGCCCATCGGGAAGAAGCAAAGGCGGCGTCGGACTCCCAGTTCCGACAACTCCCTCTCTTCTCTTCTCTTCTCTTCTCTTCTCTTCTCTTCTCTTCTCTTCTCTTCTCTTCTCTTCTCTTCATTTTATTTTTATTTTCTATTCTATTCTATTCTATTTCTATATTTCTATTTCGCTCTGTTCCTATTCCTGTTCTTGTTCAGTTCTGTTCTATTCTATTCCTATTCCCATTCCTCTATTCTATTCATTTCTATTTCTATTTCCTATTCTACTATTTCTACATTTCTATTTCACTCCCTTCCCTTCCTGTTCTGTTCTATTCCACTCCATTCTGCCATCTATTCTATTCTCCCCTCTTCTATTATTTCTATTCTATTATTTCTATCCTATTCCCATTCCATTCCATTCCCAATAGATTTTTTTCTCAACCAGCCTCGGAAGTCTAAAACAGTCCCGTAGATTTGCAGGCTGATTTTGAACGAAATCATCGGAAGGAGACTGGAAGGAATTGAAGAGGCACTTAAAAGCTGAAAAAGCTTTTAAGTGCATCTACAATTTAAAAGCTCAAAAGCTTCATTTAACCACCACAGACCCCTTCCCCCAAATCACCTTGAGAAATTGAAGGAGACAAAGAGCTGGGTGGTTTTTTTTTAAGTGTGTGTGTTTGTGTGTGTGTGTGTGAATATCACTGTGCCAAAACCCAATCAATAAATAACCAAGTCCTTCTTTGTCACGACATTTTCCTTAAGAGCGCCAATACCTCCTTTATAAAGATGGCATGCTATGTTTCCTCTAGGAAAAAGTCAACGGTGGTTGGTTTCTTTGATTTCCTGGAGGGAAAAAAACCCTCCCCGAAAATTACGCCAATTTAGAACCGTCCCTAGATGAAACTACCTCCAATTTATTTATTTAGATTTTTAAAAAAACAACACCTCGCTTTTATTATTTTTATAAATAACTCAGAGCAGCAAATTATACCCAATACTCCATCCTCCTCCTCCTCCTCTTCATCCCACAATCACACCCCTGTGGGGTGGGGTGGGGGCTCGAATGAAAGACTGCTCCCCAAGTCACCCCACTTTTACCTAACCTATTTCTCTGTCAGTGCTGGAAGGTTTTTTTCTGGAAGGTTTCTAGGCAGTTATGGAAGCAAAACAAACACTACAATGGATATATGCCAAAAGTGATTTTTTTTTTCCCCCAAGAGGCAACTGAATTTTCTGGGTTTTTGTTTGAAGAGGTTTCGCTTCTCATCCAAGAAGCTTCCTCGGCATCTATGGGACAATCAAGACCCAAGGTTATAGAGAATCTCCATATAGCAGCACAATGGCTAGACTTCTTTTCCGTTAGCTGCTCAATGGAAGTGAATCCATGAAACTCATGAGGACCATAGAAGCCTTAATTGACCTTAATTGAGGGGAGGGGTCTCCTGCCCCTGCCCCATTGAAATACGGTGGGGAGCTTTCTAATTTGGGTCATGAAATGCCTGCAAGAAAACAAGCAAGGACCTCTCAAATCAACCCTAAAAGGTAACGATTCCCCTCGCACATATGTGCTAGTCGTTCCAGACTCTAGGGGGCAGTGCTCATCTCCATTTCAAAGCTGAAGAGCCAGCACTGTCCGAAGACGTCTCCGTGGTCATGTGTCCGGCATGACTCAATGCTGAAGGCACACGGAACGCTGTTCCCTTCCCATCAAAGGCGGTTCCTATTTTTCTACTTGCATTTTTTTACATGCGTTCAAACTGCTATATTAAATATATAATATATAGTTTTTTTTAAAAAACCAGGGTGTAAACAAACCAAGGGTAGGCAGGATTTAGCAGCTGAAAAGATCCATCTTTTTTTAATCTATTTGAATATAAAATATATTATTTATATGCAGATATACATATATATATATATACCTGCATATTGAATTTACAATTAAATTAAAATGCTGGGCTGAGAAATCCAGGCCCAGCGTTCTAATTTAATTGTAAATTCAATATGCAGGTTTAAAAAGATGCTTAAGAGCGTTTTTATTTCAGAGACGTCAATTGAAAACGGAAATCAAGAATAAATTCATCTCACTCTACAATATACCAGACTGCCTGCTTCTCTTTTAAGTCCTTTCCTATTTTGAATTTCCAAATTGCTCCTTAAGATGTGAGTGGCATCTCAACCAGTTGACGAGAGTCAGGAATGGGATTAAAAAACAATTGCTGGTTCGCAATTGATGCTCCCGAAATATTGAGGTCAGCCCTATCCAGAAAGACACCTACCTATGCGCTGTTTATCATTTTATCCCAGCATCCACAAAAACAGAATAATGATACTAAATAATAATAAAATAAGTCAAGAGATAGTGACTTTTTTTGCCGTGGAGGCGAAGCGGAGTGGTGGGTTTTGCAAAATCATTCGCCTTGAATTCAATTTGCAGCATCTGGAATTTCCTCTTCCCCAAATTTAGCTTTTCCTTGAGTGGGAAATCAACCCCCAAAGCCCCCTGAATATGCAATTTGGCAAAACAATTCTATGTTGTTGTAGAAGACATCAAAGCAGAACAAATAGGTTTAAAACTAATTTCCTTGGGCCGTCAGGCTCTTAAACACAACCACAATCACTCCACGCACTTCTGCATATGACTAGTTTTTCCTTTCCTTTCCTTTCCCTTCCTTCCTTCCTCTTTCCTTCCCTCCTTTCTTTCCTTCCTTCCTTCCCTCTCCTTTCCCTTCCTTCCTTCCTTTTTCTTCCTTCCTTCCTTCCCAACTTCCCAGTTTCTTCTTTCTTTCTTTCTTTCTTTCTTTCTTTCTTTCTTTCTTTCTTTCTTTCTTTCTTTTTTTCCCCTAATTACTTGCATAGGGATTATTCTTATACTATTTATGTTGTTTGTATTTGTTGCATTGCATTTGCACCAGTGAGGCTAAAGCCCATTTCGTTGTGTACCTGATGTAGAAGGAAATCATTAGGACTGGATAACCTCGAACTATGTTCCGACTTGAGCTTAGTGTCCAAAATAATCTGCCGTAACATCCTACCCGTTAATGACTACTTTTACTGCAACAACACAATAGATACAAACTAAATGCAATCCGTTCTAATCTTGATTGCAGGGGAAACGATTTCAGCCATAGAGTAGCAAACGCGTAGAGCACGCTACCCCTAGTGTTGTTACTTCCTCTAACACCTTAAGCTTCCTACCGTGGACCTTACACCTTTCTTAAGATGTCCGTAAAGGGGGCATATATAAGCGCACCAGCATACCTACCATACCTGTCCTACTGTCCCATTGATATGTACTCTTTTTATGTGTTTATGGCTATGCATTTTAAATGGGGGTTTTAATTTGGTTTTAGCATAGGATTGTTTAATTTAATATGCTTTTAAATTTTATAATATTTTGTTTTATGTGTTTTAAATTCCTGTGCGCCGCCCTGGGTCCCTCGTGGAGAAGGGCGGGATATAAATTGAATAAAAATTAAAATAAATAAAATAAATAAATATGTTTTGCTTATTTATATCCATTTATCTGTGCCCTTTTTTCAATGTTTTCATACTTGTTTCCTTGTACTTGTTGACAAAAAACAAACAAATAAAAATAAAACAATAAAGGCTATACTATTGTATACATATTATACAATATATACACAATTTTATATATATACTTGTGTCACAACATTGTGTTAGGTTTTTGAGCTGATCAATAAATCCCAGTAAGGGTAGGGCTAGCTGATGAGAGCTAAAAAGCTCGAAATAGATCTATCCTAGTCTCCCTGATTTATTTATTGATCAGCTCAAAAACCTAACACACATATTTAAAAAGTACACAACGAAACTCATAGCTTTCTGTCTGGATGGTCTCTGGTGACGAGCCGAAAGGCAGAAAAGGAAAGCAGTAGGCTTCCTCCGGTATCACCAGAGACCATCTAGACAGAAAGCCATGAGTTCCGTTGTGTGATTATTTTAATATGTGTGTTAGTTTTATGAGCTGATTATATATATATAAATCTTTATTTTTTAAGAAAAAAAACTGTGGCTTAATGGCTGAAATTGTAGCTCTCGGCTATATATATATAAATATATATATGTAAAAGTAAACCTAAGATTAAAAAATAGATTTAAAATGATGTAACCATTAAATATGATAACACAAAGGTTGGTACCCAGATGACATACTGTAAGATTAATGGTATATAATAATATATATTAAGATATATATGTGTCTTTAGCTTTTTTTTTTTAAGTTTCTTTTTATTTTTCCACCACCACTCTTACATCATTAATCTTACAGGCTGTCATCTGGGTGCAACCTTTCTGTCATCCTATTTAAGGGCTACATCATTTGAATCTCTTTTTTAATCTCACCTTTACCTCTCAATTGCCTTTTAATTCAACTCCTCCTCTATCATTCTTTTCTAAATATCTCTCTCTAACTGGAAGCCTGTTGGGTGCGTCTCGCTGCGCCCAGCAGCCGTTCCGTCAACGCGCCCTGCCACCCCCGACCGTAGAGGGAGCGACCCCCGCCCCCTCTCCCGCACTCCCGAGACGCGTGGCGGCCTGCCCGGCTTCTCCCTTACCTGTACTCGGGCTTCGGTGAGGTCGATCTTCAAGGCCAGCTCCTCACGGGTGTAGATGTCCGGGTAGTGGGTTTCGGCGAAGACCCTCTCCAGCTCTTTCAACTGGGCGCTGGTGAACGTGGTGCGAATCCTGCGCTGTTTCCGCTTCTCGTTCAGGCCGCCGTGGTCGGTGAAGAGCTTGTAGGGGACTGGAAGAGAAGGAGAGAGACAGCTCCGCTTTAAAGGCCCGGCCTTGCGCTCTCCCCATGGCGCCCTTTCCAGAATATATATATATATATATATATTCACACGTGCATCTATCTATCTATCTATCTATCTATCTATCTATCTATCTATCTATCCATCCATCCATCCATCCATCCATCCATCCTCTCTTTATCCATCCATCCATCCATCCATCCATCCATCCATCCATATCTATCTATCTATCTATCTATCTATCTATCTATCTATCTATCTATCTATCTATCTATCTATCTATCTATCTATCTATCTAATCTATCTATCTATCTAATCTATCTATCTATCTATCTGTCTATCCATCCGTCCATCCATCCTCTCTCTTTATCCATATCTATCTATCTATCTATCTATCTATCTATCTATCTATCTATCTATCTATCTATCTATCTATCTATCTATCTATCTATCCATCCATCCCTATCTATCTATCTATCTATCTATCCATCCATCCATCCATCCATCCATCCATCCATCCATCCATCCATCCATCCATCCATCCTCTCTTTATCCATCCATCCCTGTATCTATCTATCTATCTATCTATCTATCTATCTATCTATCTATCTATCTATCTATCTATCTATCTATCCATCCATCCCTATCTATCTATCTATCTATCTATCTATCTATCTATCTATCCATCCATCCATCCATCCATCCATCCATCCTCTCTTTATCCATCCATCCCTGTATCTATCTATCTATCTATCTATCTATCTATCTATCTATCTATCTATCTATCTATCTATCTATCTATCTATCTATCTATCTATCTATCTATCTATCTATCCA
The DNA here is from genome assembly GCA_039707465.1 of Rhabdophis nuchalis. Lineage (NCBI taxonomy): Eukaryota > Metazoa > Chordata > Lepidosauria > Squamata > Natricidae > Rhabdophis > Rhabdophis nuchalis. The sequence continues at coordinate 1,899,770 of CM077661.1, read as the reverse complement.
TCCATCCATCCATCCATCCATCCATCCATCCATCCGTGTGAATTCTTTCTTTTCGTTCTCCCATGAGCACCAAAAGAGGGGAGCGGGGTTTGAACTAAAGACGAGGGAGGCGCCCCGTTTTGGTGCTTGGGGGGGTCTGGACTCGGGGTAGGAAGCCCCCTTTTTATTTCCCGGGGAAACGAACGGCGCGCATCCCCCCCCCAAATGGAAAAAATGCGCGCAAAGGAAAAAGCAAAGGCGGATCCGCGCGCGATTCCTTTCTCGTCCCCCCCCCCTCTCCCGTTCGTCTTCTTCAAGTCAATTCACCTTAAGCATGGAAGAGGCGGCGGTTTTTATAATTTAATTATACGGAACGCAGGGCGGGCATCTCCCCCCGTAAAAAAAAGTTAAAGCTTGCTTCGATTAGTCTACGGGATAGATAGATAGATAGATAGATAGATAGATAGATAGATAGATGGATGGATGGATGGATGGATGGATGGATGGATGGATGGATGGATGGATGGATGGATGGATGGATGGATGGATGGATGGATGGATGGATGGATGGATGGATGGACAGACGGGGGATGGATGGGGGATGGACGGATAGATGGACGGATGGATAAATAGATGGATGGATTGTGGATGGATGGACGGACGGTGGATAGATGGATGGACTGATGGACGGACGGACAGACAGACAGAGACAGAGGATAAAAAGAAAGAAAGAGATAAATAGATAGATAGATAGATAGATAGATAGATAGATAGATAGATAGATAATCTTAATTTTTGCGTATTGCGCTGATAAAAAACAGAAGGGGGGGGGGGGAGGCAGCACCGCCACCGCCTTTGCTAAGGTGAGGGATAAAATTGTGCAAATGCCGCCTCGCCTCCCCAACGCCCCACCGCTTTTCCAAACCCCGCTTTCGCCAGCGATTCTTCCGCGAGGCCCAAAAGCTGCGAAGCCCGCCGCGCGAAAGATTCGCTCCTCCGACGTGGCGTTTAGAACAGAACGCTGCGTCCTTTTTCCCAATCCGAAGCCAAAATATTGCGGCTGTGTTGCCCGGCCAGGCCGAGGAAGGGGCTCCTCCCTCGGAAGGGAACGAAGCTAGAAGCGGGAGCGAGCGGCCCGCCCTTCCTTGCCGGGGACGGGTTTAATCCCGGGCCAGAGCTGGTCCGAGGCGGCAAGCCCAGCCCTTGGCTTTGGATTCGGCGCATCCTTCCGGGAAGAGCTGCTGAAAATCAGGGGTAATCCGGATCGAGGCTCTACAAACGTGAAGAAGAAGAGGAAGAGGAAGAAGAAGAAGAAGAGAAGGAGGAGGAGGAGGAGGAGGAGGAGGAGGAGGAGGAGGAGGAGGAGGAGGAAGAAGAAGAAGAAGAAGAAGAAGAAGAAGAAGAAGAAGAAGAAGAAGAAGAAGAAGAAGAAGAAGAAGAAGAAGAAGAAGAAGAAGAAGAAGAAGAAGAAGAAGAAGAAGAAGAAGAAGAAGAAGAAAGAAGAAAAAAAAGAAGAAAAAGAAGAAGAAGAAGAAGTAGTAGTAGTAGTAGTAGTAGTAGTAGTAGTAGTAGTAGTGCTTGTTTTGGCGAGGGCGAGAAAGCCGCTGGTGTCAGTAATCACCCACTACTACAGCCTTATCTAATTATTCCCCCCTCGCTTTTCAGTCCCCGTCGCAAAATAAATAAATTATGCCGATCATTTTGGCAGCTTAAGATAATTTTGTTGGCGGTTTCGGGTGTGACTTCGGATAGTGTAACCGTGTAAGTGAATTACAGCCGCCGCCGCCGCCCCCCCTTCCCTCCCCACCCCCACCCCTCCTTCTTCCCTTCCCTACCTCTCCTCTCTCCTCTCTCCTTTCCCCGCGATCGCTCCTAACGTGATAAATCCTTTCATTTGGGTAAGCAAATTTGGTTTGGCTTAAAGACGCGAAAGCCCGATGTTTTCCAAATGCAATCAAGGCGCGCGGCGGTAAGCCGCAGGTTTCCCTGCCTGCCTGCCTGCTTCCCTCCCTCCGTCCCTTCCCAGCTAGGCGGAGGTCTTACCTGCCGCGTAGGGGCTGCTCTGGTGGTCCCTAAGGCTGCCCAGGCTGCAGGATCCGGGCGTGAGCGACGGGCAGCCGGAGGTGGCGCCGAAAGTGGTCCGGATGGGGTTATACTGGAAGCCGCTGGCTTGGCTGCAGGAGCTGAAATCCGCGTAAGCCGAAGCCAAGGTGGACGTGTCCATGCCGGCCATGCAGGACTCGTAGGCGGAGGAATTGAGGTAGGAGTATTCCATTTTATACATTGGAAAAGGCTCCAGCTGGCCCAGCCGAAGGGGTCGGAGGAGGGCTCGCCTGGCTGGCCGAGGCCGGGGCTTTGGGGGGCCGGGGGAGGGAGAGAAGATGCTCACGGCTCGGCACTCGCTTCCAGAGTGGCCTCCCTGCTCGCAGCCCAGCCTGGCTTTATGAGAAAAGGGCTGCGAGGAGCTGCCTTGCCTGGAGGTCTCTAGAGCATATAGTTCCCATAATCAAAAACTTGGCCCTTTCCTCTTGGACAATAGCGGAGCGGAGGCTCTGAAGGCAGCCGGCTTTTACATGACAATAACTCATCAGTCTATTGGGCTGGCCGGGGGGGGGGGAGAGTTGGGAGGGGGAGGAAGGGAGGAGGAGGAGGAGGAGGAGGCGGGAGGGGGGGAAGAGAGCGAGAGGGAGAGAGAGAGAGAGAGAGAGAGAGAGAGAGAGAAGCGGGAGCGCGCGAGGTGGAGAAGACGCGCTCCCGAATGTCCTCTTCCTCCTCCTCCTCCTCCCCCCCCTTCCTCTCCTCCTCCTCCTCCTCCCCCCTTCTTCCTCTCCTCCTCCTCCTTCTCTTTTCTCCCCCTCCTTCCCTTCTTCCTCTCCTCCTCCTCTTTTCTCCCCCTCCTTCCCTTCTTCCTCTCCTCCTCCTCTTTTCTCTCCCTCTTCCCATTCTTCCTCTTGTCCCCCCTTCTTCCTCTCCTCCTCCCCCCTTCTTCCTCCCCTCTTTTTCCTCTCCTCCTCCTCCCCTTCTTCTCTCCTCCTCCTCCTTCCCCCTCCTCCCCTTCTTCTCTCCTCCTCCTTCCTCCTTCTCCCCTTCTTCCTCTCCTCCTCCTTCTCTTCTTCCTCTCCTCCTCCTCATCTTTTCTCCCCTTCCCCGTCCTGATTCCTGCATCTCTAATTAGACTTTAATCTTCTCTCTTTCGCCCCCCCCCTCTAACCCGTCCTTGCCCCGCCCTCTTCCCCCCCCCCCCTTTTAATTTTCAAGCAGCCGCCTCGCATGGGCGAGAAGCAAAGCGGGGCGCAGGGCTTGTCTGAACTTTCCAGGAGCCTAAGGGGCCCCCAGGCTACTCTGTGTAATGTTAACCCTTCATCCGTCCCTTGTATGGGATGAACGCAGCGCCGTTTGCATCGCGTTTTACGGCATTAAAAAACATTAATCCGAACAGGCATGAATAGAAATTAACACGGATAAATTATATGTTTCATTTTATCGAGCATTTTACATTTTTTATTCCTGAGAATAGTTGTGGTAGGGGTCCAGGTCCACTCTTTTCTATGGGGCCTGTCTGCCTATCTATCTATCTATCTATCTATCTATCTATCTATCTATCTATCTATCTATCTATCTATCTATCTATCTATCTATCTATCTATCTCATCTATTGTACATTTATATCATATCATATCTATCTATCTTTCTTTCTGTCTGTCTTTCTTTTTTTGTAAGGTTTTTTTTCCTTTTAAAACAAACATTTCGTCATTCATTCATCAGTGAGTCTTCTGAGTCCAAATTTTCTGTTTAGTATCATAATAGTTATAGCTTACCATCAAATTCTTTATATGCATCTATTCTTATTTTAACATTACAACTTAATATATCACCTCTTATTTCTCTTCCTAAATTATTTAATTTTATATTTTTTCCCAGAAATCACCTGTCCTATTAATAATTTTACTTATCATCTATCTACCTATCTACCTATCTATCTACCTTTCTTTCTTTCTTTCTTTCTTTCTTTCTTTCTTTCTTTCTTTCTTTCTTTCTTCTATCTATCTATTATCTATCTATCAGCTACACACACACAAACACGTATATGGCTCCATTTTATTTAGGGCTGTCTTGACGCATAGACTTGCTGGGCACTTGCCGGTGGGCCCCACGAGCATAGGGGCCCCATACTAATCTATGTTAACCCTTCAATGCCCCTTGTATTATATAAACACAGCAACATATTTATTACACTTTATTCGAATTAATACTAACAGGCAAAATAAAGATTTCGTTTGATCGACCATTTGACATTTTTATTCCTGGGAGTCGTAGGGGCCCCAGTACACTGGTTTCCTTCCCCCCCCTCAGGGGCCCATCATGCTGTTAAGAGGGTCCTGGTGGGGAGGAGGGGGAGATTTAAGGACCCCCCCTCCCTTAAACGCAGACGCGCATCCAACCGCGTTCACATGTTACGCGCGGAGCCCCCACGCGAGGCGGGGTCGGGGAGGTGGGCACCCAGGCTTTCTTTCCTCTTCTTTCCTAAGCCCCCTCCTCCCGGGGGGGTGTTTAAAATCTCCCAGCCCTCCCCCTCCCTTTGTTTGGTCCGTGGCTGTTGGGGAAGGCGAGGCCCCTTGATGTCACCGCCAACAGCGTATTTGTAACCGTGTTACGCGCCCAATTGCCGGCCCAAAGGACTCCCCGGAAGGGCGTGAGACCTTATAAAGGACCGAGACGCCAGCAGGGGATGGGCACCTTCGGGAAGGGATCCTGGGGGTGGGGGAGGGAGAGGAAAGCCGGGCCGGGCCAGAGAAATAGGAAAGGCGGCCAACCAGAAGGGCGGCGTCGGTGTTTCGAACCCAAAACTCGCTTTGGTGACGGCCCTTCGCTCTGGCGGCGCGTCCCTCGCGGGTCCCTCCCCTCCCGGGAAAAAAATCCTGGGCATCCCAAGATCGTGCAGGAAGATCCAGCCAGTTCCTCCCCCGTACCCAAATCTATCTATCTATCTATCTATCTATCTATCTATCTATCTATCTATCTATCTATCTATCTATCTATCTATCTATCTATCTATCTATCTATCTATCTATCCATCCATCCATCCATCCATCCATCTATCTATCTATCCATCTCTATCTATCTATCTATCTATCTATCTATCTATCTATCTATCTATCTATCTATCTATCTATCTATCTATCTATCTATCTATCCATCCATCCATCCATCCATCCATCCATCCATCCATCCATCCATATCATCTATCCATCCATCTATCCATCCATCTGTTGTCTATCTCTCTCTCCCTCTCTATCTATCTATCTCGATCTATCAACCTATCGTCAGTCTATTTATCTATCTATCCGTCCATCCATCCATATCATCTATATAATATCTATGAATCTATGTATCCGTCCGTCCGTCCGTCCGTCCATCGATCGATCGATCCATCCATCGATCGATCGATCCATCCATCCATCCATCCATCCATCCATCCATCCATCCATCCATCCATCCATCCATCCATCCATCTATCTATCTATCTACCTACCTACCTACCTACCTATCTACCTATCTACCTACCTATCATCTATTTATTTATCTATCTATGTACACACACGCAGGCACGTATATGGCTCCGTTTTATTTAGGGCTGTCTTAACGCATGGACTTGCTGGGCGCTTGCCCGTGGCCGCCACCAGCATAGGGGCCCCCTCTACCCCAGTGTAACATACACTGAAGGGTAACCCTTCAATTCCGCTTGTATCATAGAAACACAGCAACATATTTATTACACTGTACTGCCTTTAAAAAAAATGTAATACTAACATGCAAAATATATGTTTCATTTTATCGACCCTTTGACTTTTTTATTCCTGGGAACAGTTGTGCAGGGGCCCCAGTGCGGTGCTTTGTCGGGCCCCCATCATGCTGCTAAGACGGGCCCGCCCCTCGTGCCTTTCCCACGACTCCTGCACGGTTCCCGTAAAACGGACACGGGTCCGGTTTCCAAGCCCCGTCCCGAAGCTTCGCGGGCGCGCTTGCGTATTTGCGCAGCGGGTGGTTTCGTTCGCTTCCTTTTGCCTCGAGGTTGATATTCTTTCGAGTGGTTGCCTCCCCCCCCCCCCCACGCCCCCCGATCATTATTTTTCTTCCCGGATTATTTGTCTCCTCCCCGGCGAGACGGCGGAGCGAAAGCCGTTCTCAGCGCTGGGTGGCGGCGCCTCCCGTCCCCTCCCCTCCCGCCCCGTCCTAAAGATAGAAGCCAGGGGCTAATTAGCTGCATCGCCTTCATTACCGCCCGTTAGGTCATTAAAGTAGTAACCTCCGAGTAGTTACCAGGCTTCCGTCCAGGCCAATCAGCGCAACGCGGGGCTGTGTGTCTCTGTGTATGTGTGTAGGTAGACAGGCAGACAGAGACAGAGACAGAAAGATAGATATATAAAGATGATAGACAGATAGATAGATAGATAGATAGATAGATAGATAGATAGATAGATAGATAGATAGATAGATAGATAGATAGATAGATAGATAGATATGATATGGATGGATAGACAGACAGAGACAGAGACAGAAAGATAGATATATAAAGATGATAGATAGATAGATAGATAGATAGATAGATAGATAGATAGATAGATAGATAGATAGATAGATAGATAGATATGATATGGATGGATAGACAGACAGATAGACAGACAGAAAGAGAGATATAGACAGATAGACAGGCAGAAATAGAGAGAGAGAGAGAGAGAGAGAGAGGAGAGAGAGAGAGAGAGAGAGAGAGAGAGAGAGAGAGAGAGAGAGAGAGAGAGAGAGAGAGAGAGAGAGAGAGAATTGTATGCCAGGGGGGTCTCCAAAATTGGCAGCTTTAAGACTTGGGGACTTCAACTCCCAGAATCCCTCAGCCTCTTTCTTTTTCTTTCTTTTTTCTTTTTCTTCCACCCCTCCCTCCCTCCTTTCTTCCTTCCTCTTCCTTCCTTCCTTCTATCCATTCCTTCCTTCCTTCTTCTCTCCTTTCTTTCCATCTTCCTTCCTTTCCTTCTCTTCCTTCCTTCTTTCCTTCCTTCCGTCTTTCCTTTATCCCTCCCTCCCGCTTCTTTCTTTCTTTCCCATATTTCTTTCCTTCTTTCTTTTCCTTCCTTCCTCCTTTCCCTTCCTCCTTTCCCTTCCTCCTTTCTCTTTTTTCCATCTTCCTTTCCCTTCCTTCCTTCCTTTTTTCCTTTTCCTCTGCCCTTCCCATTATTCTCTCCCACCCTGTTGAAAAGCCTGTTATTGGGGGGCGGGGGGGGGGGGGAAGCAGCCAAAGAAGGCAGAAGACAAAATGCCATTGTAGGGAAGTTGCAATTCTCTGGCCAGGCTGCTCATCTCTCTCGCTCTTCCGAAACGTTTTTCCCAACCCCTCCGGCTATCGACACCCGGGAACAGGGGACGGATCAAATATTAAAGACCAGCGGGGCCTTCCTGAGCGCCTCTCTTTTTGATTGCTTCATTTCGAGGAGACCCCCAACAGAGATGGCCGAGGAGTAGCAGGGAAACCTCTGCCGATGATGGTCTTTGGAGTCCTCAGGACGAAAAAGCAAGCTGCTGTTCAACACACCCAGGGGGGTGCGCGGACCGGGAGTTTTGATCAAACTCTGGGTCAAAACACGAGAGAAACCTCAACCCAGCAACTGACAATAGCTTTTCTTTCTTTCTTTCTTTCTTTCTTTCTTTCTTTCTTTCTTTCTTTCTTTCTTTCTTTCTTTCTTTCTTTCTTTCTTTCTTTCTTTCTTCCTTTCTGTTCCTTCCTTCCTAGGTTGAATCCTTCCCTTGTTCAGTTTGCAATTCATGATTCCTTGTCTGGTGTTTGGGGGCTTTGGAGAATAGCTTGACCCCCCCCCTCCTCTCTATGGCAGCCCCTCCAATATTGGAAGGCTGCTATCTTGTCTCCCTTGCTCCTTCTCTTCACTTCACCTGTAACTTAATCATCGTAGAGCCCTTTGCCATTCTATATTATGCGTTTAAGAAAAAAAAACCACAGGCTTTTTTCCTTTGCAAAAGAAAGCAGTGGATCTCTCTAAGAAATTACTCACCCTAAATTGAGACTGCATACATTCTGAATAAAATCAGCTGCAGAGAATCCACTGGAGATATTGTGAACCCTGGAAATGAGGGGGGGGGGGGCAAAAAAAACCCAGAAGTAGTTGCTACTCCTTCTTGGAGGAGGAATCTCCCCTCTGTTGCTTCCTCTCCTTTTTATTTTTATTTTGCTAAGAGCTGCTGGATTGGAAGGCTCTGAGACCCACTTTAAGCGGTGCCCAGATGTAGAAGTGACATCTGTGGATAACAAAAGGGAATAAATTGAATTAGGCCACAAGGCCTTGAATCTCTTGGCAAGCGGGTCCTGGGGAACACATGTGCCCTGTCGCGAATGAAAAGAAAAGCCCTAGCCCAGAGGGACTGTATCCTGGGACGCAGTGGCTCGGTGGCTTGTCGATCAGAAACGTTGGCAGTTTGGCGGTCCGAATCCCGAGCGCCGCATCACAGAGGGAGTTCCCGTGACTTGGCCCAGCTTCTGCCAACCTAGCCGTTCAAAAGCACATCCAAAAATGCAAGTGGAAAAATAGGGAACCACCTTTGGTGGGGAGGGAACAAGCGTTCCGTGGCAGAAACTGAGGGCGGAGTCAAAACAGGAATCAGCCTAGAATCCCTACGTAGCCATAAGCAAACTAACTCCAACCTCCCTTGGAACTCCGTCGGCCTTGCAGTCTACACCAGGCGGTCACCATTAGTTGAGAAGATAACCGTGCATAAGTTGTTTAGCAATAGATTATTAACAAGAGTTGGAAGGGACCTTGCAGGTCATCTAGTCCAACCCCCTGCCCAAGCAGGAGATCTTACATCGGCCTCTACCTAGGATTGAACTCACAACCTCCTGATTGTGAGGCGAGAGATCCACCTCTAAGCCAATAAATCAACTGAATCGGACCTTCACCCCTGGACCTGGTCAGGAGTGGGTTCCGGCTTCTTCTACTGCTACTCAGCGATGCGCTTGGTGCATGATGTGCGCGCATGGACACTAGGTTTTAAAAATGCTTCTGCACATGCGGAGAAGCCAAAAACAAGATGCGGTGCCTATGGCGCTGCTGATAGAATCAGTTCAGGGGCATGGCCAGCCACATTACTATCTGCTCAGCTGAACCGAGCCGAACCGGTAGAAACCCACCCCTGAATCTAGTCTTTCCCACCTAACAGGAAGCGAGACAGCAATATTATCTGCTGTTATTGTTGTTGTTGCTGTTTACAAGTGTTTGGGGATTTTCATCTGGCAAATCAGATGGTTAAACGTCTAGATATTCCCATGTAACACCGCTCCTGCGCGAGCTGCACTGGTTACCTGTGGTCTTTCGGGTGCGCTTCAAGGTGTTGATTACCATCTTTAAAGCGCTCCATGGCACGGGACCAAGCTACCTGCGAGACCGCATCCTACCTCATACATCCCTGCGGCCAATTCGCTCCCACAGAGAGGGACTTCTCCGGGTGCCGCCCACCAGGCAATGCCAGCGGACGACGCCCGGAGGAAGGGCCTTCTCTGTGGTGGGCCCAACCCTCTGGAACGACCTACCCCCCGACCTCAGAACAACCACGGACCTCCGCACCTTCTGCCAGAAATTAAAGACACTTTTGTTCCATCAGGCCGGTTTGGCCTAAGTTATTTACCTAGCCTTCAGTCTGTATTATAAATTGTTTTAATTGGGTTTTTAAATGGATTATGTTTTAACTTTCTAAATTTTAGCACAGGGACAACCTATTTAATTCGATTTTAATTATTTATATTTTGTACTGTTTGTTTTAATTTCCTGTGCACCGCCCCGGGTCCCTTCAGGGAGAGGGTGCGGTTATATAAATTTAATAATAAATAAATTTAATAATAAATAAACTACGCGACTCAGAGTGCTGAAAGGCTCTCTCTGCGTGAGACGTTTTTCACCATCTCTGTGGCTTTTCTGATGCTGGTTTAGAGGCGTTTCCCCGGCTCATCGAGATGTAAATAGCTGATTCATTGGATTTCCGGACGATAGGATCGCGGATTGGAAAGGGCCCCGAAAGCAATTGGACAGGGGAGATGGCCGAATCAGAGAGTTGTGGCACAAACGAGGAAGGGAACTTCTGCTCCTGGGTTTTTAGGGAGAAATGTTGCAAAAATCGAATAAGATCCGGGGAAAGTTAAGGAGCAGAGTCAGCTGAGTGGCGGTGCAGATTTGAACCCCCTCCCCCCCCCCCAACCCCACATTTGCAATTCTCTAAGGCAAGGCCCTGGGAGGACTGTTTGATCGGAGATACCATTTGTGATAGATGGGAACTCGCTGCATTGCCGTCGAAAATCGAAGAGCTGCCGTGGTTTTGAAGGCCTTTGCGCGATCTTCCGTTATGCAGGAGATATTTTCTGATGACGAAAAATCATTTCGGGCCAGTTTTTAAATGTAGGGCGATCCGTCTTGTGGACACGGCTGCTTTTAAATATTCAGTGCATTTTCAAGAGAGGTTTAGCCTTAACAGTTAAAGGAAAGATATATACGAAACACTGGGCACAATCGGCCTAAAATAAAATAAAATAAAACTCTTTTAAACAAAGTGAAATATGTAACCATCAAATATCGACTATCCTTCCTTCCTCCCTCTTTTCTTTCCTTCCTTCCTCTTTCTTTTTTCTTTCTTTTCTTCCTTCCTCCATTCCTCCCTCCCTCCTTCCCTCCCTTTCCTTTCTTTGTTCCTTCCTTTGTTCCTTCCCCTTTCTTTCTTTCTTTCTTTCTTTCTTTCTTTCTTTCTTTCTTTCTTTTTTCTTTCCTCCCTCCCTCCCTCCTTTCCCACCTTTCTTTCTTTCCTTCCTCCTTTCCCTCCATCCCTCCTTCCTTTTTCTTTCCTTCCTCTTCCCTTCCTTCTTCCCTCCCTCTCTCCCTTCCTTTCCTTCCTCCCTCTTTCCTTTCTTCCTTTCCTTTCATCTCCTTCCTCCCTCTTTCTTTATTTTCTTTCCTTCCTTTCCTTCCCTTTCCTTCCTTCCTCCTTTCCTTCCTTCCCTCCTCTTTCTTTTTCCTCCCTTTCTTCCCTTCCTTCTTTCTTTCTTTCTTTCTTTCTTTCTTTCTTTTCTTTCTTTCTTTCTTTCTTTCTTTCTTTCTTTCTTTCTTTCTCCATTGCTTTAAATAGCTACAACAAGACTTTCTTGTCTGGTCCTCAGTGTTCAAATCCCTTAATTGCTCCTTGGCTATCATTAGCTGCCGTGGTGACCCTGAAGTCAGCAAGTGGACTAGGGTAAAGATCACACCCATTTCTTCTCAGGGCACTGCTGGGCCAGACAAGGGGGGGGGGGTTTGTAAGTGGCCCATTCCCTCCCACCCCCAATTTCTTCTTCAGTAAAACGTGGCCTCTTCCTCCTCCTCCTCCGTCAACCAAATCCAGCCCCTCTTAGGGCTGATATTGGGCCACACTCACCCACCCACCCATTCCATAAAAGCTTCCACATGCAACAGCACACAAAAGTGATTGTGTCCAGTTGACACTAATCGGCTAATTCCGGTAAGCCTTCCTCCCCCCCCAGGGAAACAAAAGTTAGTTGTCTCTTGCTAATGTGTGTGTCATGCCACCCCCCCCCCCCATCTCCCACTTAATCTACAGGGCTGGACCAAGCAGAACCTTCATCCAGGGCCCAAACCCAGAGAGGGTCTGTAGTTGGAATGGAATAGAGCTGGAAGGGGCCTTGGAGGTCCTCTAGTCCAGCCCCCTGCTCAAGCAGGAGAGTCCTATGATAGATAGATAGATAGATAGATAGATAGATAGATAGATAGATAGATAGATAGATAGATAGATACAGACAGACAGACAGACAGACAGACAGACAGACATAGAGATGGATGGATGGATGATAAATAGATGACAGATTTTTGATTTTTTTAAATTTTATTTATATTTATATCCCGCCCTTCTTCGCAGAGGACAGAAAGACATATCGATGTTTGAATGAATGAATGAGAGAGAGAAATAATGGATAGATAGATAGATAGATAGATAGATAGATAGATAGATAGATAGATAGATAGATAGATAGATGAGATAGATGAGATAGATAGATAGATAGATAGATAGATAGATAGATAGATAGATAGATAGATAGATAGATAGATAGATAGATAGATAGATAGATTTGATTTCCAGCTTTTCTGTTCTTCCCTCCTTCTGTATGTCTCCCTTTGCAACATAGGCCTTAATGTGGCCATGGTTCCAGATGGAGCCAAGGTTATATTGAGGAGGCCGTGAAGTTTCCTCCCCTTGTCTCCTCCTCCGATTCCTGCAGAGGGAATAATCCTCCTCATCATAAAACAAAACGGGAGGTGTGGAGAGCTCCCTGGCTCAAACGATGACAGGGACTGCGCTGAAAAATTAAATTCCGCCTTATTTTTGGGTGCCTTTCCTCGTGTGCCACATTTGCAAGTCGGAACGAGGGAGATTTAATGATTGCCATATTTTTTTTAAAATCTGATTTCCTTTCTGGTCGATGGCAATTCTTCCCTGTTAATGCTGTCTTAGAGCTCCGAGTAATTTCGTAATTGATTCTAAGCACGGCAGCTCGCCAATGGGCGCTTTCCATTGAGGGGTGGGGAGGGGGCGAAATATCCTGGCTAATTTTACCCTTTGGAATGAGATTACCATGCTAATCTTCTCCCAGGCTCTCTGGAGCTGGAATCATTTGGGACCCACTGATGGCAGATTACGCTATTAAACACAACCTCCTTTTTGGGGGGAGGGGGCTTAGCCCAGAAGGCAGGGGAGCTGTCCAAAAGGAACGATTAGAAAATAAAAACAACCAAAAATAAAATCCTCAAATCAACCCCCTGATTTATTTTCACTTTGATTTGATGAAATTTATGATTTAAAAAAATTACATTTCATGTCTGTCTTTGGTTAGGATTCCCTTTTGCGTTGTTTTAACTGGAATTACATGTTCTTTCATGGGCTGTAACGGCAGGGAGCCAGGATCGCCGCATATCAAAGAAATATAAAAAGGTAAAGGTTCCCCTCTCACATGCCTGCTAGTCGTTCCAGACTCCAGGGGGCGATGCTCATCTCCGTTTCAAAGCCGAAGAGCCAGCGATGTCCGAAGACGTCTCCGTGGTCATGTGGCCGGCATGACTCAACTCCCGAAGGTGCATGGAACGCTGTTCCCTTCCCACCAAAGGTGGCTCCTATTTTTCTACTTGCATTTTTACCTGCTTTCGAGCTGCTAGGTTGGCAGAAGCTGGGACAAGGAACGGGCGCTCACTCGGTTACGCGGCGCTGGGGATTCGAACCGCCGAACTGTCGACCTTTCTGATCGACAAGCTCAGCGTCTGAGCCCCTGAGTCACCACGCGCCTTATATATATTATATATATAATATAACTGTTATATAATTACAATATATTTTATATATTATTATGTATTGTATTACATTAATTATAATATAATACTGTATTTAATATAAGTATATCCAAAAAGTTGGTTTTAGAAAAAACTGGATTACTAAGCAGTCCCCAAGCTACCTTAGATGGGCACTTTCGTTTTTCTAGAGCAGGGGTCTCAAACTCAATTTACCTGGGGGCCGCTGGAGGCAGAGGCTGGGTGAGGCTGGGCCGCATAAGGGATTCCTTATATAAATATGAATACTAATATTATACTTTCATATCATGGTGGGGGCCACAAGATCCCGTCCTGTGGGCCGCTATTCGCCTGTGGGCCGCGAGAATGAGACCTCTGTTTTAGCGCAATGATTTAGGATTTATTGTTTTGGTTTATTTGTTAAATTTATTTTCAGATTTTCAATCCCCCATGCTGCTCCCGGCTACTACCGGTACGGACGCACCGAGCCGTACTGCCCAGAACCCACCACGGAAGAAGGATAAGACAGTACCAGTGGGTTTTGGCAGGTGGGATGAGATCAGAAGTAGTATTCAGCCAGTTCGGATCGGTTCGCTCGAACCAGTAGTGGAAATCGTGGATGGTCCCGTCTATGCCGTCCTATTTAGACACATTGTTGAGGCCGCGCGCATGCATGGATGGTGCGTGGGTGAGCCAAGAGCATGCGTGGAAGGCCAGGCGCATGCGCAGAAGGGGCGGGTGCTTTTGTGAAGTGGGCGCGCATGAAGCAAACCAGTGGTAACAAAATTGGAAACCTACCTCTGGATGAGATGCCACCCAAATGCATCCCAACGCATTGAACCAGGCAGTATGTGATGCTTCCGTCTTTCTGTTTGTTTTATTTATTAAATTTGTTTACTCCTCACTTTTACCACGAGACAACAACTTGTTGTTTAAGAAAGCAGCCGAGCTGCCTTGGATGCCTTCCAACGTTAATTCAGTTAGAATGAAATAAAACTAGTTAGGCAGCCATAAAACACGATGTTAACTTCATGGAGAGACAGACGAGTAGCTATCAACGCGGACAAATTCAATATGTCAACGTTTGTTTCTTTTTCGCTTCCCGGCGCTCACCGTGTAAATAATTATGCTTGTGACAGTGGTGGGGTTAAAAAAAAATTACTACCAGTTCTGTGGGCGTGGCTTGGCTCACGTGGCATGGCTTGGTGGGCGTGGCTTGGCGGGCATGGCGGGGGAAGGATACTGCAAAATCCCCATTCCCTCCCGGTCAGTTGGGACTCGGGAGGCAGAGAATAGATGGTGGGGGGTGGCCAGCCTGAGGTGGTATTTGCCGGTTCTCCGAACTACTCCAAATTTCCGCTACCGGTTCTCCAGAACTGGTCAGAACGTGCTCAATACCACCTCTGGCTTGTTACCAAAAGAAAGGCAACGACAGCCATCTCTCGCGCAGAAACCTTAATTCCCATGGGGCCGTGCAGGGGCAACTCTGTAGGCTGTCCCGAGTCCCAAGCTTGGTTGACTCTTGCTAGGTGATGATGTAATGAAAGGGCTTTGGGATGCCTATTATGGCTCTGCCGGAAGGAGGTAGATCTGGCTCAGGCCTTAATGGTCCGTTTTACAAAGGTTGTGGGGCATGAGTTTCTCCCTCCCTTTCAGGGGGAAATATCCTGCCCTAAAATATCTCATTTTCCTTGGAGAGGGCTGGGTGCTAACTTCCAACGATCGATATGCACTCCAGGTATACCGTCACCCACCCAGGGAGTGTTAGGTTACCCCTCTTGCTTTCGAGTCGAATTTTTTCTTCCGCTGAAGGCCGATTCCCCGACGAACATCTTGAGAAATGTAAAGAGCCAGACTGCGAATGCACTTAAACTACTTCCCGATAACCCTACTCTCTCGCCGTTCGGCCAGACCAGATTGAATTTCCAAAGCTCTTTGCTATTGTCCCAGCAGCTCCATTATGCGGCCCAGCCTGTTGTCTGTCTATCTCCCCACGCATTGACCTTTCTTGTAAGATCTGCTATAGACATCACAAACTCTCCCATCAATTTACTACAATTGGATGTGGCATCTGGTGGCTAATTTGATTTTGGCAGAAATGCACCTGGCTCTGTCCCCCCCCCCTCCCTTGTTCCCTGTAGGATGTTGGGGGGAGCTGCAACCCCTCTCAGATAGCATCTATCTGACCGGCCCATGAGCTTCTCAAGGTCCCCTTGCTCTTTCTCTCCCCAAGCAGAAGTCCTCCCCAAAGAAGAGAAGACAGTTGTGGTGGTTGAGGAAATACACAACTCTTAAACTTCCTCTTAAGGAAGTTAGTCCTTAACGCTTTTGTAGACAGGTTGAGAACGCCAAGGGATGATTAGAAGATCTAGCTTTATAGTAATATACAGCGGTGAGCTCAGGGGTGAAATCCAGCAGGTTCTGACAGGTTCTGGAGAACCGGAAGTGGAAATTTTGAGTAGTTCGGAGAACGGGGAGTGGAAATTAGGAGTAGTTTGGAGAACCGGTAGTAGAAATTTTGAGTAGTTCGTAGAACCGGTAGTGGAAATTTGAAGTAGTTTGGAGAACCAGCAATTGCCACCTCTGGCTGGTCCCACAGTGGGGTGGGAATGGAGATTTTGCAGCACCCTTCTCCTGCCACCCCCACCAAGCCACGCCCACAGAATCTGTAGTAATTTTT
Organism: Rhabdophis nuchalis; assembly: GCA_039707465.1. Lineage (NCBI taxonomy): Eukaryota > Metazoa > Chordata > Lepidosauria > Squamata > Natricidae > Rhabdophis > Rhabdophis nuchalis. Next base: position 1,883,735 of record CM077661.1, on the reverse strand, counting down.
TTTAATTTCACCAATTCCTTATTTACTCCCTCCACCCCTCTCTTCCTCCCTCCTTCCTTCCTTCCTTCCCTCCCTCCTTCCTTTATCCCTTCTTACCCCCTTCATCCCTCCCTCTTTCTTTCTTTCTTTCTTTCTTTCTTTCTTTCCCTCCCTCCTTCCTTTCCCTTCCTCCCTCCCTCCCTCCCTCACTTCTTCCCTCCCTCCCTCCTTTCTTCCTTCCTTCCCTCCCTCCCTCCTTCCTTCCCTTCCTTTCCTCCCTCCCTCTTTCTTTCTTTCTTTCTTTACAATACAATACAATACAATAGCAGAGTTGGAAGGGACCTTGTAGGTCTTCTAGTCCAACCCCCTGCATGGGCAGGAATCTTATACCATTTCAGACAAATGGCTGTCTAACATCTTTTTAAAGACTTCCAGGGTTGGGGCATTCACAACTGCTGGAGGCAAGCTGTTCCAGAGGTTAATTGTTCTTACTGTTAGGAAATTTCTCCTTAGTTCTAAGTTGCTTCTCTCCTTGCTTCTCTCCTTTCTTTCTTTCTTCTCCATACATACACTGTCCATCAAACAATTTGAAAGAGCAGCCCTTCACCACGTTCCTTTCGCTTCTCTCTGTCGCGTTTCCTTATTTTTCCAGAGGTGGGACTCCCGTGAAGAGCGATGTGGGGGGTTCCTTAATGACATGCAGCAACCACCACCCCCCATACGCATTCCTGGGTCCTTCTTAAAATGCAGGCAGATTTCTCGGGGGGGGGGATTTGGGAGGCTTCTGATCTGCCAGGCAACCCCAAAGCGTTTGTGTCCTTTGGCCGAGAGCAAATAGCCCGAATCTTGTGGAGGCCTTGCTCCATTAGAAGCCTCCGTCCGCCAACCATCCCTCTCTCCGCCTGCTTTTCTTCCTCTGTTTCAAAAGGAACCTTTTCTTCAGCCTTCTTCGGCTTCTCCTTTTAAAATCATTTGTCTATCATTTCCATTTACGGCACTGTCACCCAATGGCAGGGGAAGAAGAATGGATCTCCGGACAGCATGTTTGTGGTTCAACAAAGATCTTCCTGCGCCTTTAACTAGCCGGGAATGAAAGGGTGGTGTTTATTTTGGAGGAAACAATGAGATTTGGACACACAAACACACACACACACACTCACACACACACCATTCACCAGCAGGGACAAAACTCTGCTTGACCTTTTCTGTTTGAACATTATGATTATTTCTTCTTCTTCTACTTCTTCTTCTTCTTCTTCTTCTTCTTCTTCTTCTTCTTCTTCTTCTTCTTCTTCTTCTTCTTCTTCTTCTTCTTCTTCTTCTTCTTCCTTCTTCCTTCTTCCTTCTCTTCTTCTCCTCTTCTCCTCCTCCTTGCGAAGGATGAACTATCTTCTTGTTGTTGTTAGTTGCGAAGTCGTGTCCGACCCATCGCGACCACCCCATGGACCACGTTCCTCCAGGCCTTCCTGTCCTCTCTCATCCTCTGGAGTCCATTGAAGCTCACGCCTGCTCCTTCGGTGACTCCATCCAGCCACCTCCTTCTCTATCGTCCCCTTCTTCTTCTTCTGCCCTCCATCGTTCCCAGCATGAGGTTCTTCTCTATTGAGTCCTTCCTTCTCATCAGGTGGCCAAGGTCTTTGAGTTTCCTCTTCAGGATCTCTGGCCTTCTGAAGAGCAGCCATGGTGGATCTCCTCTAGGACTGACCGGTTGGATGGCCCATATGATGAGGGTGCCATAGGTTCGCCATCACGGGCTTATAAAGTGTCCTTTTTAAAAAAAAGAAATCAAAAGGCAGCTAAGAAGACCAGCTGTGTGAGAGTTAATCCAACAAAATGCACCTCGGGGAGGGGCGCAAGGCTTATTCCTGCATTAGAGAGTCAGAGGATCCCAAGAGTTCAAGTCAGATGTGCTGCTGCATAATGAGACCGCAACAACCTTGGTGAGGAAGAAGGTCGAGCTGTCTGTCCCAGAGCCTGGAAAGGGCAAAAATTGGCCCCAACGGGCCTACCGGAAGTTCGAAAACAAACTTCCGGTAGGTGCGTTGGGCCCATTTTTTGCCATCCCCAGGTTCCCAAGGCTTTCCCGAAGCCTGGGGAGGGCGAATATGGCTTCCCTCGCCCTCCGGAAGGCTGAAAATCAGCTGGCCAGGGTGCGCATGCACACTGAAGCTGGCTTAGGGCATTGCCTCACATGCCCTCAGATACGGCTCTGCCTGCCACCTGCCACCGGTTCGCCATCACAGTTCCAGAGTCTCAACATCTTCATTAACGCTCGGATCTTTTCCGTAACGGCCTTACTGTTTTTTGAATTCTTTCTCTCCAGAAGTATGCATGACCTCGTCTTGGGTGATCTTTAGGCCGCTTTGAAATGTCGCAATTATTTTTCCGTTCTCCTCCCCGATAGCCTGATGTGGTTTCTTTTTCTATGTGTGTTGTAATCATTAATACACTAGTTACGTTTGTAATATTTTGCGTTTTAATAAAGCACTCCCTTAGGGTGATTATCTTTTTAACAAGGTGAATATTAAATACAGAAGACGAACAAGTTGCATTAAAATAGCCTTTCCTTGGTCTTTAGAATTGTGCAGAGTGCTTGGATGTTTTCACATTAATAAAGCGGTTCTCTAATCTATTTTTTAAAAATAATTTTCTGGTCTTTATAAATAATCCCCTGACAATTTGGCCATTAAGCTCAAAGGGTGTTTTCCTTAGCGTTACAATAACACACCGTCCTTTGCTTGATAGGGCTCAACTTTTGATTTGTTATTTTAATATTGTCTCACACATTAACTGCGTAATTTTAGTAATTATTGTCCACTGGTTTATATGTACACCGAGAGCATCTGCACCAAAGACAAATTCCTTGTGTGTCCAATTACACTTGGTCAATAAAGAATTCTATTCTATTCTACTCCATTCCATTCCTATTTCTATTTCTATTTCTATTTCTATTTCTATTTCTATTTCTATTTATTTCTATTTCTATTTCTATTTCTTATTCTATTCCATTCCATTCCATTCCATTCCTATTCCTATTTCTATTTCTTATTCTATTCTATTCTATTCTATTCTATTCTATTCATTCTATTCTAATATTATTATTTTTTCCGAATTTATACCCCGCCCTTCTCCTTGTTAGGACCCAGGGCGGCACACAGGCATTATTAAAAAACCGTAACAAAAGACAATATACATTATTAAAAACATATTAAATTAAATCCCGTGCTAAAAACCCATTAAAACCTTGAAAATTAAAATTTGTAGATAAAAGTCAGAAACGGGGGGCTATGCTAGGCCGGCTTGTTGGAATAGATACGTCTTCAGATGTTGGCGGAAGAGGCGGAGGTGCGAGGTGGTCCGGAGTTCGGGGGGTAGGTCGTTCCAGAAGGCCGGGCCCGCCACAGAGAAGGCCCTTCCCCTGGGCGTCGCCAACCGGCATTGACCGGCCGACGGTACCCGGAGAAGGCCCTCTCTGTGGGAGCGGATCGGACGAAGGGATGTATGGGGCAGAAGGAACAGAATGGAGAATATTATTCTCTTCTCTTCTCTTCTCTTCTCTTCTATTCTATTCTATTCTATTCTATTCTTTCTATTTCCATTTCCATTCCTTCTTCCAACTTTATATTTGCACCCTGTTTGATCCCATTCAAAGGGAGATATTGGTTCACAAGAGCTGGTGAATAACCAGTCACCATTTCATTATTTTTATTTAAATTTTTATTTATTTAAATTTATATCCCGCCCTTCTCCACGAAGGACCCAGGGCGGCGCACAGGAAAATTTAAAAACATACAAAATACAATAAATATAATTTAAAAAACTATTAAATAACCTATCCTGCGCTAAAACCAAATTTTAAAAACCCAATTTAAAACTACCTAAAAGTCCCCATGGGAGGTTAGGCTAGGCCGGCTTGTTGAAACAAATATGTCTTAAGACATTGGCGGAAGAGGCGGAGGTCGGTGATGGTACGTAATTCAGGGGGTAGGTCATTCCAAAGGGCTGGGCCCGCCACAGAGAAGGCTCTTCCCCTGGGTGTCGCCAGTCGGCATTGTCCGGCCGACGGCACCCTGAGAAGGCCCTCTCTGTGGGAGCGTATCGGTCTAAGGGATAATCCTGGTGACTATTTTGTGCCACAACAAAAGTACTTATGCACAAGGAAGTCATTTTAATTTAACCAGCATCACCCTTCTATTGCCTTTCGTAGAACAGGATTATGAATACGCGTTTTCATTAACTACCTTTAACCATATTATGCCTTCATATCGCATGAGCCATTTAGCATTGTGTGCCTTCATGAAATAATGTACTCCAGTCTCACCCACTAATAATTGGAATTAAGCCCGCATTATGCTGAATTAAGCATGTATTAGCCTGCAAATGCATTATTTGTTGCCGTTTCGATCTCCCCACTTAATTTCTTTTGTTATTAAATCCTGATGCACAGGTTACAACGAATGCGTGGAATGATTATATTGACCCTAGTTTACTCCTGTTTTATTTTATTTTATTTTTATTTCAATTTATATCCCGCCCTTCTCCAAAAGGACCCAGGGCGGCGCACAGGAATTTAAAAAACAGCATACAAAAATAATACAAAAACATATAAATTTAAAAATCTATTAAATGGCAACCTGCGCTAAAACCAATTAAAATCCCCCAATTAAAACTATCTAAACTTCGTCGCAGTAGAGGCTATCCTAGGCCGGCTTGGTGAAATAAGTGTGTTTTTAAACACTGGCGGAAGAGGCGGAGGTCGGTGATGGTGCGGAGTTCAGGGGGTAGGTCGTTCCACAGGGTAGGGCCTGCCACAGAGAAGGCCCTTCCCCTGGGTGTCGCCAGCCGGCACTGTCCGGCCGACGGCACCCTGAGAAGGCCCTCTCTGTGGGAGCGTATCGGTCTAAGGGATGTATCTTACAAGATAATTCTAACATTTAAAATAGTAGTAGTAGTAGTAGTAGTAGTAGTAGTAGTAGTAGTAATAATAATAATAATAATAATAATAATAATAATAATAATAATAATAATAATAATAATAATAATAATAATAATAATAATAATAGGACCTAGGAACTGTCAAGGATCCTCCGACGTTACTTTGACAGTTCCTAGGTCCTTGGTTAGGACTCAAGCTGTTGAGCTACCAACCAGCCCCAAAGGCTGTGAATCTCACCAAAGATTACAGAAAAAGAAGAAGAAGAAGAGGAGGAGGAGGCAGAAAGGGGAAAAAAGGAGGAGAAGGAAGAGGAAGAGGAGAAGAAAAAGAACCTTTGACAAAAAGTGCTAAAATTTAGGGTGACCCGCTTGTTATTTTTCACATTTTAGAACAAGACGTATAGAACAAGAAGCGTGGATAGCCATGCCACGCATGGTTCATTACGGCAACACCTGCCATGTGGCTGTGTGACATACACAATATAGGAAACATTTCATCCGTCAGGTTCCTGTTTAAAATATAACAAAGCGATATGCGACTGCAGGCAAGATGCTGAGCCAAAAAAAATAATGATGTCTTTTGTCCTTGGGATTTGATACCTTTTTTTCCAAAAATATTTTGCAAAGCTGGCTTAAGCAATTTTTTGGGGGGGAAATTGCAAACTCCATAGGCTGTATAAGAGAAAGAGAGACAGACAGACAGACAGAAAGAGAGAAGAGACAGAGAGAGAGCCAGAAAGAGAGAGATAGAGAGAAAGAGAGAGAGGAGAGACAGAGAGAGGGGGGAGAGGGAAAGAGAGATACAGAGAGAGAGACAGACAGACAGAAGTGAGAGAGGAGAAAGGAGAGACAGAGAGAGAGCCAGAAAGAAAGAGAAAGAAAGAGAGGAGAGAGAGAGAGGAGAGACAGAGAGGGAAAGAGATACAGAGAGAGAGAGACAGACAGACAGACAGAAGTGAGAGAGGAGAAAGAGAGGAGAGACAGAGAGAGAGCCAGAAAGAAAGAGAAAGAAAGAGAGGAGAGAGAGAGAGGAGAGACAGAGAGGGGAAGAGGGGAAGAGATACAGAGAGAGAGACAGACAGACAGGAGAAAGAGAGAGGAGAGAGAGAGAGAACTTGGCTTTTAAAGATGGTAGGATCACACACAGAAATCCCCATTCTCGTGAAAGGAATACTACTTTTCTTTTGCTGATGGACTTGGCTATAAATGAATTAAAAACCATCAGGGTGTGTTTTTGTGCCTGTGACTCCGGTTTCAGCCAAGATTTTCACAAATCCTGTTAAAGAAAGTAAAACTAAACACATCTGAACAAACCTTTAATGACGCTTCCCAGTCGCACACCTTCATTGATAAAAACAAAGCAAGGACTCCCTGTATAATTATTGCTTTGAAGCCCCTTCCTGGATCTACAACAGGGATACAAATTGCATTTAATTCGCCAGCGTCATTGTGCCGCGTTGCCTTGTGTGGCGAGGGAAAAAACTGCCGTCCCCTAAATATACTTGATGGTTTTGATCTCTTTGTAATATTTTCCTTTGCAAAGGGTCCTGCTCACATTTGTATCTTATTACTTTCCTTAGACTGGATTTATTGATAGTTCCTAACCAAAAAAAATGGGATTTCGGGATATTTACTGAACGAAACTCAATAGAGCTGCGGCCCCAATTCAATTGTTTTTCATCAAAATGGAGAACAATAAAGTATCTAAACTGCTCACCTCACAGCATCGAATAGCCGGCATTTTTGAACAGATATAAACCAATAACCGAGGAAGCGACGGACGCTACTTAAAGTAAAACATAGGCGTTGCTTAATTTCTCTGTGTGGCTGAGGATGGAGGCTGCCAAAATGAGGAATTGCATCGCCCTGGAACAGGTGTTGCAAGTAAAATTGCAGAATTAAAAACTGCAAACTCTTTGTTTATAGCTGATGCATCGTGCATCTTTTTAACAGCTAACGCCTTTCTATACAATAGTCCAAAAACCATGGAGGGATAAAGTGTTTCAATCAGGCAACTGCTTATGGGCTGATATTTTGAGCATCTGTATCTGGCGAGAATTTATATTCTGGATTTTTGAACGCTTCTGACAAGCCAAAGATTTTTACCACGGTGATTATTGATCATTGAGTACAAGGGTTGATGAATAGCCTTGCTCATCAGTTCCAGTTTATGCACAATAGATGTATTTATTCCTTATTTACCTGATACTATTTATTTAGGAGGTGATTCTTATTTACGGCATCACGGAGGGATTTTAGCCATTTTTCTTTTAAACCCCCCGGCCCGTCTGTCAAATCGCAGCCCGTTTCCCACTGAAAAAATGGTAAGCAGCGTTACTCACTGTATAAAAGGAGAAGAAGAGGGAAAAAAAGGGGTAATCTGATTTCGGGGAAGAGAGAAAAGGAAGTGAGAGATGCGCGCCTTTATAAGGATGGACAATGGAAGGCAAAATAATAACTCCGAAGTTTGATTGTTCAGATATATATCGCACAATGGAAAGAGCTGGTTGCAAGCTGAACAGGCACAGGGCAAGGAGGTTAAGTAGAAGAGAAGGCCCAATACTTCAGATTGGCAGTCAGGCTGCAGGAAGAATAATCTAATCAAAAGTAAATTCAATTATCTAGTCCCAGGCCAGGCCCCTGGGACTCCTCTCCTGAATGCTTACAGAGACTCCGCTTAGATGCTTCTTTCCTCCCCCCCAAACAGCCCCCTGCTCGCCAACGCGCATGATGAATGCAGATGAAATTTGAAATATGAAAATCCGAAATAATTTATGGAAGTTGTCAGAAATTTGGCTGGCTGGCCGCATAATTTCCTTGGAGACGGAGCAGGCTGGCTTCGCAGGCTCGGCATCGCGGAGCGCTTGGCCCGCTCTTCCCGGGGACCGCTGCGCCCCCCCCCCATTCCCCCCCTCCCGCCCCTCCCCCTGCCGATCGGCCTTTCCAGGCAAATTACAGCTCATTATAGGCAGCCTCGCACCAGGCCATTATGTCAGAGGAAATCTTTTTTCATTTGCAGAAATTTGCTTGGAATTCTCATATTTATTTGAACATCCATTATCAAATCTGAACATTGAATTATCCGCAATTATGCGCCGGGCGAAGAGGATGTTTGCGTGCAGATGGAAGAGATGGGCGGTTGGAGAAATATGAAAGCCAGTTGCCAGGGATCTATGCGTGGTCCGAGCAGCTGCCTTAAATAGGAGTACATGAGGAGGCATATTTCCGGTTTGCTCTGTTCATTTACAAAGCAGCTCGGCTTTCTGGCAGGTGTCTTGGATGGGGGAAGAATTAACTTTGGGCTTGGTACGTATAGCAATAGCATTTAGCATTTAGACTTATATACCACTCCACCAGGGTTGGGTTCCGGCCAGCTTGACTGGCAGTTCACTCGTGCGCATACATAATTCAATTAAAATTCAAAAACAACATGGAGATGGCATTAATTGGAGTACCGGTTCAGGGGCGTGGCAGGCTTGGGTCACTGCCGGTTCCAGGCTGCTACATCACTATCGGTTCAGCTGAACCGGGCCGAACCGGTAGGAATCCACCTCTGGACTTCACAGTGATTACACAACTGTCTCTAAGTCATTTGCAGAGTCAGCCTCTTGCCCCCAACAATCTGGGTCCTCATCTGACCGACCTCGGAAGGATGGAAGGCTTGAGTCAACCTTTGAGCTGGTCAGGATTGAACTGCCGACAGTCGGCAGAGTTAGCCTGCAATACTGCATTCTAACCACAGGGAGGGAGGGAGGGAGGGAGGGAGGGAGGGAGAGAAGGAAGGAAGGAAGGCAATAGAGCAACAGCCCTTAGATTTATATATTCCACTTCACAGTGCTTTTCCAGCCCTCTCTAAGCGGTTTACAGAGTCAGCATATTTACCCCAACAATCTGGGTCCTCCTTTTACCGATCTCAGAAGGACAGAAGGCTAAGTCAACCTTGAGCCGGTCAGAATCGAACTGCTGCAGTGATGGGCAGGGCCAGCCACAGGTGGTATTTATCAGTTCTCCGAATTACTCAAAATTTCCGCTACCGGTTCTCCAGAACGGGTCAAAACCTACTGAATACCACCTCTGAACTGCTGGCTGTGGGCGGAGTGAGCCTGCCCTACTGCGTTCTAGCCACTATAGTCTTGAGTGTCTATAGTTGCCCTTGTGTTTTGAAAAAAAAAGCGATCTATTTTCATTAGCGGATGGAGCCCAGTTTTGCTGCGTGACCTTTTTTCACTTTCCCTAAATGGACAGTAATGACAAACAGATGTTTTTGCAATGGATACTAAGTAATGGACAGATTGAGGAAGCGGGGGAGGGAGGAGAAAGGGTGGGGGGAGTTGTGTCTGTAGCGTTCAGGAGGGAGGTTAGGGGAAAAAGAATATTTCTGAATTTGGAAGCCAGCCAATACCCAAGACTAATCTTTTTGCTTCTAACAAAGTCGGCTGCAGTCTGAGAAGTTGACTGTGCTGCGAGCAATTTACAACCACCACATAAATACTTTGGCTTGGGTTCAGTCGGGATGGAGATCGGGGCATTTTAACCATGACTTTCCTCTGCCATTCATTTCAGGTCAGCATGGAAAATCAGCTTATTTAGTCTAGATCAGGGGGTGGCCAACCTGTGAGTGTTGGCCTATTTGCAACTGGGCCACATGAGTGGCCGGCTGGCGTGTGTGTGTGTGTGTATGCACAACTCCATTCTCACTAGACATGACATCCTATTACCTTCACGATCGGTTCGAAACTGGTGCTTTTGCGCATGCACAGAGCTTCTGCAATGACGTCTGGGCAGGTGGATGGAGCCTCCCACCACTGCTGCTACCGGTTCGCCCAAACTGGGGGAAACCAGCAGAATCCCACCTCTGATTCTCACGAGTAAAGCAGGGGCTTGGGTCCGGACTCACACATTTGTCATGGCTTCTTGGGTCCTCATTCACGGGCGCTTGCGGCCCCACTCGTGCGAGCCACGCATCTGCCTCTCCCACAAAACCATCCGCCCTTGATGGGGGATGATGGAGTTAGCAGAGGTGGCTAAATTGACTGCTCTGATTGAAGGAAAACCCCCCACAAATACCTTAACTTTGACTTGGAAACCACTTCTGGACTTTGTGCTCGAGGTGGAAAAAGATGAAACTTTGATCCTGGGTTTTACCGATTAGATCAGGGGCGTCAAACACAATTTCATTGAGGGCTGTGGTTGACCTCGGGGGGGGCTGGGTGGGTGTGGCCAGCTGGATAGGCATGGCCAGCTGGGTGGGCGTGGCCAGCTGGGTGGGCGTGGCCAGCTTGACACCACTCCCCAAACTGCTGGCATGTTTCCTGTTCAACATTGGGTAGACTGGGCTGAAGCGACGCAGGCTGGGCCCTTACATTTTCTAGGATAGCCCTGTGGGCCAGATCTGACCACATCACAGGGCAGATCTGGCTGTGGGCCTTGAGTTTGACCCCCTGATTTGTTGTTACACAAATGGCTAGTTTCTATTGTTATGAAAAAAAATAAAGGGTCGATCTTAATGCCTTATTTTACTGCACTAAAGGAGTCGGAAGTCAATGCCTTTATTTTTCCTTTTTCTCTTCCTTTCCCCCACTCTCTACTTCCCTCTTTCCTTCCCTAATTTTATAATACTTGCTTTTGTATTCTCTTTGCGTGTTATATTATAAACCAATGAAAATGAAAATCTTTTGAACTGTCTACAGCATTGTTTGATTTACAAGGTGCAGTCATTTCACCATGAACTTAATTATTTTCTTTTAAAAAATATATTACTGCTCTTTATTATTCTATTAGTAATACGTTTCCTTCTCAAGCATCCAATCCAGGTTTGTCCATACAAATGATTTCAGACAAGTATTCCTTGCTGATTTTGGTGAAAATTAATCCCCAGGGTCAACCTATTTCATGCATGTATGCTTCGATTCTAAAGCATGGAAAATTGTGCCTGGGAATAATTGTCAGGTTCAATGAAATCCTAAATGCGCAGGGTTTGATATCCAGCCATGGAATACTTTAAATCTTCCAGTAGTCAATCATCCTTTATAAAATATTGGGTGAAAATTTTTGTTCCGCCTTCCTTATTTAGAAGAAATGTTACTTAAAAATTAGCACATGATTGATTGAAAGAACATTGTTTTTTTTTCTGAAATTAAAAGCATCCCTTAGCTTAAAAAAAAAAAATACCCAGCCAAAAAATATACAGCCATAGGCTGTATAAATATTGGTCTTTGAATGACCCATTAAAATTTATCTGATTCTTTATTGGCTTTGTAGAACTTTGGTTATCCATTTTTTTTTTTAAAAAGGGTCATTGAATGCGGATGCAAAGCTTAACATGAAATGCATTAAAATGGGGATAATTTAGTTAAGTGGCCGAAAAATGGTTCCTTCTGAGCTTGTCCGATATACACTGATATACAATTGAGGGAGTCCAGAACTATTTCACGAGAAAAATAATCTATTCCTCTGTTCCCAACCTTATGCTACTAGACTTAAAATTTTGGACCTGGGCAACCTAAAACTACATCGAATTAAGTGTAGTACCCAAAATTGTCTGCTACTATGTCCTACTACTTCAGCTCCAATGTGAATAATACATGGCCAACAATGGATACAAACTCAAGGTCAACTGTTCCAAACTTGATTGCAGAAAATATGACTTCAGCCACAGAGGGGTCAACGCCTGGGATGCTCTACCTGACTCTGTTGTTGCATCCTCTAACCCCCATAACTTCAACCTTTAGCTGTCTTCTGTGGACCTCACCCCATTCCTCAGAGGTCCGTAAAGGGGGCGTGCATAAGCCTACCATCCCTCTCCTACTGTCTCCGTTTATTTGTGCTCATTTGCTTTGTTCATGTCCATGTTATACCTGTTGTCTTCTACATGTTTGACAAACCAAATGAATGAATGAATGAATGAATGAGTGAATGAATGAATGAATATGGAGGGAGGGGAAATCAGGACCAGGGACAGCTCCATGTAATCGCTCATTTCCTCCATTAATGTGTTGCTGTTGGAATTTTACAAGGCTTTAATCTGGTTACCATCGTGTCAAAGGCCTGGAAGGGACCTTGGAGGCCTTCTAGTCCAACCCCCATATGATACAACCCATTCTCAATGTACAGAAATTCAGTCTTCAACTGTATACCCCGATTTTCTTCCTCCCTCCCCCCTCTCCTCCTCTCTCTCTGTCTCTCTCTGTCTGTCTGTCTCTGTCTCTCTCTCTGTCTCTCTCTCTCTCTTTCTGTCTCTCTGTCTCTGTCTCTCTTTCTGTCTCTCTCTCTCTCTCTTTCTGTCTCTCTGTCTCTGTCTCTGTCTCTCTGTCTCTGTCTCTCTCTCTCTCTCTCTCTCTTTCTGTCTCTCTGTCTCTGTCTCTGTCTCTGTCTCTCTCTCTCTCTCTTTCTGTCTCTCTGTCTCTGTCTCTCTGTCTCTGTCTCTCTCTCTCTGTCTCTGTCTCTGTCTCTGTCTCTGTCTCTCTCTGTCTCTCTCTGTCTCTCTCTCTCTCTCTCTCTCTCTCTCTACTGAACAGCCTGCCTCAAATGAGTTACAACTTGAACGGTCATCCTCTTTGTTTATATCAAGATCGTTCAACTAAAACATGGGGGGGAAATGTTTTATTTAACCATATTTCAATTACATCATACAACTGCCCGAGCATTTCAGGTTTTTTTTTTTTTAAAAAGAGGAACAAAATGGAAGCGTTAGGAAACAATGTAGAAGTAAATACTTGAAGATCAATTGAATAATAAGAAATTGGTTGAAATATTCCAGCTCACCGTAGGATTTCTTATCTTAGGTTTATCGTGTCTCACCGAATCAAGTGTGCTTACCAGAACTGGGCATACAAAAATACCAGAAGGATCAGTGGAAATTCTAGGATGAACATTGTCGTACGGCTATAAAAATAAACATGAATAGAATGGAATGGAATGGAATAGGAAAATAGAATAGAATAGGAAAATATAATGGAATGGAATGAAATGGAATGGAATGGAATAGAATGGAATAGAATAGAATAGAATAGAATAGAATAGAATAGAATAGAATAGAATAGAATAGAATAGAATAGAACAGAATAGAATTCTTTATTGGCCAAGCGTGATTGTGACACACAAGGAATTTGTCTTTGGTGCCTATGCTCTCAGTGTACATAAAGAAAAATAAGATAGAATACATTCATCAAGAATCATAAGATACAACACTTAGTGAGAGTCATAGGCTACTAATAAGCAATCAAATTATCCTAGAAAACAAATAAAACAATATTTTATTTTAAAGATACAAGCAACATGGTTACAGCCATAAGGGGGAAGAGATAGATAATAGGAAGGATGAGAAGAAGGAAAATAATACAGTCTTAGTAGGTAATTTGTCTCTACTAGTTGTTTAGCAGAGTGATGCCATTCGGGGCGAAAATTGTCCTCGTGTCTAGTTGTTCAGTTGTGCAGGATGAAAAGTATTAATAGGACCGCAAAGTTTGAGAGCGTTCAATTCGCTGAGTTTCTCCCTACGGATGTTCTATATTTGCATTTTGCCAGGAAAGCAATTTAATATTTTAAAAAAATAAAAATGAAGAAGAAGCAGCAATAGGAAAAAACAGCCTTTTCTTAATTCTCTGCACAGCCTCCTATCGTTTCAGCACGATCTTCCCCAAGCCTTTGCTCATCTGTATTGATCGTGATTTAAAAACTTAACCCAGCCGGTCCCGTGCCCCTTTTCCGTGCCAAAAGTCATTGTTGAGGGCTGAATATACTGAGGCTTCCCTGGGTTGTGCTGTGTGTGTGTGTGTTTTCCTGCGGGGGGAACTTTGTAATAGTCCTTAAATAAATAAAGCGCTGGCAGGGAACATTATTGCCGCTTTTGTCCCTTTTGTAGATGTGTATTATAACATCGCCCCGTGGACTGACACCAGGAACTGCATGTGGACAAGACAAATGTTGTATATGACAGTGGGGGTAGCATTGAAAGATGACCCCCATATCTAGAGGGTGACGAGTTATGGATCCATTGATCGGTGTTAACCAGTGTCGGGTGGGGGGAAGCATAGCTGGAAATTTTCCTGACTGTTGTAGGCCTGCTGGCTTGTCTAGTGAGAGAGGATTTCAATGGAGCTCCAGGCAGCCATTGACAGGAGGGATGGAAGGGGGGGGGGGTGGAAAGAGGGGGGGGAAGAGAAAGTTAAATGGACGTGTCCTGGGGTCTCTTGGTGGCTCGTTTTGCTGACTTGAAGGGTCTTTGAAGCCGTGACCCTCAGCGTTACGGAGGCCTCTTTATTTCCAGTCGCCGGAGGCGGCTTTCGGACTCCTGGCTGGAGAGTCATCCCTTTCCTAATATGATTTTTATGAAACTGATTAGGATGTAAAATGCAAACGAAAAATAAAATTGTGGGGAAAGAGGGAGGAGAAAAGGAGAAAAGAAGAAGAAGGAGAAGAAATATTAACTCTTTTTCGTGCAATAGAATGAACATAACATTACAGATTCAATGAAGGCTAGCAAGTTTTATACCGACAAAAACTCTGGTTTAACCGGCAAATCCCCAAACCAGAGTTTCATTTCTTTTTTTTTAATCTCAAGCACAAAATCCAGAAGCTATTTCCAGACAGAAAGAAAGTGAGGTTTAGCCTTCACTTCGATTAAAACAGTAAATTTGCCCATCTTTGTTGGTTCCCTCAGTCTTCTGAGGGAGTCAAGCTATTCTCCAAAGCACCTGAGGGTAAGACGAGAAGCAATGGATGGAAACTTATCAAGGAGAGAAGCAACTCAGAACTATGGAGAAATTTTCTGTCTGTGAGAATAATTCACCAGTGGAACAACTTGCCTCCAGAAGTTGTAAATGCTCCAACACTGGAAGTTTTTAAGAAGATGTTGGACGACCATTTGTCTGAAGTGGTGTAGGGTTTCCTGCCTAAGCAGGGAGTTGGACTAGAAGACCTCCAAGGTCCCTTCCAGCCCCGTTATTCTATTATTCTCCAACCAGTCTCCTATTGTGGAAATTAATGTAATTTTCCATTTTTGTGCATAAAACATTCTTGCTACTGTCAACGTACACGGCTACAAATATCCATATTTATTTGTGACCGACCCAGAGTTTTTTTAAAGCCCTACCCTAAACCAAAATGGCCAACTTTAAGTGGTGTGGACTTCAGCTCCCAGAATTCCCATGGCCGGCTGGGGAATTCTGGGAGATGAAGTCCACAAGTCTTAAACTTACCAAGGTTGGACACTCCTGCCCTAAACATTAGAGGGACTTCGAGAAGTACTGAATATTCTAGTCCCCAAAGATGGAATTCCAAGAACTTGGTTGTTATTCCTTTGGACGTATCTTTTTGAATTATTTTCCACTGGAATTTATTTTTGCAAAAACTGCCTTGATGACACCTTGGATCTCTGCTCAAGGAAAAAGAGAATTTTTGATTATTTTGTTGTGTCCTACCTTTCTTTTATAATAATAATAATAATAAATCTTGAATTTATTGACCGCTCCATCTCCCTGCTTTGAGTCACAGAGTGATAACCAGCTGTGGGAAGCATTTTACGACTCATTTTACGACTCATTTTACGACTCATTGCTTGCAGTAGAAAATGCGTACTTTCAAACTCTTATTAGTAGCAATAGAGTTTAAATATACTCCAGCTAAACTGGAATGTATTATTTCTTTAAAAACCTTTCAAGATTGAGTGAATCATCCTCTTTATATATAAAAAGTAGATATTTAAACGATCTCTTTAGGCTATATTTCATGTGAGTCCTTTTGCTCAGCAATCAATGAAACCTCCTTATAAAATCAGTGGCCAAAATCTAATAATAAATACACTTTATATCCCCTCCTAAAATTAATGGATTTTAAGCAGTCATGCTATGCAGGTTTATCTAGCAGCAAAACCCCACTTAATACAGTTTATTTCTGAATTAATGTGTGAAGGGTCCTCATTCTCCTTGCTTGAGTGCTGGAAGAGATCCAGATGGTAGTTTCTTGTTTTTTCTTTGCTTGAGTTGAGAACCAGTAGATTGGTTATTTCGTTTGCAAGGGTGGGTTTGTAGTTTTTTTTCAACAGGAGAAAGCATCTGCGAACAGGGGCTAAACCCAGCTATTCGGGTTAATTGATTACACAGCTCGCGGGATGCTGGACAGAAAACAAAAAAAACAGCCTGAAAGAGAATGGGCATAAAAGAGAAAAGACAATGAACCAAGGAACAGAAAAGACGCAGTGACATTTTAATATCTGAACAAGACTTTAAAAGAGAGATGCGGGCAAAATGTGGGTTTAGAAAATAGGCAGTCCAACACGCAGCATGCCAGCAGTTAGACTATAATCATCAACCCCAGAATATATTTTGACGATAAATATTGCATGTCCTAGTCACCAAACATGGCATTCAGAATACTTGCAGAGTTACAGAGTATAACTTAAGTTTGTGAAATTTTGCTGCACCCACTTATTCTGTAAGTAACTTACTTACTACAGAGTATAACTTGCTCTGTATTTTTCCATAAAGGCCAAGCCAGTGTACATATCACATATATATCTATTTCTTTCCCACAACACCCCTTTGATGTTTATTTTAAGTGTGGCTGGGTTTTACTTGTCCTGAATCTTTCCTAGGCTAATCTAAGCACTGATGATGTTGCCTTGTTGGGTGATGAAATGTCGGCAAGAAAAAAAGGGAGCTCAGAGCGCACCAGGGACCCCTACAAATGTTCTCCTTTATTGCTAATCTAATCATTAAATATGGGACATGGTGGCTCAGTGACTAAGATGAGATTGGCAGTTTGGCGGTTTGAATCCCCAGCGCCACGTAACGGAGTGAGCTCCCGTGACTTGTCCCAGCTTCTGCCAACCTAGCAATTCGAAAGCACGTAAAAATGCAAGTAGAAAAATAGGAGCCACCTTTGGTGGGAAGGGAACAGCATTCCGTGCACCTTCGGTGTTGAGTCATGCCGATGGAGATGTCTTCGGACAGCGCTGGCTCTTCGGCTTTGAGACGGAGATGAGCACCGCCCCCTAGAGTCAGGAATGACTAGCAGCCATGGGCGAGGGAAACCTTTACCATTACCTTATTCATTATATCACCGTGCTCTTCATATATAAAAAGAGTAAAAAACCAGTGTCAACATATGCTTGGAATGATCGCTGTTGGCCATTGTACAGGGAGTCCTCAACTTTACGACCACAATTGATCCCCAAACGTATGTTGTCAAGTGAGACATTTGTTAAGGGAGTTTTGCCCTGTTTTACAACTTTTTCTTGCCAAATTTGTTAAGCCAATCCCTGCAGTTGTTAAATCTGCAACTTAAATAGACCTGAACGAGGCTTGATAGCTTCATTATCATTTAAACCACTGAATTAATCAGACTTTCTCTCTCTCACTCGTCTGTCTCTCTTTCTCTCTCTCTCCAACTCTCTCTCTCCTCTCTCTCTCTCTGTCCCTCTTCTCTCTCTCTTTCTTTCTCTCCTCTCTCTCTCTCTCCTCTCTCTCTCTGTCCCTCTTCTCTCTCTCTTTCTTTCTCTCCTCTCTCTCTCTCTCCTCTCTCTCTCTGTCCCTCTTCTCTCTCTCTTTCTCTCTCTCCTCTCTCTCTCTGTCCCTCTTCTCTCTCTTTCTCTCTCTCCCTCTTCTGTCTGTCTGCCTGTATCTCTTTCTCTCCTCTTTCTCTCTCTCTCTCTCTCTCTCTCTCTCTCTCTCTCTCTCTCTCTCTCTCCCTTTCCTCTCTCTCTCTCTCTCTCTCTCTCTCTTTCTCTTAAAACCTCATTATAGACACTTCATTTTTAAAACAAACAAAGGTAGAAGAACCATCTTCTATGGCTGGAAAAATGCATGGAGATTCTGCTTTCTAGCTGGGAATTGAATTGGAAAAACATTTCTTTTAAATGATACCAGGTCTGGCAAAGGAGCCCTTGAAAAAAAAAGATTATCTGACTATTATTTAGTTCCTACAAGTATTTATCTTATTTCGGTGTCTTTATAAGGCACGAAGCTGGGTTTAACCTGCTTCTTCCAATTTTAGATCTATTTTATTTGTAGTTACCTACAGGGCTGAAATATGATTTCGAAGGATAGGCAGTTCGCCTTCCAGCTCCCATCCTTTTTCAGCCTCCTGGCCCAATAAATGAAAATGGAATTTTTAATAATAATAAAAATAGCATTAAATCTATTTTAGAACTGGAGTTCTGGTCCTAGGGTGCTTTCCCCCCCCAAAATGGTGGAAATCTGGTTCTGAATCCAGTCAGAAGGAGACGGTGGAGACACAGCAAAGGAGGAGTCGGTGCCTGTAGATTCCCAACCCTGATCCTAAGGAAGCTCACGGGATTTGAGGGCTCTTTTCAGTGCCTCAGTTGGGAATTTTATTGTCCTGGCACGGGAGTTGGCAACCTTAAAACACTCAAAAAGCCATTTGGACCCGTTTCCTGCACAAAAGAAAACACCGGGAGCCACAGAGATCCTAACCAGAAGCTCCCCACCACCCATTCGATTCTGGAGCCGACCGGAAGTCCAGTTCCGCCACCATAGAGTCTCCTCCTAGCACAGCTTCCGTTTACCTCTACCTGTCCTAACCTTCATGCTTTTGGGGGACGCCTCTAGATTAGAACATGCCAACCCTAGAGGAAGGTTTTCGGACATCCACACGGTCCTTTTCGGGGTTGGAGGGCCTCCTGGGATTTTTCTACACTGGGATAGAAAAGTCGAGCGCCTTGACCGTGTTAGGATATTCAGCCTTATATTGGGCTGACAATATATATGAGCCTATATTCTTAAAGTGTCCATGTAGCTTTAAGAACTGTGTTGAATTCTAATTGGCTGTGCTTCTCAGCTCTACCATCTAAGCAAGCTCAGAATCACAGTTCATTCCCTTGTTCGATTCCCTGTGATTCCTGTTCTTACTGTTTGCCGTCTGAGGAGCTGAAGCAGAAGGCTGAAGACTGAAGAAGTATTTGTTTTGCATCACTGTTAAGATAACTCTGTGTTTTGGTGAAGGACTGCTATTGTTTTAAGAAGTTAGTCTCACTGGTCGGAAGAAGTATTTCAGTTGCTACAAAGTAAAGACTATTTATTTTCTTACTATCAGTGTTTTAGAGTTTGCGTGTGGTTAAAGCAACGTATCTCTTCACTGTCCGGTGTATTACACTATTCCGCATTTATTTCCTAACACTGGTTCTGAACCCAGAGTTTGCTAACAGACCGGTTCTGGGGAAGGGGATCTCCCTAGCTTCCACCCAGGAGATGTAGGCCAGGCAGGCTGGAAGAGTTCCCGCTGTCCTATTTTTTGGCTTTCCTCCTTGGCTTTCCCCATCTTGACGCTTCCCCGCAGGGAGCAGGGCCGCCTCATGCTGTGCTCCCAGGCAAGCAGCTGCTGGGAGGACCTCAGCCAAAGAGGCAGGCAGGGCGGGTGGAGGAGGTAGGGCAGGTGGGATGTGCCGAAGGAGGGGGGGGAGGCTGTGTGTTTTGGGCTTGATCTGTGTCCCCTTTGCACCCGCTCTCACTTCCTTTCCAAGGCTCTGCGCCTTCGGGCGGCTGGTGGCGCAGCGCATAAGCTGATTAGGCAACAACAGAGCACCTTCCTGGCTGTTTTCTTCTCTCAATGCGCCCGGGCCGCAGCTTTTCAAGCCTGCCACTATCTGGCCATTATCCTGACATGTATGGAGCTTTCTCTGGGAGAGGCTCCGCCGTGCCCCCGGCTTCATCAATCATTGGGAGCCGCTCGAGTCCCCCTCATAACCTTCCGCCTCATTTAACCTATCCAGGGCGGGCGAGGACTGAAGAGAGAGGTTGTAAGGGAGCAGAATGCCTACACACACACACACACACACACACACACACACACAGCAGAGCCAAGCATCCCTGCCACTGCCGAGCTGGGGAAGCAGGGCCGCCAGTAGAAAGGGGCTCCCGGTGGAAGGACGGGCGCTTGCCTATTGACACAGCTCGGGGCGGAGTAGGGCCTTCCCAAACATTTAAAGAAAGAAGCGGGGCCAGTGGCCTTACACCTCCGACAAAGAGGAGGGGGTGACAGGCACATTCAAAAGGCCAAAGGGACAGTGAGGAAGGGGCGTCGGAGTTACTCCAATCTACTGGCGATGGGGTTAATCCTTGGGAGGAACCGTCTTCCACGTTTCTCCTACCACGGCCGTCCTCTACAGGAGAGAGAGAGAGAGAGAGAGAGAGAGAGAGAGAGAGAGAGAGAGAGAGAGAAATAAAGAAAGATAAAGGTAGAAAGATAGGAGACAGAGAGAGAGAGAGAGAAATAAAGAGAGAAAGGTAGAAAGATAGGAGACAGAGAGAGAAAGGAGAGAGAGAGAAATAAAGAGAGAAAGGTAGAAAGATAGGAGACAGAGAGAGAAAGAGGAGAGAGAGAGAAATAAAGAGAGAAAGGTAGAAAGATAGGAGACAGAGAGAGAGGAAGAGGAGAGAGAGAGAGAGAGAAAAAGAAAGAGAGAAAGGTAGGAAGATAGGATACAGAGAGAGAGAAAGAGGAGAGAAATAAAGAGAAAGGTAGAAAGATAGGAGACAGACAGAGAGAAAGAGGAGAAAGAGAGAGAGAGAGAGAGAAAGAAAGAAAGAGAGGAAGGTAGAAATATAGGAGACAGAGAGAGAGAAAGAGGAGAGAGAGAGAAATAAAGAAAGAAAAAGGGAGAAAGATAGGAGACAGACAGAGAGAAAGAGGAGAGAGAGAGAGAAAGAAAGAAAGAGAGAAAGGTAGAAAGATAGGAGAGAGAGAGAGAGAGAAATAAAGAAAGAAAGAGAGAAAGGTAGAAAGATAGGAGAGAGAGAGAGAGAGGAGAGACAGAGAGAGGAAGGGAGGGAGGGAGAGAAAGAGAGCTGTTAAATGACTGCTAGGGATCGTTTCTCCTCCCCCATCCCCCAAAGGCTTCCAGATCCTTGCTTTGCACTCTTAACTTTTTTAATAATGATTTTCTTCTTCTTTTTTCTGTTCCCCCCTTCCTTTCCTGGGCCGCGAGCTCAGCCTGAATCCTGCAGGGATTTGCTCAATCCGATTAAGGCTTCTATTTTGCAACCGACTGGATGCAGCAATAAAGGAGCCAGTGCGGAAATGGGACTTCGCCCATCAATTAGATCTCTATTAGCAGCCCATGCAGGCCAGCTCTGCCACAGGAAATCTCAGAGCCCAGCAGCCCCAGAAGTGGCTGTGTGTGTGTGGGGTGGGGGGTGTTCCCATTCCCCTTTCCAACACACACATGCTCCCCTTCCAATTTGGAAATTAACTAATGCCTCTTGCAAGGAGAACCTTTGTTGTTGCTGCTGTTGTTTAAACAAGGCCTTTGTTTCTTTGACTTGATCATCATCATCATCATCTTTATTGTCATCGTACTTCTTTACAATGAAATTGGTTGACACTTTGGAGAAAGAAATTGTGTGTGTTGCATTTGTGCTGATAAATAAATAAAGGGAGACTAGTATAGATCTATTTCAAGCTATTTAGCTCTCATCAGCTAGCCATAACCTTACTGGGATTCGAACCTGGGCTGTTTTTATATGTTGGGCAGTTGTATTAGCCTCTAAGCCACAAGGTATCCTCCCTTATCAGCTGAGCCAGGGGAATGATTAAAATTGAAAGGCAAAAGGGAAGCAGTATGCTCCCTCCCAGATTTCTTTGACATAAATCTATCTATCTATCTATCTATCTATCTATCTATCTATCTATCTATCTATCTATCTATCTATCTATCTATCTATCTATCATCTGTCTATCATATTCATATATATATATATGAATGGCGGAAGGAGCATCTGCTTAGCCAAGGAAAGCGTAATTCCCAGGGAGCCAGGATCGCATCGGGAGTTCTCCCCATGAACAGGTTGCTCGGAAAAACACCTGCACACCCAGCTTGGGAGGGCGACGGGTTTTGCTTTATTAATATTAAAGCGTTTATTATCGTCGAAGAGACGGCTCGAGTTAAGGGCAATTAGCAACACAATGGGTCATATTTTGAATACAGCTCAGCTCATCTGCCTCCCATAGATCATATCTGCCAAAAGCTCCTTTGGATTTTATGTTTTATTATTCTTATTCTTTTTATTATTCTTATTATTATTATTATTCGTATGGGTGGGGTGGGAATAAATGGGAAGCGATTAAAAATAGGGATCTTATGACAAAGCATTACAAGGGGCTCCATTGATGATTGTCAGTCTCTTGACTTCAGGCTGTGGTCCCAGGCCTTGAGGATATTTCTGTTCCAAAAGAAAGGAAATTAGGAAATTATTTCACGTAGGTTGAAGGCATATCAGAATTCGGAACGGAGATGTTCCCTTTCAAATATTTTTATTTCCTTGGCGAATAGAATAGAATAGAATAGAATAGAATGATGAAGTATGAATAGAATAGAATATAAGAATAAATAGAAAAGGAGGAAGGAAGGAAAGAGAAGGGGAAGAAGGAAGGAAGAGGAAGGAAGGAGAGAAAAGCAGGAAGGGAGGGAGGGAGGAGAGAAAAGGAAGGAAGGAAGGAGAGAAAAGGAGGAAGGGAGGGAGGGAGGAGGAGAGAAAAGGAAGGAAGGAAGGAAGGAAGGAGAGAAAAGGAGGAAGGGAGGAGAGAAAAGGAAGGAAGGAAGGAAGGAGAGAAAAGGAGGAACGGAGGGATGAAAAGCAATGGATGGAAGCTCCACAGGAGGAATTTCCTAACAGTGAGGAGATAACTCCAGGAACAGCCTACTTCTCGGAGTTGTAACTGCTCCATCGCTGGAGATCTTCAAGCAAAGATTGATTCAACCCTTGATCCAGCATAGGAGGAGGAGGACGCCTGCCTTGGCCAGGGAGTCGGACTAGAAGACCTCCAAGGTCCCTTCCAGCCCTAGGATTCCCAAGTCCAAACCCCCCCCCTCTCTCTCTCTCTCTGCCCGGCGTTTAAAGGGTCCCCCAGCCCAGCTGAAGCATCGCCTCTTTCATAAAGTGCCTTTATGCGCTCCAGTCTCCGTCGGAGTGCAGCGGCCTGTGGCGCTGCTGAAAGGGGCTTTGAGAGCGGCCCGCCCACCCCCCACCGTCGGGAGCGGTCCCGGGTGCCCCGGCAGGGCCCAAGCTGGGCTAGGGGACCATTAGCATGCACGGGGCATCCCCCTGAAGGAGAGGCTGGAGGAGGAGGGATGGGGAGCCAGGAAAAGCATCCCCCCCCCACCCCGCGCTGGTGCTCAGCCACCTGCAGAACTCGGGGTGCCATGCACTTTTGGGGTTTGGAGACCGGTTGCCTGGTTAGGGGTGCCCCTAAATGCCCAGGGTCCCGATGCCAAACCCCCTCCTCTGGTGGGGGTGAATTCTGGGAGCTGAAGTACACAGGTCTTAAAATCCCGTTCTCTCTGGCTTGGGAATTCTGGGCGTTGAAGTCCGCAGGTCTTAAAACTGGGCCAAATTTGAGAAACACGGATGGATGGTTGGACATCTGGACATCTCAGCCATCCTGGCTGGCTGAGGAATTCTGGGAGTTGAAGTCCGCAGGCCTTAAAACTTGGCCATGAGTAGTTACGATTGGCCTCTCTTCTCCCCTTCTCTCCCTCAGGCCTTAAAACTTGGCCATGAGTTAGTTACGATTGGCCTCTCTTCTCCCCTTATCTCCCTCAGGCCTTAAAACTTGGCCATGAGTAGTTACGATTGGCCTCTCTTCTCCCCTTCTCTCCCTCAGGCCTTAAAACTTGGCCATGAGTAGTTACGATTGGCCTCTCTTCTCCCCTTCTCTCCCTCAGGCCTTAAAACTTGGCCATGAGTTAGTTACGATTGGCCTCTCTTCTCCCCTTCTCTCCCTCAGGCTTCCCCACAGAGGCCTCTCCTATCTTATCCCCTTCCCTCCCTCGGGCTGGCCCCATTGATCCTCTCCTCTCCCCTTCTCTCCCTCAGTCTAACTCCTTAGCATCAGAGCATTTTTCAGGTGGTGAGGGGGAGTAGAATGTCTAAACTCCCAACCCGCAGGCAGGATGAATCATGCTCTGGCCACGCCCACGCCCAAGTAGCAGTTGGAACAGAGTTCGTTTCGGATGGGGAGGGGGAGTAGAACGTCTAACTCCTTAGCATCAGAGTGTGTTAATAATACTATAAAAAATTCTAATGATCTGTTGGTCATGTCGAAAAATCCTTTCTTAGACCTAAAAGCCCAGAGGAACATAAGTGCCAAATTTCTAAGATTTACAGTTCTGGAGTTTTTGTGATGATGCGTGCATGGTATTTCTCTTTTATATAGAGAGATTAACGAATTCTGAGTTCAGGAATTTGTCTTGAGTACCCCAAATTAAAAACCCTTTCCACGGTAAAGAAAAATGGAATCCATTCTCAACCCCCTCGAAAGCCCCTCAATAGAAGTGTGAGAAAATTATATGATCATTTTAAACACAACTTTCGGGGACTCGCTGATCAAGTTGAAGCAAAAAGACAGCCTTCTGTTTATTTTTTGCTGCTGGGATTAAAAATTGGGCTGGGTTTTCTAGATATGTCAGACAGACGTAACAACGGAACGAAATGAAAAATTTCGTAGGGTTAAAAAAAATCTGACTTCCTTGCTTTCCTCCAATTTTACCAAATCCAATTATTCCGAAAATGAATGTTGCTGTCTTTGAATTTCAGCTGTTATTATTAGAGCGGCCAAATCTATTGTGATTGAAGATGTCCGACTAATGATAGTTTACTAAATTATTTATGGCCAGTTTCTTAATGAAAGCGTTTCATAGCTCAGTGGAGAAGAGTCTCATTATTCAAATTCACGCTGTGACTACATGCTTCTCTTCCTATGGGTCTCTCGACGTATAACCAGGAGGGGGAAATACAGGGATGGACTAATGCAGGTAGTCCTTGACTTACAACGGCTCATTTAGTAACCATTCAGAGTTACAACGGGACTGGAAAAGTGACGTACGACCTCTGTCACCTCCTTATATTCGTGCGCTCAAAATTCTGATACTTGGCAACCGGTTCACATTTATGACCGTTGCTGTGCCCCAGGGTCACGTGATCCCCTTTGGTGACCAGCAACGTCCACGTGGGAAGACAGATTCACTTAACAACGGGGTCACTCACCCGAGAACGGCAGGGATTCGCTGAACAAGCGAGGAAAAGAAAAGCCGTACAACGGAGCCAAAGTCTCTCAACCGAAGTCTCACTTAACCACAGAAATTTGGGACTCACTGGTGGCCGTAAATCAAGGACTACCGCTCTAGATTTCATGATACGGAACCACGGAGTTAGAGAGTTAGGCGTAGACATTTTGGTGAAATACTGACGTTTAGTACTGTGAGGAGCCCCAGGCCGCTCCTGAGTGAAGGAGTGGAACATCTGAGGTAACTGAGGTAACGGAATGTGAGGCAACTGGGAGTCGGAACAGAGTTCTTTTCAGGTGGGGAGGGGGAGTAGAATGTCTTAGCATCAGAGTGTGTTAATCACTGTATAAGAAATGCTACTGATCTGATGGTCATTTTGAAAAATCCTTTCTTAGCGAGCACCTAGAAGCCAAGAGGAACATACGTGCTAGATTTATTGTATTCGGGGCTTTTCCCGTGTAAGGTTGAGATTGTCTTGGCAATATTTCGGCGAGGTTGAACGCTGGCAAGACAATCTCAACCTTACACGGGAAAAGACCTGAATACAACAAGACCAGCATATATATATGGTCTTGTTCTATTCTATTCTATTCTATTCTATTCTATTCTATTCTATTCTATTCTTTATTTCCAGTATCATCATGAGTTCAGGTAGCCCACAACCTATGAAAATCATTGACACCCAAATTGCTGCCGTGATGTGAGACGGCGAACGGTCCTGGTTAAGGACCGTTCCCGAACTTCCGGTTTGCGCGTTGGGTTGTTGTTTTGCCCTCCGGAGGCTTCCTTCCTTCCTCAAATTCAAGAGCCAGTCCAAGAGGCCTCCTGTGGCCTGAAAACCCATCCTGCTGAGCCGCAAGGAAACCGCAGCCCCAAAGCCCATCCCGCGGGCCTCCGAACTATCTGCGGAATGGCCGAATGTCCTTTTTTCTTGAGCGCCAGGTGCAAAGAGATCGTTTTTGGGAAGGAGGAGAGATTTTTCCTGAAGAAAAAGAAAAGAAACGATGAAAGGGGAAGAGACAAGCCTTAGTTAACCTCTCTGGTGAGAAGAGAGAAGTCTGCAGGCATCTTTTAAAGCAGGGGTCCCCAACCTTTGCAACTTTAAGTCTGAAGGACTTCAGCTCCCAGACTTCTCCAGCCAGCAAAGCTGTCAGTGTCAGGGCCTGGGCCAGGGGTCCCCAACCTTTGCAACTTTAAGTCTGAAGGACTTCAGCTCCCAGACTTCTCCAGCCAGCAAAGCTGTCAGTGTCAGGGCCTGGGCCAGGGGTCCCCAACTTTTGCAACTTTAAGTCTGAAGGACTTCAGCTCCCAGACTTCTCCAGCCAGCAAAGCTGTCAGTGTCAGGGCCTGGGCCAGGGGTCTCCAACCTTTGCAACTTTAAGTCTGAAGGACTTCAGCTCCCAGACTTCTCCAGCCAGCAAAGCTGTCAGTGTCAGGGCCTGGGCCAGGGGTCCCCAACTTTTGCAACTTTAAGTCTGAAGGACTTCAGCTCCCAGACTTCTCCAGCCAGCAAAGCTGTCAGTGTCAGGGCCTGGGCCAGGGGTCTCCAACCTTTGCAACTTTAAGTCTGAAGGAGCTGAAGTCCTTCAGACTTAAAGTTGCAAAGGTTGGGGACCCCTGTTTTAAAGCATGGGAAAAAATGAGGGGAAAAAATGGTTTCGGCTGCCTGCATTCAAACTCATTTCGGGGTGAATTAGCCACAAAAAAAAAAAAAAAGAGGGAGAAAGGAAGAGATTCAGTTTTTCTGCATTGTTGGCCTGAAAGGCTATCTATTTATCATCTCCCACGACAGCTCCAATGATCTTGATCCGCTTCCCCCACTTTCTGACCCAAATTCAGAGGGTTGGTGGTTGTTTTTTTTTAATGGAAAATTGCAGTCGAGTTTGATTGATGAAATCCACAGATTGTCTCCAACGGCCCCAAAGACATCCCACTGTGTAGACCCCAACCGAGACCCCGTCAATGTTGGCATTGTTCCTGGGGAGGAAGAGGGGGTGAAGAGAGAAAGGGAAAAAAGGACAAGAAAGAAAACGGCAGCAAAACGAGCAAAAGTGAGAGGATTTTTTTTCCCCCCCGTGCAGGAAAACTTCAGGTCTCCATGAGGATCTCCCTCCTCCCCCCCCAAAAAAAACACCCCGTTATCCTTATTCACAGGAGGACAAAGTGGGAGAATGTGCCAGGCAATTCCCACGCGGGGCAATAAGAAAAAAACCTCCCAGCTTTTCAATCAGGCTGGCTTTGTAAAAAAAAAATGATGAATAAATCAAGCTTTCCCCCAACCACCACCACCACCAAAAAGAAAGAAAAGGATCTCTCGGAATAAAAATCAAATATTAAAAGAGAGATTTCGAAAAACGTGAAGTTGAGAACATAGAGAGAGATAGAGAGAGAGAGAGAGAGAGAGAGAGAGAGAGAGAGAGATGGGTCTGGTTAATTCGAAATCATACCTCCCGTTCGTTCGGTAGGTTTTTCCTTCAATCAAAGAAGATTCGAAGTAGGAATAACTTCGTGCCCTTACTAGGGGTTTCTGGGAAGGATTCTGTTCTGAACTAGGCCTCCTGAGAAAGTAAAAATCGCACGTTTACTCCCCAAACCCTCTTTTGATTTCAACGGCGGTGAATTGTGGTCATTTGCAGGCCGTAATGGTTCGCCAACAGTCTGCGAAGAGTCCTACAGAAGTCGGCCGAAGTCTTTCAGGGTAAGGCTGATAAACACCCACCTTTACCTCCCTTGAAGCGCTGCCCGAGACCTCATTGCCGATTCGTTTTGCAAGGAGCGCAGAGTCAAACGGAGCTGCGGAGTTTAAAACAGGCCAAAACGAACAAAATTGCTTCTGGCAAAGGCTCGCTTCCGTTTGCTCCTTTACAATACAATAGCAGAGTTGGAAGGGACCTTGGAGGTCATCTAGGTCCAACTCCCTGCCTAGACATAACTCCCTGTTATGTCTTATGGGAGGGGCCAATCATCTCCGAGCCTTACTCCCGAGTCGCCCCTTTTGTCGTAACCGTTCTTGCCTTCTGGCAGCTCTGCGCATGCGCAAACTGGGAACAGGCTCCTACTGTTCTTCTGCCTTGCTGATGTCCGACTCCGAAGGCAGCTGATAACTGTCAGACGGCCCTGGCCCCCTCTCTGCCTCCCACCCAGAGCCCTCCTCAAAGCCTTCCCCAGGATCCAGGACTGGCCCGGGTTCCTCCCCAACCCTCCTCACTGTCCGAATCTGCTGTCAGCTCTGCAGGCTGGTGGTGAACCACAAAGAATTCCTTGAGAGGTCACAGGATTGCTGTCCCATATGCCACCTATCAATGCTGTCAATTGATAGAACTCTGGGAGTTGAAATCCACAATTCTGGGAGTTGAGGTCAACAGGTCTTCAAACTGTTGGGAATCTGGGCATCTTTGCTGCCCTAGTCTGGTTTTTGTCTCCTGGGGGATTCTGGGAGTTGAGGTCAACAGGTCTTAAAGTTGCCCAGGTTGGAGACTTCTGCTCTGCCAGGAGAAATGTAGAACCTCTGCACCTTTGGGAGCACAGCTGGTGTCCCCATTCGGTGGCAGCGACCGAGGCCTGCCACGCCCCCCTGAACCGGTTCTCCTACAGCGGCGCCATCTTGGTTTTTGGTTTTCAATTTTCCTTGCACAAATGTAATTTTTCTTTTCGTTTTTTAATGTTTGGATGCTCAAACAATTTTGGCGCGCACCGAACCAGCAGCAAATGTCGGTAGCAACCCACCCCTGACCTGAGCGTAGTACATAAAATTGTCTTCAGCTTCAACCACAATAATACAAGGGCAAACAATCAGCACAAACTCAAATAAAATAAATAAACATTAAGCCTTTCAAGCCCCGGTTAACCTGCCTCCTTCCTTCCCCTCCTCCCTCCTTCCTCCTCCTCCTCCTCCTCCTCCTCGGGCTGAGTCAAGCGGCTGTGTTAAGCTGGCCTTAATGTGCCAAGGCTCAGGACCAGCTGCTCCTAACCAGAGACAAGGGCTTGTCAATTAAGTCATTGAAGAGCAGGTTCTGGAGGGCCTGGAGGCAACTGCAGAGGAGCCCCAGAGAGAGAGAGAGAGAGAGAGAGAGAGAGAGAGAGAGAGAGAGAGAGAGAGAGAGAGAGAGAGAGAGAGAGAGAGAGAGAGAGAGACGTGTGCAGCCCCTGCAATTAGCCTCCATTTAGAAAGGGACCTCCAGGCCACGAACAGACACAGGCATCGCACCCCCCTTCTGAACCGAAGGGAAGAGAAATCCTGAGATTAAACAGATCCCTAAGATAAGAGAGAGACAGAGGGACAGACAGAAACAGAAAAAGAGAAAGAGAGAGAGAGACAGAGAGATACAGACAGAGACAGAGAGAAAAAGGAAGAGAGAGACAGAAAGAGAGACACAGACAGAGACAGAGAGAAAGAGAGAGACAGAGAGAGAAAGAGAGAGAGAGAGAGACAGAGAGAGAGAGACAGAGAGACAGAGAGAGAGAGAGAGACAGAGAAGGAGAAAGAGGAGAGAGAGAGAGAAAGTGAAAGAGAGAGACAGAGAGACAGACAGAAAGAGAGAGACAGAGAGAAGGAGAGAGGAGAGAGAGAAAGAGACACAGAGAGAGAGAGACAGAGAGAAAGAGAGACAGAGAAAGAGAGAGAGAGACAGAAAGAGAAAGAGAGAGAAAGAGAGAGAAAGAGAGAGACAGAGAGAAAGAGAGAGAGAAAGAGAGAGAGACAGGGGGAGAGAGACAGAAAGAGAGAGAGAAAGAGAGATAGAGGAGAGAGAGAACGAGAGAGAAAAAGAGAGACAGAGACAGAAAAGAGAGAGAAAGAGAGACAGAAACACACACAGAGAGAGAGAGAGAGACTTGCAAAGTCCTCTTCTCTGCCCCAGAGACGTTTAAAAGAAGCCAGGAAGAACAGAAGAAGAAAAAAAAATAAGAATAAACAAGCATCTCTGCCCGGATGCAATCAATGGGCACATTCATGAGCCCCCCCGACTGCTCCCTTTGTGACTGGGTGTCACCTCAAGGCAGCTGGTGGCACGCAAGGCACCCAGAGGTTTGCCCTTTGGCCCGGGGGTGGGGGTGGGGAGGACTGGACAAGGCGAGGAAAAGCCAGCGAGGGCTGGGGTCAGCGAGGCCACAGATATTACCGGGCTAAGCTGGGGCCACAACTGAACAAAACTCCCCCCTCCCCACCTGGCAAAGGAGGGCAGGGGAGCCTAGGGCAGCCTCGCTGGGGAAGGAGTTTGTTTAAGTCATTAGGACATTGGTCGCTAGGCATGGCACCTAGGCGGGATGACCCCCATCAAGTTCAAGAACAGAGCAAACAAGCCCAGGCCAATGCATTGGCCAACAGCGGCCGCAGAGGCCCAACGTCCCGATGGAAAATGGAGAGGGGGGAGGAAATGAACCCCGGTTTGAATGGGGGGAGAAGGTTGGGGGGGTGAAAGGATGGGGCGTGGAGAGCCGGCGGAGGGCCGAAGGTCAACGAAAGTCAACAGGAGCGCCGGCTTAATGAGGACAAGAATCCGAGATCAAAAACCCATAAATCTTCCCAACGGACAGACAAGGAGACAGAGTGTTGGTCAACATTGCCCCACCGATGGGGAGCCCTTGGGGGGTCAGCGGCAACAATTTGGGTCATTCCCCCCCCCACCGTTAGCAGGCGAATGAGGCCAGAGGGGTGGGGGGGGAGGGCTCGGAGTCCGGGATTGGGGACGACCGCCCTGAATAGGTGGGACATTTCCGCGTGTCGGTGGTACCCTGCCCTTCAATAGGATGTCCTGCTTTGGGGCGCCTTTCTCTCTCATCCCCCCCCTCTCCCTCCAAAACAAAATAATAATTTACATTTCAAAAGGAGAAGAATGTCATGTCCTTTTGTCTCCCGAAGGTTTTGGGGGTTGTTTGATCGTCTTTCATTCTAGCTTGCTTTCCCATCGATTAATCTAGTATTAATTATCCAACAGCCAGCTTTGCGAAGCAGGAGGCATACCCACCTGCCTTGAAAAGGCAGGAATTAACCAAGTTTCCTTGTTCATCCACCAGGTACAGCTGCGGGGGGTTGGGGGGGGGTCAAATTTGGGCAGCCACTCATGGCCCTTCTTGCTATTTGGATCAAGTAGGAAAAGAGCAGCAAAGTTCTGTGGCAGGGTCTCCCAACCTTGGCAACTCTTAAGACTTGTTGACGTCCAACTGGCTGGGGAATTCTGGGAGCTGAAGGCCCACAAGTCTCAACTGATAGAAAGGGGTATCCAGAGGTGGTCTCCAGCAGGTTCTGACCAGTTCTGGGGAACTGGTAGCGAAAGTTTTGAGTCGTTCGGAAAACCGGCCAATACCACCTCTGGCTGGCCGCGCCCCTGATCTATTTTCTGCCTCCCGAGTCCCAGCTGATCGAGAGGGAATGGGGATTTTGATATTATCCTTCCCCTGGAAGGGGGAGGGGATGGAGATTTTACAGTATCCTTCCCCTGCCACGCCCACCAAGCCACGCCTATCAAGACCTGCCACGCCCACAAAACCAGTAGTTAAAAATTTTTGGAATCCTGCTCTGCTCCCAATCTTGGCAATTTTTAAGACAGGTGGAGTTCAACACCAGCTTTGCCATGTGGGGTTTCCTGCAAAGCCATTGCTATGCTGTTCAGAACAATTTATGGAGTGTGTGTGTGTGTGTGTTTAAATGCCTAGATTGTTTAAAAAAAAACGTGCACCCACCATCCTCTCCGTGCCCAGACCCACCTAGTTCAGGAGGTCACCCCCAGCAGGGAGCTGATTTGTCTCTCATCAGTTCATTGTTACAACACAAGCCGACAATTTGCAAGGCGGAATCTCCTCCAGGGGCTGCTGGGGGAGCCTGTACCTCGGCAGAGGAGGTCAGGGCCAGTCCAGGCTGACCAGCGGCCTGAGGAGACGGTCATTGTCCCAGGCCCGACGCCCTGATGTGGGGATTGCAGCCACGCCATCCATCTTCATCCACTTAGTGCCTGCATTGCCGCCAAGGGCTTGGCCTGGGCCAGGCCTTGGAGACAACCGTCCCTATCAATGTCCCACATTCATCGAGTATTTTTTTTCCTTCTCGGGAGGCTGCTGGCTATAAATCCTCCTTCCTGGCCCAGGTCTTGAATCCAGCCTCCTGTCTCAGATGGCTTCGTCTTCAGGGACAAAACTCAGTAAGACAGGGATGGCGAAACTTTTCGGCCCCGAGTGCCCAAACTGGAATTCCTCCTCCTCCTCCTCCTCCTCCTCCTCCTCCTCCTCCTCCTCCTCCTCCTCCTCCCCCTCCCCCTCCTCCTCCTCCTCCCTTCTAGCACTGATGATGTTCCCTAGTAGGGTCATGAAACCTGCAAAAAACCCCAATGAAACTCCAAGGACCCTTCACTACTACTACTACTACTACTACTACTACTACTACTACCACTACCACTACCACTACTACTACTACTACTCATCCATTCTAGTACTGATGATGTTCCCTAGTAGGGTCATGAAACATCTGAAAAAAAGAACCCTTCAGTCATACTACTACTACTACTACTACTACTACTACTACTACTACTACTCATCCCTTCTAGTACGGATGATGTTCCCTAGTAGGGTCATGAAACGTCTGGGGGGAAAAAAGAACCCTTCAGTCATACTACTACTACTACTACTCATCCCTTCTAGTACGAATGATGTTCCCTAGCAGGGTCATGAAACGTCTGGAAAAAATAACCCTTCAGTCATACTACTACTATTTACTACTACTACTACTACTCGTCCCTTCTAGTACTAATGTTGTTCCCTAGTAGGGTCAAGAAGCATCTGAAAAAAGGACCCTTAAGTCATACTACTACTACTACTACTACTACTACTCGTCCCTTCTAGTACTGATGTTGTTCCCTAGTAGGGTCATGAAACATCTGCAAAAAAGCTCCAAGTAGCCTTCAGTCCTCCTCCTCCTCCTCCTCTTGCTTTTCAGGCGCTTCCTGGGCACAAGCATTTCTCCGCGACCCTCCCTGCCGACCCTCCCTGCCGTTACACAGACACACACACACACTGTCATTTGTCCCGCTCCCTGCCAGCTTCCTCGCCTCTCTTTGGCCCGTCGCTAGCCTCTCTTGCCTGGGGGCAACCAATCTGTCTCTTCCGCCAAGAGATGCCATATTTCTCCAGCCCCGTTATTACGGCTGCTGGACCCGGCCATCCATCTTCCCTTAAGGAGAGACAAAG
Organism: Rhabdophis nuchalis; assembly: GCA_039707465.1. Lineage (NCBI taxonomy): Eukaryota > Metazoa > Chordata > Lepidosauria > Squamata > Natricidae > Rhabdophis > Rhabdophis nuchalis. Next base: position 1,850,623 of record CM077661.1, on the reverse strand, counting down.
CGGGGCGGGGAGGGGGCCGTTTCTGGGAAAAATCCCCCCTCCCTCCCTCCTTCCAAACTTCGGGCCTATTTTGAGCCCAGCGCCTGGAGGAACTACAAGAGGCGCGTTGATGAAGAGGGCAGAGAGGGGGGGGGAAGAGGCATTTGGGGGCCTAATTAGGCTTGGAGATGGGGGGGGGCATTAGGACACGCAACCCCCCTTGAGCTGCGGTTGGGCGGCGAGATTCCGGGGGCTTCGAACCTGCTCACCCTTCGGCCTCTTTTCTAGCCATCTTGCCAGGACTCCTCGGAGTCAAAAGAATAGAGGGGAGGGGGCGTGAGAGAGGGTGGGGCCTGTGGGTGGGTGGGTAGGGGGAGTCCCCTCTTCCCCAGAGTTATCCAAAAGGGACCTCACCTTTGGGTAGACTCCAATAACGGCACCTCTCTTTCCTTCCCCCCCCCCCCAATGCCCAACCCGGCTTTGATTCTCCACTCGATTAAGGGGTAATTTTTAATATATATGCAATAAATGTTCACTTTGTTAGATTGAATGACAGCCTTTAATCACGGCGGGGTCTGCCTCTCGCCATCCATTACAGTCAAATGAGGCCTCGCCAGGGACCCATTCCGCCCTCGGATCCATTTATTTCCAAAATCGGCGGGTTTGATAAAGCAATAACGATTTGGTTAAACTTGACACTCGGTCTCCAAGGGGGGGATGGGGGGGGTTATCATCAGGCCCGCCATTCCTGCCCTCCGGGGACCGCGGGATGGGATGTGTGGGGGGGTTAGTAGGTAGGATGGGGGTGGCAGGGGAAGAAGACCGGACAGGGGTTTGCGACGGGATTTCATGACAGCTTACGACTGGAGACGATGCCCGCCGCAAAGCGAAACGCGGGCTCGGTGAGCCTGGCCCCTACTTTATGACTTTTCTCGCGGCCGCCGCAAAGCGAATCACAGCGGTTGGTAAAGGGGCAACCCGATGGTGAAGTCCCCCTGGCTTCTCCCCTGGCTTTGCCACGATGGTCGTAAGTACAAGTCAGTTGAATTTGGATCGGGGGACCTGTGAAGGATGGTCCCCGGTCTATTTTTTTCCAGAGATGCTAAATGAACTGTCGTAAGTCAAGGACTCCGTGAATTAATTGGGTTCGGTTAATTTGTTCCTTTTCTCCTGCATCTTGGATGCTCTGTTGGCCACCAGAACACCTGTTCGCCCGGTTGTTGATGGTGTTTCCTGTCGTTTGTTACACACAGGTAACGCTCGGAGTGATTGTCACACTGCCCAGACTATCTGTCTGTCTATCCATCTATCTATCCATCCCATGATCTATTCATCCTATCTCTCCTATTCTCCTATCCATCCATCCATCATTCCATCCATCATTCCATCCTGTCCTTCTACCCATGCATCCATTCATCCATTGCTCTATCTATCCTGTCCTTCCTCTATTGATTCATTCTATCTCTCCTACCCTTCTAGCTATCTGTCCATCTATCCATCCATCCCATATTTTCATCTCCCTCTTTGTTAATTCCTCCCTCTATCTCTCCCTCTATCTCCATCTCTCTGTTCTACATTTCTCTCTCTCTCATCATGTTTCTGTCCATCTATCATCTCTCTCTCTCTCTTCTATCCATCCATATATCCTATCTATCTATCTATCTATCTATCTATCTATCTATCTATCTATCTATCTATCTATCTATCTATCTATCTATCATCTATCTATCTATCTATCTATCTATCTATCTATCTATCTATCTATCTATCTATCTATCTATCTAATCTATCTATCTCTTCTATCTATCTATCACTCCACAGACTCTTCTCCCTTCTATTACTGATGGTGTCACCTAGTTGGGTCATAAAACGTCTGCAAGAAAACCACCAGCTCAGGGCACCATGGGCCTCTCATTTCATCCCTGAGCTATGAACCTCTTCTTGTATTAAAAACAAAACAAGGAACTTTCTTAGGTTATCCCAAAGACAACCCTAACCCTAACCCAAATATAACTAAGATGAGCTTTGTTTCATTTGTTTTAAAATGGGATTAGAGAGGGGACTTTTAAAAAAAAAATGTACGTGGCATAATTAAAAATTAGAAAGGGGGGCAATGGAAGATTACAATTTAATATAAATATAAATAAATATAAACCAATGTATTACTATTAGAATTATATAACATAACACATATGAGTATTGGTAAAAGGAGCGATATGAAGAATATGGAGATTGGCCAAAAAAATATATCAATATATTAAAATATTGAATAATTAAGGAAAGATTATAATTCAACAAAATATGTGTATTACTACTAAACGTCCATAAGGTTATTAATTGTTTTCAATAGGAAGGGTATTGTTTTATTTGTACTAAAATGTAACTCTGTTTCCACACTGTTCACACAACCAAGTGTTTGTAGAACAATACTAAATAAATAAAACTTTGCAAACGGATCGTTTGATTCGAATCCAATTTACTTAAGTTTTTTTCTCCCCTAGTTCCTTATCTGGAGAAGAAATAGACGCAAATATTTTACCCTCCGGATCGGTCGACAGACCTGTTTACTGGCTCCGAATTCCAGGGGAGATTTCCTTGCGGGAATCTAGGCAGAGAATGCTAACTACTCAACAATGGCTGGAAAGGCGCATAGGATCGCGCGCAAAGGGCAAGGCGGAGAGGCACGAGCGACAGGAGGAAATGCGGAGCTTGTCCAAATCGCCCGCCAGCCGCCAACCGCTTGGGAAATATTCGGAAGATGCAGATAACTGAAGAACGGGTGTGGGGGAAATCTTAATTTCAAAGAATCTGGAAAAGCTGCCCCCCACCCCAATGTTGTTGAAATAAAATTCGTTGGTCCTGCCACCGAGTTTCTGATTTGTTGTTGTTGTTGTTGTTTAAAAAATGTATTTTTATTTTTTAGCATACATATAATCCAAAGTATATAGTATACCATTACATCTTAACAAGCGCTTTTTAAAAATATTCAATATTGTATCAATTCCTCTTACCATCAAGCCACCTCAACTTTCATTTGTTCTTTTGCTTTCCATACACCATATTATTATTATTATTATTATTATTATTATTATTATTATTATTATTATTATTATTATTATTATTATTATTATTATTATTATTATTATTATTATTATTATTATGTGGTTAACCTTTGGTGAGATTCACAGCCTTTGGGGCTGGTTGGTAACTCAACAGCTCGAGTCCTAACCAAGGACCTAGGAACTGTCAAGGTAACGTCGGAGGATAGAAGCTGTTCCAAGCAGGGTGGCCCTTGGTATTATATTTTTTATTTATATTTATTATATTTATACCCCGCCCTTCTCCGAACGGACCCGAACGGAATGCTCAAGTCTGATAAATTTAAAATTTCCAAATAGCGAGGTAGCCCTTTAGGTATTGCTCCCAGGGCTCCAATTGCAATTATTATTATTATTTACTTTCTTCATTAAACATGAAACTCAGCCAACTGGACATTTAAAAATGCATCACAAATACCACTGACTGGTGCTAATGGTTGATGCCATTTGCTGCCAGCATCCTAGGTATCAACCAAGGACCTTCTTAAAATATACCGATGCTCCGAGTAGCGCAATTGTTTTGCAATTCCGCTGGTGTTTATTGCAGGAAGCTGCAATTTCTTCATGTATCTTATAAAATTCTTGGACATGGTGCCAAGTGCCCCGATAACGATGGGTATCCCTGTTACACGCTTCATCCATAACTGTGTAGTTTTATATCATCATCATCATCATCATCATCATCATCATCATCATCATCATCATCATCATCATCATTAATTTGCCGGTGTGGAAAACCGTGTCTCTTCTCTTGCGGGATGTACCAAAGGATAACATTTGTTCCCCAAGTCATCAAACGAGAATAGAAATCTCTCTGGCGCTTAAAAACGATTTCCCTCCATAAAGGCGGTTTTGGGGACGGGCAGCTTCCCCCGAATGAAGCGTTCCTTAGAGGGCAATTTCTTTGCGTTTCGAACGGATTCGGGTTTGGTTTCGTTTCGGAAGCCGCTTTGCCGGTTTTGCTAATCCTAGCTAAGATCAAAGGGCAGAAATGGGACCGCGAGTCTTCCTGGCAAATTGATGATGAGGATAAGGATGAGAATGATGATCATAACAATAATATTTTTTCCCCTGTGTTCAGTTGATTGAGTTTCGTGTTGAATGAAATGATGATGATGATGATAACAACAGCAACATATAACAGTGATACCCATTGTCATCGGGGCACTTGGCACCGTGCCCAAGAATTTTAATAATAATAATAATCTTTATTGTCATTGTAAAAAACACATCAAGAAATTGCAGCTTCCTGCAATAACACCAGCGGAACTGCAAAAAACTGGGCTGCTCGGAAAATCGTATATTTTAAGAAGGTATTTGGTTGATACCTAGGAGCAACCCATATCAACCATCAGCACCAGCCAACGGTATTTGTGACACATCTTTAAATGTTCAGTTGATTGAGTTTCAACTCAGAATAAAAGAAATGAGGAGGAGGAGGAGGAGGAGGAAGAGGAGGAGGAGGAGGATGGATGGATGGATGGATGGATGGATGGATGGATGGATGAAACATGTCACAGTGATACCCATTGTCATCAGGGCAGTTGGCACCATGTCCAAGAATTTTACAAGATACATCAACAAATTGCAGCTTCCTACAATAATACCAGCGGAACGGCAAAAAACTGCGCTACTCCAACATCGTATATTTTAAGAAGGTACTTGGTTGATGCTGAGGACGCTGGCAGCAATCCATATCAACCATTAGTACCAGCCAATGACATTTGTGATGCATTTTTGAATGTTCAGCTGACTGAGTTTCATGTTTAATGAATAAAGTATATAATAATAATAATGATGATAATAATAATAGGAAGAGGAGTAGGAGAGAGGAAAGGAGGAGAAGGAAGAGGAGGAGAAGCAGAAAAAGAAGAAAAGGAAAAAAGAAAAAGAAGAGGAGGAGGAGTGAGAGAAAGAAAAGGAGAAGAACTGAAGAAGAACAGAAAAAGGAGGAGAAGATGAGAAAGAAGAAGAAGAAGAAGAAGAAGAAGAAGAAGAAGAAGAAGAAGAAGAAGAAGAAGAAGAAGAAGAAGAAGAAGAAGAAGAAGAAGAAGAAGAAGAAGAAGAAGAAGAAGAGTCTTCGTTGACCCGAGATTAATTAACGCTGCCTAATTCTGGAACCGGTAAATGAGCAATTCTACACGCAACACCTGCCTTTGTTCTCTCCGCTCATCCCCGCCCCGGCACACCCATGCGCAAATTTCGGGGTTGCACGCGCTGAACTCACACTGAACCGGGGGGGGGGGGGGGAGGGGAGCGTCCAGGGGAGATGGGAATTTCCATTATTTTTGTTCTTTACTACGAAAGGTTCTCATGCCAACTTTATTTCGGGGCGCCCACCTCACTTTTCCGCCCCTCTTCCCCTGGGCAGGCGAGTCCTGTTGATTTCAATGGGGCCTCCAGGCTAAACCACCCCTTCCCCAACGAAGGAAGAAGACGTATCTCGAGGAAAAGAGCCGGGATTGTTGTTGTTGTTGTTGTTGCTTTGGCCACATTCACTCAACCTCTTTCATTGAAAATTGAAAAAAAAGGAGAAAGAGACGGCATTCACACGAGACCCTTAACCTGGGTCATTGCCCAACCAAATTTCCGTGTCTTTTTTTTAATTGAGGCTACCCCGCCGGGAAGAGCCCCGAAGGAATCCCGGCGAAGTTTAGAAGGCTTTCCAAAACATTCCGCTGAACAATATATCAGCCCGACCCGGGTATAGGGGTTGTGGGAACCCAGCCGCGTAATCCCCTTCTTCTTCTTCTTCTTCTTCTTCTTCTTCTTCTTCTTCTTCTTCTTCTTCTTCTTCTTCTTCTTCTTCTTCTTCTTCTTCTTCTTCTTCTTCTTCTTCTTCTTCTTCTTCTTCTTCTTCTTCTTCTTCTTCTTCTCCTTCTCCTTCTCCTTCTCCTTCTCCTTCTCCTTCTTCCTTTTCTCCCGCTTTTCTTTTCCGCTTCTCGTGGACGCTTCTTCTCACGAGGCCCGGGCAAAACAACAGCGGCAGCAACAACGCGCTGACAACCAGCGCCCGTTCGATTTTCCCTTTGCTAACCCGGGTTTTAAAAAGCGGGAACAAATCGCGGGAGGCGAAACGAGGCTGCTCCCCGTTGAATTCTAGACTTTACGGGGAATCCAAATTGCAGAGCCGCGCGGCTCGGTTAGGATCCGCGCGGAAGGCAGCCCGGCGGCGTTTTGCGCAGAGATCATTTAGAAAACCCGCAATAACCGGGCAGAAGCGAAACCTGGACCCCCTTCCCGAGCTGGGTTCGAGTGTCAGGGCCTGCGCAAAAGGGATGGGCTTCGGGCGGCCCGGTTTTCGTTGAGCCTGGCCAAAATTGACCACGGATCAAACCCAACCAGAAGAGTCTCAGCGGGGACCCTCACCGCGCTTTATTCTCTCAATACACCTGTAGAAAGACGCTTCTTTTTAAAACCGCCCGTTCTCTTTCCTTCCTTCGGACGGCGAAACCCAGGTTTTGTTCGATTTGGGGGGGGGGGGTGTTTTTTCGTTGCTGTTGCAATTTTATCCTTGTTACAATGTGTGACTCGGGGTGCGCGCGCGTGTAAGACACACAGAGAGAGACAGCGATATAGACAGAGAGAGACAGAGAAAGAAAGAGACAGAGTGAGAAAGAGAGAAAGACAGAGAGAGAAAGACAGAGAGACAAAGAGAGAGACAGAGAGAGAGAGAGCAAGAAAGAAAAAGAGAGACAGAGAAAAAGAGAGAGACAGAGAGAGAGAGAGAGAAAGAAAGAAAGAAAGAGACAGAGAGAAAGAAAGAAAGAAAGGGAGAGAGACAGAGAGAGAGAGAAAGAGAGAGAGACAGAGAAAGAGAGAAAGAAAGGGAGAGAAAGAGACAGAGAGAGAAAGAGAAAGAGAGAGAGAGAAAGAAAGGGAGAGAGAGAGAGAGAAACGCAACGATGAGGACAGGTGTAGAAAAAGAGCGAGAGGGGCGGAAAAGAGGAAGAGGAGGTGGATGAGGGTCGCCTCGATTTGGGGAAGATGCCTCGGGAAGAACGGCCATTTCAATTCGCGCTCATGGGGGGGGGTCGGACCCCATCCACGCGCTCGACCTCCCCTCAAAAAAAAAAAAAAACAACCCATCAAAAGACAAAACTTTCACCCAAGCGCTAAAAATACCAAGGCGGGCAGCTGAGCTCTTAATTTCTCCAGAGCGCTTCCACTGATTGTAATCTGGGAGGGGACGGCGTTGGGAATGGGGGGGCGGGGGCGAGGGAAAATGAGAAAGACATTGAGGAAGGGTCTCAGACATTCTCCTCTCGGCCCGTCGCCCTCTTTCCCTCCCGGGGGGGGGGGTTGGGGAAGAGAAAGCGAGAGAAGCTTAAATCCAAGAATTCCTTCCGTCCCGATTGCAGACTGTTGGCAACGGGCTAATTTTTTTTTTTTTTACTCCCTAAAGCATCTCGCCGCCCTGTTCTCTCCCTAAGCGGCGCCCTGGGCTCAGAGAGGGAGAAACGCAACCCCAAACGATTCTCGAGAGCGCTTCGTCCGATTGTAATCTGGGAGGGGACGGCGTTGGGGAGTGAGGGGCGAGGGAAAGTGAGAGAGACATTGGGGAAGGGTCTCAGACATTCTCCTCTCGGCCCGTCGCCCTCTTTCCCTCCCGGGGGGTTGGAGAAGAGAAAGCGAGAGGCGCTTAAATCCAAGGATTCTTTTCGTCCCTATTGCAGACTGTTGACAAAGGGCTAATTTATTTTAATTTTTTTTTGACTCCCTAAAGCAGGGGTCTCCAACCTGGGCAACTTTAAGTCTGAAGGACTTCAGCTCCCAGACTTCCCCAGCCAAGGTTGGAGACCCCTGCCCTAAAGCATCTCGCCGCCCTGTTCTCCATAAGCGGCACCCTGGGCTCAGAGAGAGAGAAACGCAAACTCCAACGAGTTCGACTCCTACCTCCACCGTCCGTGGGAAGCGCTCGGGCGGCGGCGGGCTTGGGAGGATGCGGACGGCGGGCTCCCCGGCATCCTGCCCGCCCTTCCTTCGCTCCTCCATTGCTTCTCTTAACCGCACAAATGGACCGTTTTTGTGCATCCGCCGCACCGTTTTATACAAGAGGAGCCGTCGGTAATAGGATTATTAAACAAAAACCGTCTCAGGCGCTGGCGTTAATCTTTTTTTTTCCTCTTGCCTTTCTTTCTTTCTCTCTCTCTCGCTCTCTCTCTCTCTCTCTCTTTTTTAAATGGCTAATTAGGTTTTGCACAGGAAAAAAATTAGATTTAACGTGGCTTATAGCCCGCCTGCCTTTTTAGTGGATGCTACAATAATTTGGGTGGGGGGGGGGGGGGGAGGCAAGGACTGGTAAAACCCAATTCGGAGAGAGATAATAGAAACAAAATTAACCGTTTTAACATATATTACGGGATCCCCATCCTAGGATCGGGCGAAGGAATATTTTCATGATCGAATATTATATATACATAAAACTAATTATCTGCCTTGATCAATTTGCAGCCTGGAAGGGGGGCGAGGAGGGCCCTCTAGCGGCCGAAGGGAGGGCTGCAAGCTGGGGAATCCGACAAGCGGGTGGGTTTGGGTTTTTTTTTTGCAAACGCCAGGTTGAAAATAAAAATTAAAGATTTAAAACGGGCCAGGAGCTGGCAGAGGACAAAACCGAACGCCTTCCTTATTATTTCAAGCAGGCAGAGAGGAAAAAACAAATATTCTGACGATCCTTGCATTTATTCTTTAGGGACTGAGATCATGTCGATATCATTCTATTTGCTGGTGTCTTAAAGCATCTCCGCCATCAATCGATAAAAACGAGACTAATTTATTGCAGAGCCTTTACAGGTAATATAGGATAGGATAGGATAGGATTAGAATTAGAATTAGAATTAGAATTAGAATAGAATAGAATAGAATAGAATAGAATATGGAAAGAATATGGAAAGAATATGGAAAGAAAAGAAAAGAATAGAATAGAATATGGAAAGAATATGGAAAGAAAAGAATAGAATAGAATAGAATAGAATAGAATATGGAAAGAATATGGAAAGAATAGAATAGAATAGAATAGAATATGGAAAGAATAGAATAGAATAGAATAGAAGAGAAGAGAATTCTTTATTGGCCAAGTGTGATTGAACACACAGAAGGAATTTGTCTTTGGTGCAGATGCTCTCAGTGTACATAAAAATAAATAAAAATAAAACAGAATACATTCATCAAGAATCATAAAATACAACACAGTGATAGTCAAGGGTTACTAATAAGCAATCCAATTTTATTAGGAAATAAGACCATGTAAATCATAAAGGTACAAGCAACATGGTTATGGTCATAAGTGGGAAGAGGTAGGTACTAGGAAGGAAGAGAAGACTAATAGTAATGCAGTCTTAGTAAATTATTGACAGTGTTGTGGGAATTAGTTGTTTAGCAGAGTGATGGCATAGGGGGGGAGGAACTGTTCTTGTGTCTAGTTGTCTTGGTGTAGTGTCGTTTTGAAACTATTTATGTCCAGGATGCGAGGGGTGTGTAGAAAGGGGTTCCGTCGAAAACTGAAAACACACTTGGTTAGTCTCTACCACTGGGGTGTTTAGGGAATTTAGTTTTAATGGGGTTTTTAGCGCAGGGACGATCAATTTAATCTGCTTTTATTTATTGTATTTATTGTTTGTATATATTTTTATATGTTTTAATTTCCCTGTGCACCGCTCCGAGTCCCCTTGGGGAGAGGACGCGGTATACAAAATTAAATATTATTATTATTATTATTATTATTATTATTATTATTATTATTATTATTATTATTATTATTATTATTATTATTATTATTATTATTATTATTATTATTATTATTATATTTTCCCAGCCCTCTTTTTGACTCTTGCAGTGTGCTGGTCCTCCATAGAAGGCAGGTTGGCAGCCATGGTTTCTTCTGCAGTTCTGATTCTCCCTTGAAGTCTCTGTCTGTCTTGTTGGGTTGCAGAGCCAACTCAGAGAATTATATAGGAGATCTGATATTTTTTAAAAACCGGGTTGGGGTGAAATCCTTATTTCAATCAAAACAAACCTTAAATAAATCTTGGATAATTTGTCATGGAAGATGGCTTTTGATGTTCTTTTTACCATTTCTGTTTTATTTCGGGTTGTTCAAAAATAAATAACAATTAATTACCATGAAAAAAACAAATAAATCTTGGATTAATTAATTAGGATTAATTAATTAATTAAGATTGATTGATTAGGATTAATTAATTCAAACATTCATTTTATATGCGGGGGGGGGGGGACGGACGACCAACCCAAAAGAAAAAAAAAGACACGTGAAAAGAATCTGCAAAGCCACTGTCGGAATCAGGCCAGCTGGGGTTTAGCTGGGGAAAGCCCCGCCCACAAGCGCAGCCCCGCCCACCGGCAGCCGCCGCCGCCGCCTGCGCGTCTCAGGAAACTACATCGCCCGGCGTGCCTCCCGCCCGGCAGCCGGATGGGAGCGGGAGCGGGGCGGAGGACGCATGCGCGCTACTGCGGCGTCTTTTTTCCCCCCTCCCTCCCTCCCTCCCTCCGGCGGGGTCGGGGGGTCACGCGCCTGCGCAGAAGCGGCCGCCTCCCTCCCTCCTCAGCGTCGCTCCGGCTTCCCTCGCGGTCGGCCTTGCAGCTTCTTTCCCCCCTTTCGTCGAGCCAGCCCAGCCGGGCGTCGTCGGCCATGGCGGACACGGCGCAGAACGGGCCCATGCAAGGCGGCGCCGGCGGCGGAGCAGTGGTGAGCGCTTCCCCCACGCCCTCGCTGCAGGGCCGCTTCGGACTACAGGGCCCATCGTCCCCGGCGCGCGGGGGTTGGAGGGGGGGTAGATGGGGAGGGGCCTGTCGTGAGCCCCCCCTCCCTGGCAGGCATCTCCTGATGCGGGGGAGCGCAGCCGCTCGGCCTGGCGTTGGGAGTGGGCGATTTCCGCGTGGTCTCCCATCCCTGGATTAAATAAAGCAATCGGGAGGTTTCCGTGTGGGCCCCCCCCCCCATCCTCTGATGTGGATTTCCCAGTGGTCTCCCATCCCTGGATTAATAAAACGGTGGATTTCCGCATGGTCTCCCATCCCAGAATTAAATAGAGCAACCCATGGATTTCCGTGTGGTCTCCTATCCCTGGATTAAATAGAGCAATCGGGAGATTTCTGCGTGGTCTCCCATCCCTGAATTAAATAGAGCAACCCATGGATTTCTGTGTGGTCTCCTATCCCTGGATTAAATAGAGCAACCCATGGATTTCCATGCGGTCTCCCATCCCTGAATTAAATAGAGCAATCGGGAGATTTCTGCGTGGTCTCCCATCCCTGGATTAATAAAACGGTGGATTTCCGCATGGTCCCCCATCCCTGAATTAAATAAAGCAACCCATGGATTTCCATGTGGTCGCCCATCCCTGAATGAATAAACCAACCTGGAGATTTCAGTGTGGTGTCCCATCCTCCGATTAATAAAGGGACCCACCCATTTCCGTGTGGTCTCCCATCCCTGGATTAATCAACTGGTGGATTTCCGCGTGGTCCCCCATCCCTGGATTAATAAAGCAACCGGGAGATTTCTGTGTGGTCTCTCATCCTCTGATTAATAAATCAACCCATGGATTTCTGCAAGGTCTCCCATCCTTAAGCCACCGGGAGATTTCCGCATGGTCTCCCATTCCAGGATTTAGCCAGGCGATACCATGGATGGTACTAAGGAAAGATCACTGATTTAACACACACACACACCCAGATAATCCTCAATTTACGACCACAGTTGAGTCCCAGAGTTCACTTGGCAAGCCAGGGAGACAGAGGTTAAGTGAGTTTTGCCCAATTTTGCAGGTTTTCCTGCCGTGGTTGCTAAGCGAACCATTGCAGATGATATGTTAGTTAACCCGGTCGTTAAATGAATCTGGCTTCCCCCGTTGACTTTGCTTATCAGGAGGTTGCAAAGGGGGATCGCGTGATCCCGGGACGCTGACCGTCATAAACATGAGTCAGTTGGCCAGCATCCAAATTTTAAATCGTATGACCACAGGGATGCTGCAGCGGTCGTAAGGGTGAAAAATAGTCTTTAAGACAGTGATGTTGTAACTTAAATAAATGGTTGTAAGTCGAGAACCGCCTATAAAAAAAGGAATTGCCCATATGCAACCGCTGAATATTTGTGGATTTAATGTCAGGCCTGACACTTTTCCCCACGAACCTTTTTCTTTCGTTCCAGCAATTTCTGATGAGTAACAAGTTGGACACAGCAATGTGGCTTTCTCGGATATTCACAATTTACTGTTCGGCTTTATTTGTCCTTCCTCTTCTAGGGTATGTATATTTTCTTTAAAAATCATGATGCGCCTGGTCCTTAGGAAGCATAGTATACATTTTAGGGACACACAACACCATATAAATTTAGGTTGCATAGTATCAATTTTAGGGACACAACACAAATTAGGTTGCGTAGTATCAATTTTAAGGACACAACACAATTTAGGTTGCGTAGTATCAATTTTAGGGACTCAACAGAAAGTATCAATAATTTTTTAAGATGTTTTATGTTATATTGCCACAAAGGAAGGCAAATACATAGTGTCTAAGTGCATAAGAGATGTCCAGTCAGGGAATAGAAGTTTGACATTTCTTTGATTTCAGTGCTAAAGATCACATACTGGATTTAATTTGCCAGTTGATGAGTAGAATAGGCTTTGAATTGTGCCCAATGTCTTGTAAACATTGCTATAAATAAATAAATACTTTTGATTTTAGCCTTTTCATTTGGCCTGGACGCTAATGGAGACATAACCAATTCAGTGTGAGTCAGCGGAGACAAAACTTTCAGATTTCAACATTTCTCCTCATTTAATACCCTCTTTTTTCATTAACATTTTTACTGAGTTAGAGAGTATTATGAATAGAAAATACAAAGTGAATAGAAAAAGCAATAAAGTGGAAAGAGGAAAGGGAAGTGAGGAAGATAAAGAAAAAAAGAAGCATTGACTTCCAACTCTCTCTGTTATAGTGAAATAAGGCATTAATAACATCAAATCACAGCTTTTTGCTTTTTCATAATAATAGGAACAAACTGTTTCTATAAAGATCTATCAATCTAATTGGTAAAAACCAAAGTCAGATTTTCATTCTTTCCCACTTCAGGCATGAAGTTCAGAAGCGGTTTCCGTGTGGAAACAAAAGTTATTTCTTTTCTTTAATCAAAAGAATCAGTTTTGTCATTTCCGCCAATCCATCAGCTTTTGCAACTTTTACTCATCCATGGTAGGAATCGAAGTGTCCTTCCATTTTTGTGCATACAATAGTCAATAGGTCAAGGTTCCCCTCGCACATATGTGCTAGTCGTTCCTGACTCTAGGGGGCGGTGCTCATCTCCGTTTCCAAGCGGAAGAGCCAGCGCTGTCCGAAGACGTCTCCGGGGTCATGTGGCCGGCATGACTCAATGCCGAAGGCGCACAGAGCGCTGTTCCCTTCCCATCAAAGGTGGTTCCTATTTTTCTCCTTGCATTTTTTTACCTGCTTTCGAACTGCTAGGTTGGCAGAAGCTGGGAAAAGTAACGGGAGCTCCCTCCGTTATGTGGCGCTAGGGATTCGAACCGCCAACCATTCTGATCGGCAAGCTCAGCATCTTCGCCCCTGAGCCACAACGTCCCACGCACAAGAGGGGACATTTAAAACTCGTGAAATATTGCTAACCTATCTTAACGCTTATTTTATTCTTTTAATGTGCCGGAAGGCCACGCAGCTTCACAATGCATAGAGCCCTCGGCCTTTCACAGGAGGATTAATATGCTGCCTGGATGTGCCGGTTGAGCAGGGCCGATTTCAACACCGCGATGTCGGTGATGCAATTCAATGCTCGTGGGAGGATGACTCGGGAGCAGTGGCTGGTTTGTATGGTAACTTCTCCTTGGATAATTCCCAGGTTGCACGAAGCAGCCAGCTTTTACCAGAGGGCTTTGTTGGCGAACGCTCTCACCAGTGCCCTGCGTCTCCACCAACGGCTGCCACACTTCCAGCTGAGCCGGGCATTCTTATCCCAAGCCTTATTGGAGGACAGTTGCCACTATCTTCTCTATTCCCTCATCTTCGTTAATTCGTACCCCGTCACAAGTATCCTTTTGTCTTTTTTTTATACGTCTGGGGAGCCCCAAAGTTGGATCTGCACATGGGTTGTAGGGCTGAACAGCTGAAAGGCAATTGTAAAGGGTTGTAAATTCAGTGGATTTAGGTTAAATTAAATTAGGCCCTGCCTTGAGCCCAGGGGAGCTGTGGGATTTTATAGGAACGTTGCAAATAATAATCGCAAAAAGGAGAAGCCACTAATTTCACGGGTGAGTAGTCTTCACGGGCTTCTTGCCGGTAGTAAGGATTTCTGCGAGAAGAGTAACGGAGTGTAAGAAATCTGTCGTAAATGAAAGGCTGCAACTAGCTTTCTTTTTCCACTGAAAAGGACAAAAGAAATGGGTTAAAAAACAACAGCTGTTTATTTTCTTAATCATCATCATCTTTATTGTCATTGTAATAAAATAAAAAATTACAATGAAATCAAGATAGGATTTATAATAATAGACAGGGGGGGCCTTGACTTACAACCATTCATTTAGTGGCCGAATTACAACACCACTGAAAAAAAGTGACGGCCGTTTTTCACACTTAATGACCACTGTAGCATGGTCATGTGATGAAAAATTCCAGGCACTTGGCAAGCGGTTCGTGCTTATGCCGTTGCCACATCCCTGGCTCAGGTGATCCCCTTTTGCAAAATTCTGATGAGCAAACTCAACTGGAAAGCCAGATTCACTTAACAACTATGATGGGAAGGGTCAAAAAAACGGGGGGCAAAATTCACTTGACAAAAACCTCGCTTAGCAACAAGAATTTTGGGGTCAACTATGGTCATAAGTCGACTACCTGCATGGTGCCATCAGGACAATTTTTAAAGCTTGCCAGCTCTAATTTTCATGTTGTGTGCCCTTAACTTTGGCTCCAGTGAGCATTTTCCCTGTCCTGCTCTTTTCGTTGCTTCATGCTGTGACCTACACGAAAAAAGTTCTGGATGTAAGTATGAGGTTGACCTCTGATCCGTTTTTCTGATCTGGGCTGGGGGCTACAGAGCAATTTTTCTCCACCCTGGGAAGTTTTTACAGAGGTTCTCAGTCATCCAGGTCACGGTTGCCCCAAAGGTCCTTGGTAACTTGGTTTTTCTTTGAAGGCGCTTCGCTTCGCATCCAAGAAGCTTCTTCAGCTCTGTAGTGTGTAGCAGTGTGCAGCAGCTGCCAGAAAAGCCAACAGAGTTCTAGGCTGCATCAACAGAGGGAGAGAATCATAAGCTGGAGCAAGTTATTTTTCAGGGACATTTGCTTATTTGTTTTTCTCACTTCTTTTTAAAGGCCCGGGGCTCAAACAGCCTTCCTTTTCTCAGGAATCTGTTGGACAAGTTGAACGCTAATCAACAAAACATCTTAAAATTTATTGCCTGCAACGAAATCTTCTTGATGCCAGCTACTGTGTTTATGCTTTTCAGGTATGTGGTTCCTTTGAACTCCATCTAAATATATATATATTTTCAAGCTATCTCAACTGCACCTGAAGTTTGGAATGCAGTATTTCCTGTCTCTCCAAGGAACTTGATTTACTGGGTGAAGAGGGAGGCTTGGGGTAGTGATTTATTGAAGGTTTTTGATTGCCATGAAAACTTTAAAAAGGCCCCAGAATTGAACTGGCAAATATCTGCTCTTCTCACCATGTGGACTGCAAGAGGGAAGATAGGTTGTCGGTGTTATAAATCGCTCTTAAACATTGGAAAGGGTGGCATAAAATGTAAATTTTTTGTATCACTTTGGGGGTCTTAAATAAGATTCAGACGATAAAAGAGATTTCTTATACGGGGACAAAACTTTGATGAGGACCAGCTAACTGTCTTCAGCTTTTTTTTTCTGGCTTCAGAATATTCGTTTGTCACAATTAAGATCATTATGTGGGCTGGTGGTGGATAATGCATTTATAGTCAGGCTAACATATGGCACCATATTGCCTGGGGCTGCCCTAGGCACAGTTTCTTGGAAAGAAGCCCAATTAAACTCATTGAGGTTTATTTTTAAATAAGGGGATTGCTTTCAGACAAGCCCGCATAGAAAACCAAGCTCCCTTGAACACAGCAGGGTCTGTTCACGAGTGAAAACTGGACAGGCAGCTTCTCCTCTTATATCGTTTGCCATCTTTTCATGCTTTCTTGGTTGTTGGCTTTTTTTTTGATATTGCCGCTATTTTTGGCATTTGAAGCATGTTAATGTCATGACCTGGTTACCTGCAAGACCGCCTCCTGTTGCCAAATACCTCCCACCGACCAGTTCGCTCCCACAGAGAGGCCCTCCTCAGGGTGCTGTAGGCCAGACAATGTCGGCTGGTGACCCCCAGCGGGAGAGCCTTCTCTGTGGCAGCTCCTGCCCTCTGGAATGACCTACCTCCTGAACTACGTACCATCACAGACCTACGTCTCTTCCGTCGGGCCCTGAAGACACATTTATTTCGTGCTGCTGGCCTCTCATAGTTTTTAATTGATTTTAGTACGGGGTTTTAACTGCAGGCCAACACATTTAATACATTTTAATATATCATTTTAGCTTTTGTACTACCCATTGTTACTATGGCTGTGCACCGCCCTGAGTCCCGGAAGGGAGAAGGGCGGTATATAAATTGAATAAATTGAAATTGAATGGACGAGCTACAGATCTATCTGGGTGCATATCGACAACGAAATATTGGCCTATATTAAGATTCATTCATTCAAAATGTGGCCTATAGGTAGTCCTCAGCTTACAACTTACAAGTGGAAAATGGGGATAAATTATTTTTTTCAGCACCGTTGTGACTTTGAACGGCCACTCAATGAACAGTTGCAATTCGAGGAGCCCCTGTTTCTTTATCTTTATTATTTATTATTTATTTTATTTTATTTTATTTTATTATTTATTTTATTTTATTTTATACTATACTAACTATACAATATTAATACTAATACTGTACTATATTTATATTTATATTTATAAAAAGGATGTTTGTATGTATGTTTCAGCATAACTCTGGAGCTCCTTAAGCAATTTCAACCAAACCTGACACACTGATGATTTACCCTCTGGAAACAATACTTAGGGGGTGGGGCGGTAAGATACCCCTAGGGTGTGAGTGTGTGTATGTGTCCCAGCATAACTCTGGAATGCCTGGGCTGTTAAGGAGAGCGAGCGTGGCATCCTAGAGCGGCAGTTGTTTGTGATGTCAGTTCCTTCACAGCTTCCTCCGGAAAGCCAGCTGTGACGTTCGCCCTCCAGTGGACCAATGGTGCCAGGATCGTAGACAGAGTGGGAAAGAGGAGCGCCTGGGAGGAGGAAGGGAGAGGGCAGGGATGATGGGCATGGGAGTAGGGGGAAGGAAGTCCCCTCTCAATGGCTTCCTGTCAGACAAACACTTCGACATCTATAAATGCCAGGGCAACGCCAGGTCATCAGCTAGTAATATTATAAATCCGATCTTGATGAAGAAAATCGACTGCTGTTCTTTTTTTAACCCACCGCCCTTATCTCTTTTGTCCTTTTCAGTGGCCAAGGAAGCTTGTTGCAGCCTTTCATTTACTACAGGTTTCTTACACTCCGTTACTCTTCTCGGAGAAATCCCTACTGCCGGTAAGAGGCCAGGAAAGATTACTCAGGCATAAAATTACCGTGGGAACGCTTAAGCAGAGGGTTTTCTCTCCCTTTCCCTTTCATAGCTGTAATTCCATTTATTTTATTTTGTTTTATTTTTTACAAAATGCTTTCACTTTTGTCTGCCCCGGAATGTTATAAATTGCGGGAAGAAAACCCCGGCCCAAGCGACAGGATTTACGTCTTTTAAGATCCGAAGTTTTAATCTCCGGTCCCTTTCTTAGTTAACTGGCTTTGGGGACCTCCAGATCAACCCTTGTGTGGCCGAACAAAAAAACACCGAAAGGTGAACCTCTGAAAAATCACAAACTTCGCACAGGTTGCTCCTCGCGGATTTTAGAATTTAAGTTCGCCCTGTCACTTGTGGAGCTGACCGGCGACGGAGCCGCAGCAGAGGGATAAACGAGCCGCATGCGGCTCCATAGCTGCAGGTTGCCGACCCCTGACCTAACAGAAATACCGACTCCTGTCGGTAGATGAAATTTGTGGCGTCTTTTGTGCTTTTGCACGTTCTTGCTGAACTTCTTAGAGCAACAATTGTCTTGAGTGTGGCCTTGTGTGGCTTCCAGACTTTGCAATATTTCCAGGAGATTTTACGCAGTCTCTTGTTTTTGGCGGACACCTGCAGATGGGTCCTTGACTCTCACGGCTGTCCTCCTTGAAGCCTGGAACCGGCATTCCTTCTCCCCCTCCCCAATGTTGGGCAGTTGAAAAGCGATCATGGTTGCACGCCTCGAGCTTGAAAACCTATTTCTCTCTTCAGGACCCTCTTCACGGAACTGAGGATCGTGGTGGAGCACATCATCATGAAACCTTCGTGCCCCCTGTTCCTGCGAAGGCTCTGTGTCAGCAGCATTTCCTTTATAACCAGACTGGCCCCCACGGTGGCATAGCCCAGCCTGGAAAACCCCGCGTGCATCTTCTCCCTCTCTCTCTCTCTCTCTCTCTCTCTCTCTCCCGCTCTTTCTTTCTCTCTGACGAACATTTTGAGCAGCTGGAATTTCTGCTGGTGATTTATATAAATTCAGGACCTCGGTCACGGTTGTATAGAAGTGGTTCCTGTGAAGAATCTGTTTTGTGGAGTGTGTCCTATCTATATGGGTTGTTTTCCTTTGTTTTTGTTTTAAAAGTCTGTTTTTTTCTTTCCTCGAGCCGATGTTTTTCTGTCTTTTTGTGGACGGTGAGCGCCTCTCTCACCCTGGGCAAAATTTCATTTTTAGGCGAGCATCAATCTGTGTTCGTACACAGGTTTGTGGTGTCGTGATCTCATTCATCCCGAAACCAAGATGTCAAGCTATACGGTCTGGATTGTGTCTTAACAAGCTACGGTTTGGCACTCCTTGGGCTTCGCGTTCGAAATACCTTCCTTACGCGGTTCTTTTGCGTCAGTATTCCTGCGGTGAATAAATGCAAGTCCATGGAATCATCTCACTCAACACCCACCCCCCTCCATTCTGAACACGAACCATCGGGCTAAACATTGAACCGGTGTCTTCCTGATTTGTTTAAATGCTTTTGAAATGGAAACTCGGCACCCTCTCTCCAGCAATATCTTTTATTTTATTTTTATTATTTCTGGGTACAATATTTCTTTTCCGCTCCCCCCGAATTGCCCTCTCGACTTCGGCTCGCTTCTGAAACGGGGGATTCTTAAAATGCCAATCTGTGACACCTTGGAATAATAAAGATGGATGTTGTGTTTATCCCTTAGCCACGCCTGGTGTTTGTACCCAAAGCATCGCCCTGCTGGACTGCTGGGGAGATGCCTAAAACACGCTTGGAGTCCAATCTACAGATATTGCACGGCAGCATCAGAAAAGATTTACAAGCGGTCAGGAAAGGCTGTCCTGTAAGAAAGAAGCAGAAATAGTCTTTAAGATACAAAATGCACCTCTCCTTTCAGCTTACGGGTCTGCTTGTGTTGGCAGCCACTGCCTTGCCACCGAAAGGCACTGGAAAGGCACATGAGTATATTTCATTCCTGATGTTGTGGCCCACCAGACAGTGAGGAGGTTGGGGAGGAACATGGGGCAGTCCTGGAGGCTGGGGAAGGCTCGGATGAGGGCTCTGTGTCGGAGGCCGAGAGGGGGGCCAGGGACATCTGAAGGAGAAATAAAAGTCTCCAGAAATAATATGAATATTTTAACTCCATGCACTCTACCCTGGTTTTCAAGCTAGCCTGCAGCCCAAGGCCCGGGGCAGTCATTCCTCTTTTTCCTTGAAAGTTAGATAAGAGTATAGAATAACAGATTTGGAAGGGGCCTTGGAGGTCTTCTAGTCCAACCCCCTGCTTAGGCAGGAAACTCTACACCACTTCAGACAAATGGATATCCAACACCTCCTTTAAAAACTCCTGTGTTGGAGCATTTACAACTTCTGGAGGCAACTTCTGTTCCACTGTTTAATTTTTCTAACTGTCAGGAAATTCCTCCTTAGTTCTAGGTTGCTTCTCTCCATGATTAGTTTCCACCCATTGCTTCTTGTCCTGCCTCAGGTGCCTTGGAGAATAGCTTGGCTCCCTCTTCTTTGTGGCACCCTCTGAGATATCGGAACACTGCTATCATGTCTCCCCTGGTCCTTCTCTTCATCAAACTAGACATACCCAGCTCCTGCAACCGTTCTTCATATGTTTTAGCGGCCTCCAGGCCCCTCATCCTCTTTGTTGCTCTTCTCTGCACTCTTTCCAGAGTCTCCACGTCTTTTCTACATCGTGGCGACCAAAACTGGATGCAGATATTCCAAGTGTGGCCTTACTAAAGTTTTATAAAGTGGCATTAACCCTTCACATGATCTAGATTCTCTCCCTCTGTTGATGCAGCCTAGAACTGGGTTGGCTTTTTGGGCAGCTGCTGCCCACGGCTGGCTCCTATTGAAATGGTCATCCACTAGGACTCCAAGATCCCTTTCAGAGTTACTACTATTGAGCCAGGTGCCACCTATACTGTACCTGTGCATTTTGGTTTAGTTTAGTATTTTGCAGTTAAGACTAGTTTTGCTGGCATACATTATACCTTTTTTTGTCTAATGGCATAGAGAGAGGTTGGTCTTTTTGCCCTTGGTAACCGAATCAATTTTAGGCAGCAGATTGTCACTGCCTCTCAAGATGCCAATGGGCTGAGAGCATAAATTAAGGGGGGAGGATTGAACAAATTCAATCCCCTCTTGTCTTTGAGGACTGGAGCACGAAATGCTAATGCCGACCTCCAAAGGGAAATACTTCTTCTGCATCTTTGAGAAAAATGTGAAAACCTCTCAGAGAAATCTAATAAGCCTAATCGTGGCAGCCTGCTGACACGAAAAAGGAGTGGAAAAGTAGCCTCAATTGCTTTCTCTCTCTTTTTTTTAAACGCCGCAATTTAGTGGCCCCTGCTGATTTACAAATTGGATCACAACGGTAAATTATCCATGCCGTTCACGGCCCCCACGAAAAGAATGCTGAGATCCATGTTGGTTTGGAGAGCTGCTTAAATCAGCAAAATAAAATAAAATAAATGATGATAAATTGGATGGTCTGAAAATTGGAAACGCCCAGGGCTTTTTCTGCAGGATTGGGCCAAACGCTCCCCAGCCCCCTCCGTCCTCTTGTAATTTATTGGGCCCCTCTTTCATTCTAGACCGGTGGTGGTGAACCTTTTTGGCACCGAGTGCCCAAACCAGAATGTGCGTCCATGTGCACATGCTGGGAACCCGAAAACCAGCTGGCCAGCATGCGCATGCCTGTTTTGTGACTGTTTGGGGGGGGGGTGCAATTTTGGGGACCGTTTTTCAGGCTGGTTTTGGGCCATTTTTCATCCGTTTTGGGGCCAAAAATGGCTTGGTTCTGGCTGTTTGGGGAGCTATTTTCAGGCCATTTTTTGGCCTGGAAAATGGCCCAAATATGGTCTGAAAACAAGCCAGTTTCACTGTCACCGGTGGGGGACAGTGGGTGGGGCTACATTCAGTGTATAAGACGCACCAAAATTTTCACCCTCTTTTAGGGGGGGAAAGGTGCGTCTTATACTCCGAAAAATACGGTATATCCGAGTTCTCATTTTAGCGGTTCATGCGAATGCCGTTTTCGCTGCAGCCCTTGAGGGTAAGTTCCAGGTACGTCCGCTGAGCCTTATATTATACCGACCTTATATTCGATATTCAGCTGCATTCCCTCTTGAATTCGCATCTGTTCTTGACACGTGTATGAAGCCATAGGACGGATTGTAAATTCCACCGGGCTTTTCACCTTTGCAAGAAGATACGTGGTTGCGTTTCTAAATAGGAGTTATTTTAGGCCAAAGGACGTTTAAATAATCGTCGTCAAATGAGAATTGTGGCGTATTGATGGTAAGATATATAAAGATTTCTGACTTAAAATATAAAATCTAATATGAACTATAAGTAATGACTGTGTAGAAATGCACGAAAGTTATTTGCAACCAATTGACACGCTTCCTACAAGAGGTAATGAAGGATGATGATTTTTTGCGTGTGTTTGATTTAAAATCTTTGTAATTAAAAAAAGATAAAAATCCTGCAATTCGTGAAACTACGTTGGTTCAAGTATTCTGTCTTAGAGCAGACCTGAATATCGATTAATTCAAAGTAAGAGATGCAAGAGCTTGCATCTTGCTTGCATTTTCCTTCTCAAAGGCTTCCCCCTGGTGGAATAGTACATGTAATTTGCCCTCTGCAAGATATGTCACAACTGTAAACAAAAGAGCCACGGTGGGTTAGAGTGGTTGGAGCGCAGTACTGCAGGCTACTTCTGCCAGCGGTTTGGCAGTTCGAATCTCACCAGGCTGAAGGTTGACTCAGCCTTCCGTCCTTCTGAGTAAAATGAGGACCCAGATGGTTGGGGGCAAGAGGCTTAAAAGCTACAAGGAATGAAGCTCCCCCTGCTTAAGCAGGAGATCCTTGCAGAATAAAGGAGTTGGGAGGGACCTTGGAGGTCATCTAGTCCAACCCCCACCTTCAAGCAGGAGACCCTACGCCATTTCCGACAAGAGGTCAGTCCAGTGTCGTCTTCAAAGCTTCCAGGGATGGAGCTCCACCAACTTCTGAATAACAGATTAAAAACAGAATAACAGCATTGGAAGGGACCTTGGAGGTCGTCTAGTCCAACCCCAAGCAGGAGACCCTACACCATTTCAAGGCTTGGCTTGTTGCCTTCTACCGGGAATTTCCTTCTACCCCTGCTCCTTTCCCTGTCCAGTCCACACAGCCTTACTTGGTTTTTGGGGACCAAAACTAACCAAGATTAACTTGGTTTTCGCTCTCTAGACGAGTGCTGGTTAAAATGGGCTGTCCCATTTCAGGTGGTGGGGGGGGAGAGGGCGAAGAGAAGATTGGAGGTGAACCCAGGGAAAGTGGTTACGCCCGAACAGGAAATGACGTAGGGAAGGGGAAAAACAGCTTTACTTTCTCCCTCTATCGGCGTTGTAGCGCCTTTCAAGGCGGACCATAGAGAAGAGGAAGACAGAGCGGCACAGGTTTCTTTTTCCACATCCGGTTTCCGGCTTCCCAATATGGCGGCCTCTTGTCTGCGGAGAGCCGGCCGGGCGAAGAGTCACCCATGAGGCGGTTTCCTCGCCGGCCTCCTTCTCCTTTCGCCCGTAGGCCGAGCGCGGGAGGAGGATGCTGCCGGCTCTGGGCGCTCAGCGGAAGGGGTGGCGCTGCTTCTGCCAGGTGCGGCGGCTGCTGCTGCGGCGGGGGCCCCGGTGCCCGACGGTCTGCCCCGGTGAGTACGGCCGGCGGGGCTTCCTGGGCTCTGAGGGGGCCTCCAGCCGGCCTGGAAGGAGCTGCCAGGGCCCCTCTTGGCCGTCCAGGGAGGGCGGGACGGTTTTTATGGAGGAGGGGGGTATTTATACAGGCAGTCCTCGACTTATGACCATCACGGAGCCCCCACCGTGCACGTTGCTAAGCGAGACACGGGCTAAACAGTTTGGGCAGGAGGCTTTTTTCCCGCTCATTAGCAGGCTTTCTTTACCAAATCAATATAGACCATCAACTTATCACGACTGGCGCGCTTACAAGTAGTCCTCCACTTACGACAGTTCGTTTAGTGACCGTTCAGAGTCACGGCGGCACTGAAAAAAAGCGACGCGGGACCATTTTGCACACCACCGTTGCAGCATCCCCGCAGTCGGGTGGTCCAAATTCAGCAGTTGACTCACACTTATGACGGTCTCAGCGTCCCGGGTTCAGGGGATTCCCTGTTTTTGTGACCATCTGACAAGCGACGTCAATGGGGGAAGCCAGAACCACTTAACCACCCGGTGACTTCACCTATCAATCAACAACTGGGACAAGAAAGGTCGTAAAATGGGGCAAGTCCTCTGCAATTCAATAGGAAGATTCTCTGCAACCTTCCTAAGCCCATCTAGTAAACATTTCAATAATCATCCCCGTGTGGTGTCTTCTCACCTGGATTTAGTATTGACCAAAGGTGCTTTTCTGCCTTCTAAAACTATCACCTACTTTCATGTTTCCATCAGGCTGGCAAGTACCCGGTAAACCTGGGAGACTCCTGGCCATTCTGCCAGGTAGGCCTCTCCCTCATCCCGCCACTCAAGTCAGAGCTTACTCCTCCAACGATCAGAAAAACAGCACGAGAACTCAAGATGGCAG
Source organism: Rhabdophis nuchalis (assembly GCA_039707465.1). Classification (NCBI taxonomy): domain Eukaryota; kingdom Metazoa; phylum Chordata; class Lepidosauria; order Squamata; family Natricidae; genus Rhabdophis; species Rhabdophis nuchalis. The sequence continues at coordinate 1,826,292 of CM077661.1, read as the reverse complement.
TTCTTCAGCCTCAGAAGGCAGCGCGCAGAAAACAGCGTCCGGTAGGTTCATCCCGTGCACGACCTGCGTTGAAGGGGTCAGTATGGGTACTCCTATACGCGGTGGCTCAGTGGCTGAGATGCTGAGCTTGTCGATCAGAAAGGTCGGCGGTTCGCATCCCTAGCGCTGCGTAACGGAGTGAGCTCCCATTACTTGTCCCAGCTTCCCAAATTCAAGGAGAAATTCTTGTCTTAAAATCAAGTGTGTGTTTTTTTTTTAACTAATTGATGCCACGAGTCAAGCATGCTAGTTATTAACAGAAAGACACTTTCTTGCCAAAACCTTCCATTCAGAAGGCGAATTCTAATGTCTTTAATTTCGCGGAATTAATTTCAATTTACCGGTAGCGGATATATGGTTGTTGCCCAGCAAATAAAGTAACTATATAGTAACTTTGTTACTGAGGTCATAATTCAATACTTCAGGCTGCTAATTAAAGATGTATGATCATTTTATCTGTGATACATTTTACTCTTAGTAAAATCAGTGGTATTGTCCAGTTTTTCGCTTGGAGTGAATTGTGCCCTAGAATGCAAAAGAATATTTCAAAGCTAAAAGAATTCTTACTTACTTCCTTTCTTGCACTAAGACAAAAGACCACAATCTATCCACAAGACGGGTGTTTCTTTTGTTGAGTCCTTACAATATAAAGAACCTTTTTGAAGGGCAAGTGAACCGGTTAACGTTTGAATTGCGGAGTAGCAGCCTGATTTCACGCCTGAAACAAATCACTGGAAGATTTATGTAGAAAGTTTGAAATTGCTTTCTTCCACTGTCCATTCCATTTGCCAAATAATGCTGTCCCAATATCTTTCTATTTTATTCTTACGACACAAACATAGCAATACGACTATGTCTTTTTATTTTTCCAGCCCGAGACGCTATCAATCAGATTCCGTTCCCACAGCAACCAATTCAAGTCAAAGGTAATTGATGTCCTTCTGTGGGCATGCCTAGATGTTGAAGATGGTCTTAGAACCCCTTTTTGATAAAGCTACCAAAGACAATAATCTCTGTTTACCTACAAGGGTGTTCAGACTGCGAATCCAATTTAATTTTTAAATAAGTCCATTCTTGGTTGGTAATAAACTCTCATTCCCACTTTTCTACTGACTGAGAAACTGCCTTTGGTTTGTCATACAACCAGATCACATCGAATTAGAATAAATGTTGGTGGGTTTAATCCAGTAGGTTAAAATGTGTTACATTAGCACAAGGAGTCCTTGACACGCGACCATAATTGAGCCCAAAATGTCTTTTGCTAAGTGAAACATTTGCTAATTTGCCCCATTTTATGACTTTTTCTCAAGACATTTGTTAAGTGAATCACTGCAGTTCTTAAATTGGTAACACAGTAGTTAAGTGAATCTGGTCTCCCCATTGAATTGGCTTGTCAGACGGTCGCAAAGGGGGATCCTGTGACTCTGGGACACTGCAACCCTCATAAATGTGAGTCAGTTTTCAAGCATCTGACTGTAAATCCCATGACCATAGAGATGCTGCAAGGCTCATACGTGTGAACAATGGTCATAAATGACTTTCTTCAGTGCTGTTGTAACTTCGAATGTTCCCTAAACGAACTGTTGTAAGTCGACTTCCAACTTGTATCTTCCACGCTCCCGACCTCCGTGTGTAAATCTTTCCCCCCCTTCTCTTTTCAAGTGAAAGCTGTGCTTAAAAAAAGAGAATATGGACTAAAATACACAAAGAATAACTTCATCACTGGCGTGAGAGCAATAAGTGAATTTTGCCTTAAGTCCAGGTATGTTCATCTCCGGTTTTAAATTTGAACGGCGTAGCGTTTTTCAAAGTTACTCTACAACTTTGCGAGTACTAGTGGGCGGTGAAAAATGCTGCCAACAAGAAGCACCAAACTCTGTGGTATCTTGGTACTCAACTGCCTCGAAACTCATCCAAGTTGGCACTCAGCCCATTTTCACATTATCATTTTGTCTCTGTACTCATTGTTTGTTTGGTACTTAGAGCCACGGTGGCGCAGTGGTTAAGTGCACTACTGCAGGCTACTTCTGCTGACTGCTGTCTGCCTGCAATTTGGCAGTTCAAATCTCACCAGGCTCAAGGTTGACTCAGCCTTCCATCCTTTTGAGGTCGATAAAATGAGGACCCCCAACAATTTACACTCTGTAAACTGCTTAGAGAGGGCTGTAAAAGCACTACAAAGCAGTATATAAGTCTAAGTGCTATTGCTATTCATTGTACTAGCTAAAACCTGGTGATTTCGGCTGCATTGTGACTCGCTCTATAATTACTTATGGGGAAAATTAGTTTGGTACTCGTTGTGCCTCCTAGGACAAGTTAATGATGAGTGCCGAAGTACCACTCTTTTCAGGATTGCCAGCAAAGAAATAGTTTGCAAAGCTCCAGTCCATTTTTGTTGGTAATATGATAGTTTTATTGACTAGCCTATATAGGCCATATCAAAGCACAAGGTTCAAACATATCGCCAATAAAATCTTCTACAGACAATTTAAAATAAGAGGTAAAATACAATAGTTAGGGGTTAAGATACAATATAATTATAAATATATTTTTTCCTGCCTCCTTTAACAGTGATCTTGACCAGCTTAGGAAAATCAAGCGACGAAGCCCTCACGATGATACGGAAGCTTTCACTGTGTTTTTGAGATCAGAAGTGGAAGCTAAGTAAGAGCATCTTTGAAAAGGTTATCTTAAGTAGAGATTTTTAATTTCTAACGCTTTCCTGTAGAGTTCACACAATTTGCTCATTAACTGGTTAACTCCTGTCAGTTTTTGACCCTCATTTAGTGCATGTTATCGCAGCTTGCAGACCTTGGATTCATTGAAAAAGTTTGATCAAAAGTGTAAATATTGCAGCCTATTCAGCCTCATGCTACATAACTAAGCTCCATTTCATGCCGAATAAGCTAAATTATTCATGTATCTTAAACAGAAAACTGCCTTTACTCCAAAGGCATTTTATTAATGAAAATAAATTTGATTTAAAAAAAATAATTTTCAACATGGCGCACTTAAAGAGACAGCACAGCTTATGCTGTGACACAGCAAATTGTGCCTCCCTTCCCGTTGATCCTTGCTGCGTTGATGAAGGTAATCCAAAGGGGAAATACTGAAGGCTTAATTGTGTTAAATCTGCTGTGGTGCAGATAAATTGCAATAAGAGCGCCCAACCTACCATTCAAGTCGTCCAGGTAGCAGCATGTTGGAGGAAGCCTGCTTGAATCCTCGGGCAAATGTCCTACACCCACGTATTTCACCTTCCAGAGGGCACGTCCCCTATGCCCCCCTTTTTTCCCCCAGTCAAAAGCGCCAAGTCAGCTGTGTCGTCTTTCCCCACTGCTTTGTCAAACAGGTCTATAGAAGTTTGGGGAAGCCCCGAAGCCCTCGCTCGAGAGAGGAAAAGACGCATAGAAGCTGAAAGGGAGTACATGGAAAGTAAGTGCAAAGCACACTTCTGGAAGTATCTCACTTTGATGGTGTGGGACAGCTAGCAGTGTATTTAATTACATTGTTTTTAGGATGCTGTCTAGATTTGCCATCACTTTCCTCCCCAGGGGCAAGCCTCTTTTGATTTCTTGGCTGCCGTCCCCCACCTGCGGGGATCTTGGAGCCCAGGAACGTAAAATCTGCCCCTACCTCCATTTCTTTCCCATCCATTTGCCAGGAATTGGGAGGGCCGGATGCCATGACCTTAGTCTTCTTAATGTTGAGTTTCCAGCCAGCTTTTGCTCTCTCCTCCTTCACCCGCATCAAGAGGCTCTTTAGTTCCTCTTCACTGTCTGCCATTAGCTGTATTAGGCAAGATTAAAATGAGTCATCATGACAACCGTCTTGATACCGGTTTTACTCTTAGAACGATAAATCTAAAATTGCACAGAGGCGGATACAGGGGATTTGATTACTGTAAACATTATAAGATCTGTAGAATTCTGTCACACAAATTCTTAGCTCTTCTTTATTAAAGATATTTAAGCTTTAAACATCTTTAATAGCAGTCATTTTTGAGATCAGTAAGTACTTTGATTTCCAGGTTTCTTGGCCATAGCTACAGTTGTTACTGCTGTCAAGATTATTATTTCATCCATCTTCCTCTGTCCTTTTTACAGAACTATTCAGAAGCCAGAAGTTGTTGCGAGAATACCGAAATTTCCAAGGAGAAACTAAGGTGAAAATATTTTTTTAAATGTTGGTTGTAAAAGCCTATGCTTGGACTATTTTTTAAGTGCAATTATCGATGTAACTGTGCAACTGCCCTTTAATCATTTTCACCGTCTCTAATGAGTGTGAAATCTGTTGTTTAAAGCAGGGGTCTCCAACCTTTGCAACTTTAAGTCTGAAGGACTTCAGCTCCCAGACTTCTCCAGCCAGCTTTGCTTTGCTGGCTGGAGAATTCTGGGAGCTGAAGTCCTTCAGACTTAAAGTTGCAAAGGTTGGAGACCCCTGGTCTAAAGTCCAAATAATTGCTCAAACCCAAAATTGTATTTGTAAACCCGCTGCGTTGTTTATGAGACACACACAGGGAAGCGTGTAGCTTGTCTTAAACGGCCGGCTTCTATCTTTCATTCAGCCACGCTCCCGCGCATCAGCTGTGTTTCTCAGTGGACCAGGAAAAGTGGTGATGGTCGCTATTTGCATGTAAGTCTTCTTTGTTCTCCTTTCGGTGTGCGTGCCTCTTAAACAGAAGACGCTGCAAAGCTTAATCCGACACAGCTCAGTGCGGTTTTATTGTGTTGTCATATATTGCGTAATGCTGCTGCATCGGAAATGAGATTTTTAGTTTAGAAAGGAAAAACTTAAAGGTTGGCTGAGTTAGACTATTAGACTGTAGAATGATGCAAGGATAGAACCGAGAAACAGAATGACAGAATTGGAAGGGACCTTAGAGGTCTTCTCGTCCAACTCCCTGCTCAGGCAGGAAACCCTACACCCTTTCAGTCCAATCTCTTCTTAAAAACCTCCAGTGTTGGGGCACAGGTGAATGGTGAATGGCCCCTCCCAGAGGAAATAAAAGAGGAGCGAAAGGGGAGTGGAGTTTGCAGGAGGCAATTAGCTCATTCCCGCATTCTTGCCAAGCGTTGTGGGGTCTGAAAGATACCGGCCTGGCCACTCTCCCAGCCTGAGAAAGGTCGGTAATGGTGAACTCTCTTGAAAGACTATGGGAGAGGGAAGACTTTGCAGGAGAGGAATTCATTGTCAATTAAATAAAAAGGGGTTTAATCGGTCAGAACAAAGGATGGCCTTGCGTATTTAAGACTCTGTGGAGTCTTCAACCCAAAATAAATAAATCGTGAGTGTGTCGTTACCTCCTTGTGGTGATCGCTTCTCCTCTTCCGCCCACAGAAACGGCTTGAATTTTTTCTTCAAGCTCCTGGCCTGGGTGTACACGGGTTCTGCCAGCATGTTCTCCGAAGCCATACATTCCTTGGCAGATACTTGCAATCAAGTAAGTACCCAAATTTGCCATTCGGTGCTCTTCATAGAGTTTGACGCGATGCAGCGAGCGGTTGATTTCCGGTCATGTTGGACTTCACAACACCACAGAGCGGGATTATCTGCGGCTCAGGGTTGAGTCTCAGCTTGGCGGGATCATTTGCGAGGATCCGCCACAGATAAAATCGCACCTTTCCGATCGCAGCTCTATTCTGTCTCCGGCCATGCACAAGTACCGTAATTTTCGGAGTATAAGGCGCTTCCGAAGTATAAGACGGCGGCAAACTGAAATTCAAGACGCTAAATCACATGGGGGGGGGGGTGTCTCTGCTCCCCCTTTTTTTCGAAAAACATTCATTGATATACATTCTTATAAATACTATTTAACATTTATCTATTCATCATTAATCTCTATACACATTCTTACATATATACTGTATGATACAGTTTGGATCTCTTGCCACCCGGTGTCTCCATCTTATTTTGCAACAGCCTCACTCCTACTTTCTCAAGCTCCCTTCTCTGCCTTCTTCTTTCCTCCTCTCATTTTTCCTCTTTTCTCCCCCTTTTTTTTTTACACATACAGGCCTTGCTCGCGTTGGGGATCAGCCAGTCGGTGAGGATACCTGACCAAAGCCATCCGTAAGGATTTTGAGCCCTTTTCTTTTTCCTCTTCTGAAATTTCCTGTTTTGTTCGAAAGAAAAATAAAACAATTGCCCATATTTTTTTCTTCCGTTTCGTATATTTTAGCCGAAGCTCGGGTTCAGTGAAATACCGTATTTTCCAGGGTATAAGATGCTCTGAAGTATAAGACGCACCTAGCTCTTCGGGAGGAAAACAAGGGGAAAAAAATCTGCCTCCCAGCAATTTGCCTCCTCGCAGCAAACGGCCTGTTTCAGTTCCAGTTTCAGCACAGCCTGATTAGCACAAGCAGCTGATTGTCAGTTGAATCGGCCTCCCGACCATCAGCTGTTTCAGGCTGCGGGGATTTTCCATTGCTTATTGCCGCCTCGGCATGCCCCATTTCCGGCCTCCGTAGACCCCATTTTCCGCCTGTTCCAGGCGGCGGGGATCGGAATGGGTGGAAAACGGGGTGCGCAGAGGCCGAAAATGGGGCGCCCTGAGTCGGCAATAATTAAAATCAATTAATAATTGCTTTTTAATTATTGCATTTCCTTCATCTGGATTTGCTTTCAATGGGCTATTGGATTTCCAAACACGTTAATAATAATAATAATTTTTATTTATATACCGCATCCTCTCCCCTGGGGGGAGTTGTGTTGCCTTCCGCTTTCTGACATTTCCGTTTTTCCTTTGTTAGCAACAGTGATGGTTCTTTCCCCCTTCTCTTTCCAGGTATGGCTTCACAAACATGCGCTACATCGCCTCCCTGATTAGCGGTGTCGGCATTTTCATGATGGGGGCCGGTCTCTCGTGGTATCACGGGATTATAGGCTTACTCAATCCTCAGCCGATAGAATCCCTTCTCTGGGTACGTTTGTGTTGAAATATTGTTTTAGCTGGACGTTTATGGAGAACTATCGGGGCCAAAAGAAAATAAGACCCTGTCTTAGTTTTTGGGAAACATGGTAGACAGACAACAAGAGACATAGATAGCGATAGATGATAGAGAAAAGAAGATAGATAGATAGATAGATAGATAGATAGATAGATAGATAGATAGATAGATAGATAGATAGATAGATAGATAGATAGATAGATAAGACCGACACACAAATTCAAATGATAATGAGAGATATAATATGGATGGATGGATGGACAGATAGGCATTCAAATGATAATGAAAGATGATAGGATAGACAGACAAACCGAAGAAAAAACATATTCATTCATTCATTTGCAGCCCAAATCAAGCCACTATAGAACGAGGAAATTTGTTGCTCTATTACAGGGGCCTCCAACCTTTGCAACTTTAAGTCTGAAGGACTTCAGCTCCCAGAATTCTCCAGCCAGCAAAGCTGAAGTCCTTCAGACTTAAAGTTGCAAAGGTTAGAGACCCCTGCTCTATTACACTATTTGGGGAAATACTTATTGTTTTAAGATGGAGAGCAGAGTGTCTCTTTAGAATCTAAAGACATCTAAAGTTTAGTTGTCTGTGCAAAAATATCTAGAAAGGATTTAATCCCATCTCAAGATACAGATACTTACTGGTATGGCGTGTACAGATTATTATTATTGTTGTTGTTATTAAAAACTAATTTCTCTTTTTCTTTTTCCTCTGTTCCTTTCAGGCTTACTGTATTTTAGCAGGGTCTTTGGTGTCGGAAGGAGGTACGTTACCTAACAGAAAAAAAATATGTCAAACCTTACAAGTATGCAATAGCTTTGTAGACGAATTAAGTCCTTTACGGATGTGAGCATTCTAACCTGGTTAATTATCAGTTGGCCAGAAAGAAAAGGACTGTTACTTCCTTGATGTTAGGAATAGAATAGAATTGGAATCAAATAGGGAATAGAAAAGAAATAGGGAATAGGGAATAGAAGTAGAAAGAATTAGAATAGAGTAGAATTCGTGAGATCATCTGAACTGACCCCCTTCTTTTCTCCAAGTTTAAGCTGTGAGGGGAAACCAAAACGGAATTGGCCACTTAGAGAAACCCAAGCCTTTACGTGGGGAAAACGATACTGAGAAAAATCCTTAGAATTCTTCGTTTCTCTTGTATTTGTTAAACTTTTACGCCTCCCATCTCACTGAGGATCCCAGCAACTCTGGGCGGCTTCTGATACAAATGCAATATTGAAATTGTTTCCCGGTTCCCGTCTCCTTTTTAAGCGATAGCGTTTCTAGATTCTCTTGCCAAAGAATTAAAAATCGGCGTGGGTGGGAATGGGAGACGGTTTCCCCCCGCTGTCTCGTCTAATGAAACAATTGTGTGGATGCTGTTGCAGCGACTCTTCTGGTAGCCATCAACGAAATCCGAAGGAGCGCTCGCGGCAAAGGACTTACGTTCTACCAGTACGGTAAGTAGATTTGTTCCTGTTCTTTTTTTGTAAAATGCGCTTGAATAACTCTTAGAGGGAGTTAACTTCTAACTTCTTTTTAATGTTCAGTTATTCAGGCTTGCGATCCCAGCACAAATGTTGTGTTGTTAGAAGACACGGCAGCAGTTCTTGGCGTGACGCTGGCTGCTACCTGTATGGGGCTGACTTCCCTAACAGGTGAGTCCTTGGGTGATGTGAAGAGCGGTAGGCGAAAGCCAGACTGGGTTTCCTTTTATGGTAATATAGTTGGAATCATTTTCTATAGTTAGAAGAATCAATTATACTTTCTGTTGTATATCTATACTAGCCGATAACCCGGTAATTTATTTATAGGGGGGAAAATTTCTAATGTTGGATTTTCCCCCTTACCAGAGGGAGCCCCCTTGTGGAGTACTTTGAAGCCGTTACCATGGCAAATACACTACACTGCCCAGTAGAAGCCATTTTAAGGCACAACAGGCTGCACCTTAACAGAACAGACACCCTGAGGGGTATTAGGGATGTCTTACCCTCCACAATATTTGTTACAGAGAGTAAGTCATCTGCGTACCAAGTTTAGTTTAGTTTAGTTTTATTCAATTTGTATCCCGCCCTTCTCCAGAAGGACCCAGGGCGGCGCACAGGAATTTAAAATAACATACAAAAGTAATACAAAATACACAAATTTAAAACCTATTAAATATCAAAACCTGCGCTAAAACCAATTAAAACCCCCCATTTTAAAACTAATACTAGTCACAGCGGAGGCTATGTTAGGCCGGCTTGATGAAACAGGTGTGTTTTTAGACACTGGGGGAAGAGGCGGAGGTCGGTGATGGTACGGAGTTCAGGGGGTAGGTCGTTCCACATGGCAGGGCCCGCCACAGAGAAGGCCCTTCCCCTGGGTGTCGCCAGCCGGCATTTGATTGAAATTGCTCGAGGTGTTCTAGAGTTAATGCTGGAACACACAGACAGCCGTTTTTTAATATCTAGATTTAGTGAGAAAGAATTTATACAGGATTAAAAGCTACAGAAGTGTAAAGAAAAGATTAAAAGAAAGGAAAATGTATTAAAAGAGGAGGGGGGAATAAGAAACACTAGAAATCCCCAAAAGAGAAGAAAACAGGAGAAAGAAAAAGACAAATGTTTAAAAGAACTTACTTCTGATCTTTTTTGAAGCAGTTGCCAATATGATTGTTATCATCTCTCAAATAATTATCATGGTTCTCTTCTTTCAGTAAACCACCCTTTTTAATTAATAAATTCAAAATTTACATGGCAAATCTATGCACATTCTCAGGGTATTGTTTCCAAGCATCACAAAGCGGATTTCCCCCCCTTGCTTAATCCAGTCTAGGCAGACAGCTGAATAAATAGACTGTATAATTCTTTATTGGGCCATGTGTGATTGGACACACACACTCACACAAGAAATTTGTCTCCAGTGCAGAAGCCCTCGATGTCCATGCAAGCAGCAAAATGATAAATCGTAATCATGATCATAAAATACAATCACCATAAATTATTAGATACAACAGTCCCTGATCGTCATAGGACACTAAACAAGCAATCAACATAAATCACAATAGGACACTAAATAAAAGCCATCCACATAAGTCATGAGCTACAACCAGGAAGTTATTGTCGTGAGAATGGAAATAAGTAATAGGAGAGATGAGGAGGATAATTAGTAATACAGCCCTACTAGGTTGGAATGGAATAGAATAGAATAGAATATGGAATGGAATGTGGAATATGGAATAGAATAGAATGTGGAATGGAATATAGAATAGAATAGAATATGGAATAGAATGGAATATGGAATGGAATAGAATAGAATGTGGAATGGAATAGAATAGAATATAGAATAGAATAGAATATGGAATAGAATAGAATAGAATATGGAATAGAATAGAATATAGAATGGAATAGAATATGGAATAGAATAGAATATGGAATAGAATAGAATATAGAATAGAATATGGGATGTGGAATATGGCATAGAATAGAATATGGAATGGAATAGAATAGAATATGGAATGGAATAGAATAGAATATGGAATGGAATAGAATATAGAATAGAATAGAATATGGAATGGAATAGAATATGGAATAGAATAGAATATAGAATAGAATAGAAAATGGAATGGAATAGAATAGAATATGGAATGGAATAGAATATGGAGTGGAATGGAATATGGAATAGAATAGAATATAGAATGGAATAGAATATGGAATAGAATAGAATATGGAATGTGGAATATGGAATAGAATAGAATATGGAATGGAATAGAATATAGAATAGAATAGAATATGGAATGGAATAGAATAGCAAAAGAATAGAAAAAAGAAAAGAAAAAATAGAAAACAGAAAAGAAATAGGAAATAGAAATAATAAAATAGAAAAAGGAATGAATAGAATAGAACCCCCACTCCCTGGTTATGCTTGTGGGGGGCTTTGTTTAGGAAGAACACAAGATGCCCTCACTTGCCTCTCCCAATAGAAGAGCATGGAAAGAGAAGGTGCCCACCTGTGATATTCATTGGGCGACTTCTTCCTCCTCCTCCTCCTCCTAGGTAACCCCTACTATGACAGCCTGGGCTCTCTGGGTGTGGGCACCTTGTTGGGAGTTGTGTCGGCCTTCCTCATCTACACCAACACGGAAGCCCTGCTGGGCAGATCCATCCAGCCTGACCAGCTTCAGAAGTTGACCGAGTTACTGGAATGTGATCCCGTCGTGCGGTAAGAGGACTCCGTTGAAGGCCTCTGTGCCCCCCCCCCCCCCAATGGCGGATTGGCTATAAGAGGCCCGAGTAGAAGATTGGAGCAGAACGTTTAAAATGTGGCAGGGAGATTACTCAGAGAATCTTTCCTCACCCAGGGTGGATCTGTGGGGGATCCATGATGCTCTCGGAGCTGGGTGGTTTTCCTTGCAGGCGTTTCATGACCCAACTAGGTCACATCATCAGCTAGGAGGGAGTAGGGTTTGCTCTTCGTTTATGTACAGGTGGCCTGCCCTGTCAGTGTTTATGGGATGGTTCCTTGGTTAGGCTATTGTTTATTATTTGTTTGATTATCTGAGTTGGTAGTTCCTTAATCTTGATTGTTGGTCTAGCATTAATTTTGTTATTAAGCTCATCTGGGTGTTGATGGTTGGTGTGGAGGTTGTTTTGCTTCCTTTTTATTTGGCAAACCCCACTCCCTTCTAGCACGGATGATGTTACCTAGCTGGGTCACGAAACGTCTGCAAGACAACTTCTCCTGCTAATGTTTTCTAATTTCTTTTGATTAAAAACTCCTCTAATGGCTGGTTGTCTTTTTTTCTCTTCTTCTTCTTCCTCTTCCTCTTCCTCCTATTTATCTTAGAGCGATCCACGATGTCAAAGCTACAGATATGGGCATGAACAAAGTGAGATTCAAAGCCGAAGTGGACTTTGATGGGCGAGTGGTCACTCGGTCCTACCTGGAGAAACAAGACATCGAGCAACTCCTGCAGGTACGTTAAGCTAACACAGTGCTTCTGTCTCGTTCAGGTGTGGTGACCTTTGCCCTTGACTCAGCACAGGGGGGGGGGGAATAGCTGGGGTTCTAAATGTTAATTCTGCAGATTTAAGCCTCTCGATGCCATTCAGCCCCCCCTAGATGTGCATATATCAATGCCAGCCTTCTATCATATCCATTTTATTTTTAATATCACTTTGGTAAGCTCAGGCGAGAGAAAGCCTGGGCCGTAACTTAAAGAGCGAAGGAATGAAAAAGATCTTTATCAGAAGATAATTTTTCCTCCCTCCCTCCTTTCTTTGTTTCTTTCCTTCTTTCTTTCCTTCCTTCCTTCTTTCTTTCTTCTTCCTTCCTTCTCCCTCCCTTCTTTGTTTCTTTCATTCATTCCTTCCTTCTTTCTTCCCTCTCTTTTTTCTTTCCTTCTTTCCTCCTGCCATCCCTCCTTTCTTTGTTTCTTTCCTTTCTTCCTTCTTTCTTTCCTTCCTTCTTTCCTTCCATCCTTCTTTCTTTTCTTTCTTCCCTCATTCTTTTTTCTTTTTTCTTTCCTTCCTTCTTCCCTCCCACCTTTCTTTGTTTCTTTCATTCCTTCCTTCTTTCTTCCCTCTCTTTCCTTCTTCCCTCCTGCCATCCCTTCCTTCTTCCTTTCTTTCTTCCTTCCTTTCTTCCTTCTTTCTTTCTTTCCTTCCATCCTTTCTTTCCTTCCTTCTTTCTTTTCTTTCTTCCCTCATTGTTTCTTTTTTCTTTCCTTCCTTCCTTCTTCCCTCCCACCTATCTACCTTCCTTCCTTCCTTTCTTTCCTTCCTTCCTTCTTCCCTCCCACCTATCTACCTTCCTTCCTTCCTTTCTTTCCTTCCTTCCTTCTTCCCTCCCACCTATCTACCTTCCTTCCTTCTTCCCTCCCACCTTTCTTTCTTTCTTTCTTTCTTTCTTTCTTTCTTTCTTTCTTTCTTTCTTTCTTTCTTTCTTTCTTTCCCTCTTATGTTTTCAATTGGATGGCAGGAGATCCAGCAGGTGAAAACTCTTGAAGATTTAGAGGTGTTTATGCTTAAACACGGGGAAAACATCATCGACACTTTGGGAGCAGAAGTGGACCGGCTTGAAAAAGACCTCAAGGTAAGTAGGAGCGGCCGGACGGTCAGCCAAACAGGCGCACAAGTGAATGAAATGTTACGTTTGATAGTCACCTTGTCTGTGGGCTGTAAGAAGACAGCAAGCGCATGTTGGGAGAAGAAACAAAGCAAAGATTTCTGTTCCGTTTCCTTTAATTGGCCTTCAGCTAAGTGAACTGTTGTAAGTCAAGGACTACCTTTATACGTGTGTTTTGAAAACTTCAGTATTGATTATTGATCATCTTTTTAATTCCATTTCAGAAACTGAATCCTGAAGTACGGCATGTCGATCTGGAAATACTGTAGACTTCATGTGGAATCCATTTCTTCAGATCTCTTTTTTGGGGGGTGGGTGGGGGGATCAGCTTCTTGGCAAAACGGAGCCACCCGCCACAACTTCGGAGATCTCCAAACAACTCCCTATTTCAAGGTCCCTGATTTTCATGCCGATTGGGGGTTTGTTTTTAACCTACATCGGCGATTGGCTTTCTTTGAAACCGGCTACTTAGAGCTGCTTTTTACTGCCTCTTGACGTGGATCTGTAGAACATTTGCAACTAGACACTTTAAATAAGTTATTTACATGTCTGTTTCGGGGGAGGGTGGGGGGAGAGAGAAATGCACCCTATATATTTTCCTGCCCTATTTCAAAGTATTTTCAATCTGGTTTTGCAGAGTCATCCCCGTTTGGAGACTTGCGTTTCTCCTAGACTCAATGTGGAGGAATTCTAGTTTTGTAGTCTTTTATCTGCTATTTCTTTTCTTTTCTTTCTTTCTTTCTTTTTTCCCCCCTTCTCCGTATTTGGTGTCTGCAGCGTTGCCCATTCTAGTTCTCCCTCCAGATGGTTTGAGATGATCACTTCCAACCTCTGGCTCAGTGTTATGACCTTGTAGCTACTCCTAGCAAGCTCTGTAGCTTTGAACCACAAGATCTGGACAGATTTGGGGAGATTTATCCCCCTAAACTGCAGGTTTGGGAATCGTGGTGCCACAGCAGTGCTTAGATATCAGCCCTTGAGATAATTTAACGGGTGGGCTAAAGTTTCGGAATGTTTTAATCTCATCTTCCAGCTGTTGACTTTGCGCTATCGAAAGGCCAAGCCCGAAAAACCGCTTGTTATCATTTGGTTTCGTTCTAAATCTCCCATCGTGTTTTCCTTTGGGTGACGATGGATATTGTTGTTGTTATTATTATTATTTTTGGGAGACGCCAGAAGGAATATCAGGAGGAACTTTCCAGATGTTCAGACTTCTCCAAGCCTTCGTGCCCTCCAAGCACAGTGGACTTCAAGGCTTTCCCAGACAAGTGTGGGAATTGTAATGGACCACATCTGGAGGGAGGTTTTTCACCTGGGTCACGAATGCTAGATCCTCACCCCCAGGTCCTGCTCTTCCCAAACCATTGTATTTGTTGAGTATCCTGTTTTCCCTGAAAATAAGACCTCCCCGGATAATAAGCCCAATCGGGCTTTTGAGCGCATGCGCTAAAAATAAGCCCTCCCTGAAAATATTGCAACACATTAGCAGCCGTGGGGTGACCACGCACCCTGCCTCCTGCACCTCCAAAATAATACTTCATTCATTCATTTCATTTATTCGACTTATTAACCGCCCCCTCTCCCCGAAGGAACTTCCCCAAAAATAAGGCCAAGCGCTTATTTCAAGGGTCAAAGGAAATTAAGACCCTGCCTTATTTTGGGGGAAACACGGTAGCATCTTGAAAGTAATTCCTGATTACTTAAAATACGTTTGATTTTTATTTTTATTTTTTTAAATTAAAATCGTACTAAGGTGACCCCTGCTTGGCTCTCATCTGGAACGCTGAATGTATTTAGAATGGGTTGAATTTGCGCATGGCGGATGGAGGCCGAGAGCAGGAAATTTCTCTTCCCGGGGAATAATCAGGACGCTGTTGACAAATGTAGCAGCGGTTTAGGTTCCCCCTCTGGAGAAGGAGGAGGGGGAGAAGGGATGCCTGGGCCTTCCGTGCGGTGCGCTGGGGCAGCTTGGAAGACGTATGAGAGCCAAGCCGCCCATGCTTCAGCTGGGCAGATCATGCGCTAATTGGCTTTGAAGGGCTTTCCCCGCTCTATAAATAGAAAGCCAGGAAAGAGGTGCTCTAAATGTCTGTGGAGATTCTCAGTCCTTCATCCAGGTTGTCCCAAAGGTGCTTTTTTTTTTTTTAAGAGGCACCTGGACTTTCTGTTTTTCCTTTGGAAGACGTTTCGCTTCTCATTCCAAGAAGCTTCTTCAGCTCTGACTGGATGGTGGGGAAGGGAAGGATTGATATTCCTTGCAGATTTGCATCCTTGAAACACTTGAAGGTTTATCTCAGTCCTCAGGGTCATCTGAGTGGAGCAAATGGGTGGGGAATCTTATTGGAACTGCTGAAAGGATCTGTGTTGTAGACTGGAGATAGATGATGTGGACATAAATGCCCTCCATAGATGTACGTCTACGGCCATTCTCGGTTATCCAGCTCATGGTTGTCCCAAAAGTGCTTTTTCAGGAGACAACTGGACTTTCTTGTCTTTTCTTTGAAGACGTTTCGCTTCTCCTCCAAGAAGCTTCTTCAGCTCTGACTGGCTGGTGGGGAAGGGAAGGATTTATATTCCTTGCAGACATCTGGTCCTTTGCATCCTTTTAGAGGGTCGTTGAGGCCACTTGGAGCTTTGTCTGTGTCCTCAGGGCCACCTGAATGGTGCAAATAAGTGTGGAGTCCACAACACAGGTCCTTTCAGCAGTTCTAAGAAGGTTCCACACCCATTTGCACTGCTCCAAGTGGCCTCAAGGACCCTCTCAAAGGAGGCAAATGACCAGTTGCCTGCAAGGAACATCAATCCTTCCCTTCCCCACCAGCCAGTCAGACCTGAAGAAGCTCCTTGGAACGAGAAGCGAAACGCCTTCCAAGAAAAGTCCAGTTGCCTCTTGGAAAGAAGAAAAAAAAAAAAGGCACCTTTGGCACATGTGCTCTGAAGCTAAACGCATAGAGATGGCGGCTTACCTGTGCATTCACACCCACTCGGGCGAGACTTGGGATACGATCCAGCCACCTTATCAGGGCGAGGCGGGCGTCTGGTCTGCAACGTTGCAGCCACGGAACTTCCTCCCAGAAGGAAGACCGCAATCCGAGGGCCGCAGCCGTGTGAAAGACGCACAACTGGGACACCTCCCTGTCCTCCAAGCACCAATGCGAAAGACGCTTCCACCTTTGTATGCACTTTATCAACGTGTGGGGAGCTGGGAGCAACTGCCACAGTACCGGGATGGCGTTTCCCTTGGGCCCACGCCCTCGTTCCTTACCTCTTTAAGCTGGCGGGCCATTTGTGCAGCGTACAGCACCTGTGCGATGCTCCACCGAGCAGCTGGAGCATCCCAGGGCGGGCGTTGCGCATGCCCATGGCGGACGCCCAGCCCCGTCACAGCGTACTGGTTGCGACGAGATCCGGAACTCGCCGCCGGCACGCAGACGTGAATTTCCAACCCTGTTTAAAAGCCCCTGGCACAAATTATGTGCGGCGACCAAAAATGTGCCCGGCTGGGTTTTTTTTAGTGTGGAAAAAGAAGAAAAATAATAATCACTTCCTGCGTCAGTCGCGTTTTGACCTTTCTCTGCATGACGGAATGTGTAACGATGCTCTTTTGTTTTATTTTTCTAAGTTTCAGGAAAACGGCTGTACATAATGTAATTAGCATCAGACCGATAAACCTTGTTCTATTCATTTAGCACAAAAGGCGTCTTTCCTTGTGTTTGGTGGTCTCGGGGGGGGGGAAATTTCGCACGGAAGCCGGGTTCCCACCCAACCCTAAGCATCGTTCTCTTAAACTTTGGTTGATGCCACAGATATCTAGACTTTCTCCTGTGTGAATAGCAAAGAAGAGGGAGTCAAACTCTTCTCCAAAGCACCTGAGGGTAGAACAACAAGTAATGGGTGGAAACTAATCAAGGAGAGAAGCAACCTAGAACTAAGGAGGAATTTCCAGACGTTGAGAACAATTAATCATTGGAACAGAAGTTGTGAATGCTCCAACACTGGAAGTCTTTAAGAAGAGGTTGGATAACCATTTATCTGAAATGGTAGGGTTTCCTGCCTAGGCAGGGGGTTGGACTAGAAGACCTCCAAGGTCCCTTCCAGCTTAACAAAGTCTGCCATCTCAATCATCTCTGCCTTGCACTTTGATCTTCCATGGATTTTCTGCAGAACACGAGTCCTGATTTTGAGAGTGATGTTAGGAATTATATCCAGGAAAATAAAATAAATCCTTGATATATGTACTCGCCACAAAATTATAAGGACAAGCAAGTGGAAGGCCAGTAGAGTAGAGTAGAATTAGAATAGAACAGGAGTAGAATATGGAAAGAAGAGGACAGAATAAGGAATAGAATAGAACATTGAAAGAATAGAGCGCTCTAATAGAAAAAGGAGGCGGAAGGAATAGAACAGAACATTGAAAGAATAGGACAGAATAAAAAGAGAACATGGAAGGAATAGAATAAAGAAGAGAAGAGAACTGGAAGGGACCTTGGATGTCTTCTAGTCCAACCCCCTTATTATCCCCAAAACGTCCAGTGTTGGGAGCATTCACAACTTCTGGAGGCAAGTTGTTCCACTGATTTTTTTTCGGATGTGTGGTGGTTGGCCTCCTTTTCCAACACCCCCCCCCCCACACGCACCTGTTGTGTTATTTTCAAAGTTCAGATTAACACAAGACACACATTGCGTAAGCAAACACAGCAGACAGGCAGTGTTAACGGTTTTCTTTTATTGCGCATTGTTATGCCATAGAACAAATGGATTGATAGCATCTCTACTTCACCACCATCACCCAAAGTAGGAAATCCTAGTAACAAAAAAATTTCCCTTCGAATTAAAAAATAACGTGTTTATTTATTTATTTATTTTTAAAAATTGCATTTCCTATGTTTACTTCCTGGGGGGAAAAAAAAGATGTGTCATTTTAAAAATAATAATAATTCACATTTATTTATTTATTTATCGCATTTTTATACCGCCCTATCTCCCTGGTGGGACTCCGGGCGGTGCCCAGAAGAAGTAAAAAAAATCACAATAATATAAATACAACAGGATAAAATAAGATTAAATTATAGATCTGTGCTAAAAAATCACTTAAGACAGTTTAAAATCCCAAGTTAAAATTAAATTAAGATCATTAAATCTATGCCAGCCCAGCCAGATGAAAGAGATGCGTTTTTAGAAATATGCTACATTATAAATTTTTCACCAAAACACAACTAGGCTATCTTAACATGGGTCACTTTGTCGAGCACAAGTGGCTTTTATTTGTGTGCCTCTATCCCTTATTTAACACCAGACAAATTCTTAATATAATCAACGCACACTTGGTAAACAATGAAAACAAAAATAAATATATCGGAAGAGATGGAATTCTAGGCTAGCCACAATTTCCCCTCTCCCTCCCCTAGAAAATGGAAGGAAGTCACGTTGGCACCGATGTGGGCATCGCAACGATGCAGCTACAAAAAATGCAAGGAAGATTTTGTGATCGAGAGGGAGTAAGGCAGTCGATGACTTCCTAAAAGGACCCTGAAGCCGTAGACAAGATCCCATTGCAGTCGGTCACCGATGCATTGAGATCCTGCCGTTAAACAAACCAGGGTGCTCTTGGGGACTTAAATCCTCTTTGGGATTTAGACAGGTGGTCCTTGACTTAGTAGAGGCTTTGCACCAGATGCACCAAGCACATCGCAATCTGGCCCAAAGCATGTTGGGAGAAACTACGAAGGAACCATTCATATTTTTAAGCGTTCACAATTAGATCAGCCTCTGGTACCGTATCTGTAGAGAGCTAAAAGTGAGCGGCTTGCCAGATCCTTTCATTGCCAAGTTTTGAAACGGTAATCGTTTTGTTTTATTGCATTGTATATACACAATGTATACAATATATTGTATATATGCAACGTTTGTTTGTACTGAAAAGCATTTCATTTTCCCTGCAACAAAGGCAAAAGTGTCAAACATTTGGGAGCCCCAGATAAGTTTTGTCATACTGGATGAGATTCCGTGGTTTCCCGCCTTCCCCTAGTAGTTCTTCATCATTCAGCAACTTTATCACCATCTTCTTCCAAAGACCCCATAATCCCTTGCAGGGGGGGTGGAATCTGGCCAACTGAATGGAGCTAGCTGAGTATTTTACTGGCCCGCTGCCTTTCCCTGTCGCCAATGCGGGGTTTTGTTCAGCAGATATATTCTCAATTGTGCCCAGAGAGAGAAATATCTGCCTCTACCTAGGATCGAACTTACAGTCTCCTGATTGTGAGGTGAGAGCGCCACCTCTAGGCCACCGCCTTCATTTAGCAATTTTATATGCAGTGTAAAACACATTAACACGGCTATGGTTCAAACTTTAGAGCTTCTACAATACCAGAATTCCAATGTAAAAGTTACTCTAGTATCACCTTCCCTAATGCCGTATTTGACAATATTAGAAAATCCATCTTCCATACTGGAAAATATCTGCCATTTCCAGGAAGAGATGAAAAAGGGGCTAATTTTTCCCGCCACGTGGCTCAAACCAAGATGGCAGCATGATACTAGATAAGACTCCGATGTAACAACCAGTTTGACCTTTCCTTATCTATGGTGCCTTTAGTCGCACCTATCATTGGAGGGTCAATTCCATCAGGATTGTGCCAATCAAGTGGTTGGCTTCCCGTGCCAATGTCCCCGGTCCTCAAGGAAGAAGTAATTATTTACTAGAGGTTGATAGACCTTCCCTTCAACTTGTTTATACCCTGTTTCCCTGAAAATAAGACCTTCCCAGATAATGAGCCCAATCGAGGGCTTAAAAATAAGCCCTCCCTGAAAATATCGCAGCACAGCAGCTGTGACCACGCTCGCTGACTCCTGCACCTCAAAAATAATAAGACCTCCCCGAAAATAAGGCCAAGCACTTATTTTGGGGGTCACAATAAAATAAGACTATGTCTTATCTTCGTGGAAACACGGCAATAAGTCAAGAAGATCCAAGATATCTAACAATGGATATTCTATGAGCTGTGGACTTCAACTCCCAGAATTCCAAACCATTTCCGGCTGGGGGATTCTGGGAGTTGAAGTCCACAGCTCATAAAGTGGCCAAGGTCAGACATCTTGCCCTAGATAGAAGATGCTCTATTCGCGTTGTACTTTAGAGCGCATCATTGGCAGCGATGGGATTGACCGAAGTTTACCACGGGTTTGCAAATGTGAGCGCGTACGCATGTGGGCTAGTGCAGGCAGTATGCACGCATGCGCGTGGTGTCAAAAACAAGGCTGCATAGGATGTTTTGGGAGCCAGGGCGGGTGGCTACTTGCTGCTACCGGTTTGAGCGAACCGGCCCGAACCGTCTGAATATCATCTCTGATGGTTGTAAGAGAGCCACGTTTGAGCGATTGCGTTAGGAAATCTCATTTGGTATTGCTTTTAGTGAGGTCTTTCTCTACGAAGCTTTGATGTGCTGAATTTGCACGGCGGGTACCTTCTTCACACTACACACCAACACAGGATCGCACGCAGGTTTACACAAAAATGGTTCACACAAGGACATTATACAGCGGAGCGATGCGGACGCGCACGTCCGATCGGACCACGTTTTCACCCAAGGGGTGGACAAGCCTCATCACAGGACGTGTACACCACTAAAAAGGCCACGGCATAAGAGGAATGTGGCATTTTGAGGTAATTTTGTCACACACACACACAACACAAAACAGCTAGAACAGACTTGCTACAGTGTGGGAAGAATAGACATCATCATTATTATTATTCTTTTTAAATATACACGGGAGTTTCCGGTGGCTTTGAAATTCTACTGATTCGATTAGCAGATTCGATGTAGGAAACAGATGTGGCGGGTGAAATCCTCAAATTATAATAAGATGCAAAAATCAACATTTGTTCCAAATAAAGTTTGAATGGCCGCCGAGGGATTAAAAATAATAACAGTTAATCTCTTTCCATTCCAGTTGAATGGAAATGAAAATGAGTCGAGCGTGGCCTTGCAATCAATCGGGCTCCCCAACTTCACCCTAGCCTCGCTTTTCAATCAGAATAGAGCTGAAAGGGACCTTGGAGGTCTTCTAGTCCAACCCCCTGCTCAAGCCGGACGCCTTATACCATTTCGGCTCCTTTAGGAGTAAGATGATATTAGTCAACAAGAGGATTGCACTGCAAAAAAAATTTCTTTCTTTTGGGATTACGCTCTTCCAATTTAAAAGAACAAAGAAAACCCCAAATCCTCAAATAACTGTCTTAAAAGAAACCGAATTTATTAAAAAAGATATATCTTCAAGGAAAAACGAAGTCCAATTGCCTTTTGAAAAGAAATAAAGCACCTTTGGGACTCGCAGTTTAATGTTTCAAACGTTATATTCAGAATGGCCTTCCTTGGAGATATTTTGCCTGCCTTTTTAAGCTTTAATTCATAAAGATGGTCTTTAAATCATCATCATCAGTCAATGACCAAATAAGCCCATAAAGAGGGATGAGTGAAGTCTGAGCGACTGAATGGAGCTAGCACTAACTAAAACCCAGTGCTCAGACTGGCTCAAGGAGCATCTCCAGGGGGCTCCTTCAAAGCATCCGTGGAAGGGACGGAGTTTTTCAGACTTCGTCAGTCTTATGTAGTTTAAACTTCCTCTTATTCATCCACACTTAGCAGGCATCACTGCAATGTCACAGATCCAAACCAGGGGTGATTGTGGAAAGAGAGAGAGGGAGGGAGGGAGAGACAGAAAGAGAAGGGAAAGAAAGAAAGAAAGAAAGAAAGAAAGAAAGAAAGAAAGAAAGAAAGAAAGAAAGAAAGAAAGAAAGAAAGGAAGAAGAGAGAGAGAGAGGAAGGGAGGGAGGAAGGAAGGAAGAAAAGAAAGAAAGAGAAAGAAAAAAGAAAGAAAAAGAGGAAGGAAGGAAGGAAGGAAGGAAAGAAAGAAAGAAAGAAAAAAGAAAGAGAAAAAAAGGAAGGAAGGAAGGAAGGAAGGGAGGGAGGAAAGAAAGAAAGAACGAAAGAAAGAAAGAAAAAGAAAGAAGAAAGAAGAGAGAGAGGGAGGGAGGGAGGGAGGAAGGAAGGAAGGAAGAAAAGAAAGAAAGAGAAAGAAAAAAGAAAGAAAAAGAGGAAGGAAGGAAGGAAAGAAAGAAAGAGAAAGAAAAAAGAAAGAGAAAAAAAGGAAGGAAGGAAGGGAGGGAGGAAAGAAAGAAAGAACGAAAGAAAGAAAGAAAAAGAAAGAAGAAAGAAGAGAGAGAGGGAGGGAGGGAGGAAGGAAGGAAGAAAAGAAAGAAAGAGAAAGAAAGAAAGAAAGAAAGAAAGAAAGAGAAAAAGAGGAAGGAAGGAAGGAGGGAGGGAGGGAGGAAAGAAAGAAAGAAAAAAAGAAAGAAAGAAAGAAAGAAAGAGGAAGGAAGGAAGGAAGGAAGGAAGGAAGGAAGGAAGGAAGGAAGGAAGGAAGGAACAATAAAGAAACAAAAAGAAAGGAATGAAAGAAAAAGAAAGAAATGCAGAAAAAAAGGTTATGCCAACCGGACAACCGGTTCAGAGATTTGGAAGGCCTGGATCGCTGCTGGTTCCGGCGACCCAGGCCAGAAAACCACAACCGGTTCAGCTGAACCGGGCCGAACCGGTAGGAGCCCATTTCTGAACTACACTGATGGGAACCGCAGACCAGCACATCTGGCTGCAGGAAGTCAACTTTTACGCACCGCCCTCGGACAAAACTCAATTTTCAACATGCTTTGGGTCCTTACTTCACATTAAAACAGAACACCGAACACCCAATCCCTTGTCTTTTGCTGGCGTCCGCCGTCCGGATCGCCCTTCCTTCCCGACGTCAGTCTCCAGAGCCATCGTGGATCGCTCTGCCGAAGAGGTCCTCGTGGCAACTATGTTGGTCAATCCCATCGTAGTACGAGTTCCCGTTGTGCAGGAATGTCCCCACCGCCCTTCCTTGCCGGGCGTGTCCCACGGCATCGCTGAAAACCTTGTTGATCTGTTCTTCGGAAGGCATCCACCAGTCGGGGTTAGAAGTACAATGCATCCGTATGAATTCTGCGAAGAAATCAGCAGGTCAGCTGCAGCGGTATCGAACCCGTAGCTCTAGGACAAGGCGCCACGGCCAACTTGTCTTGGCCAACTGGCCAAGGTCAACTCATCGTAGGACAGC
Organism: Rhabdophis nuchalis; assembly: GCA_039707465.1. Lineage (NCBI taxonomy): Eukaryota > Metazoa > Chordata > Lepidosauria > Squamata > Natricidae > Rhabdophis > Rhabdophis nuchalis. Next base: position 1,803,058 of record CM077661.1, on the reverse strand, counting down.
CTGCCGCAGGACAAGAATGACACTAATATCAAAGAAAGTTTGGAGTAGAATCCTTGAAGGAGCAAAGCCAAAGGAGGGACAGAGTGAAACGGGAATGGCCGGAATTAAAATATATAGATTTCATTCGTTTGAAATAATGAAATAGAATTGTCAAATTGTCCCATGGCGAGTTGTCCTGCAGACGGTTGGCCGGGCTGAGTTGGCGGCACCGAGTTGGCTGTGGCCAGTTGTCCCGTCCCATGAAGACGTGGTCTCGTGAACTGAGCCAGGGGCAGAAAGTATGGACAATGGGCATGCAGGATACCACCCACACGTTTGATTGTTCATTGGCGGCCTTGTGGGGTAAATAATCTTCAACCCTACCCAGAAGTGGAGTAGATTTCGTAAGGTGGTTGAACCGCCTGGATTGCCAAGCGAAATGGATTGTTAGTTGTTGGGGTGCAACGCATGGCATTTTTTACGTGCTTTCGAACTGCTAGGTTGGCGGAAGCTGGGGCAAGTCACGGGAGCTCCCTCCGTTACGCGGCACTGGGGATTCGAACCACCCAACGGTCGACCTTTTCTGATTGACAAGCTCAGCGTCTGAGCCCCTGCGCCACCGCGTCCACTTCCCTTCCCTACCCTTCCACTTCCCTACCGCAGGTCGAATGGGGTGAAATGAGATTGGGCATGGTGGTGGACATGTTGAGTGAAAACATGCAGTACCTCTGAGACATGTTACTTTCACTGGATCCAGAGGGCGCCTTTCAGGACCCACGTCTCCTGACTGCACTGACCTTTTTCTTTTCCCAAGGCCGCACGAGTACTTAAGCTCATCGGTGGTGAAGACAAATCTGATGAGGTACCGGAGGAGACGCCGCCCGTCTTTCTTGGAGGAGTTGACGGCCTCGTCCCACTGTTTGCTAGTGATGAAGACGGGGTAATTGTTCAGCAGTTGCTTGCTCCCCTAAGGACATTAACGACAGAGTCAACAGCAGAACAACCGCAGAATAACAGACTAAAAGCAGAACAACAGAGCAGAATAAGAGAAGAACAGAACAAATGGCAGAATAACAACAGAATCACATCATTAATGGAATAACAGACAGAAAACAGAATAATAGAATAGCAGAACAACCACAGAATAACAGACTAAAAGCAGAACAACAGAGCAGAATAAGAGAAGAACAGAACAACAAATGGCAGAATAACAACAGAATCACAGTATTAACGGAATAACACAACAGAAAAACAGAATAATAGAATAGCAGAATAACACAACCACAGAGTAACAGAACAACAGAATAGAGTAGCAGAATAAACACCTTAACAGAATAGAATAACAGACTGGAATAGCAGAATAACACAATAACAGGATGATAGAATAATACAAAAGAATAACAGAATAGCAGAATAACACAACGGCACAATAACAGAATAGAATAATAGAAGAAGAAACTAGCAGAATAACAATAACAACAACAGAATAACAGAATAGAGAATAAAAAAATAGAATAACAGAATAAAAACAGAATAACACAATAACAGAAAAGGATGATGGAATAACAATAGAATAACAGAATAGCAGAACAGCACAAAAACACAATAACAGAATACAATAATAGAATAAGAAAATAGCAGAATAACAATAACAACAGAATAATAGAGTACAGACAGAATAACAGAACAGAATAACAGAACAACAGAACAACAAATAACAGAATAACAATAGAACAACATCATTAACAGAATAACAAATTTACAGAATAGCAGAATAACACAATAACAAAATAGGATAAAAGAATAACACAATAGAATAGCAGACTAACACAACAACACAATAAGAGAATCGATTTATGCTTGAGCATAAACCCCATAACAACCAGCATTCCCAGGTGGCCAGGAGTAAAAGGAAAAAGAGAAGGCAGGTGGCGTTCAAATGCCAGGTACACAAAAGTCACAAAAACAACAACCCACAAAGGTAAGTGTAAAGTGCAGTAGAGGAATTTGTAATCCAGCCAGGAGCAAGGCGATTATTCATCTTAATAACACCGTAAACCACGTTGCGTTTGCATTTTGTCAAACAGGGGGAGTGAGATAGAACGGGATCACCTCGGGAAGAGAAGGCGCTATTTATAATGTGCTTTTGCAGGTGAGCGAAAGAGTGTCGAGATCCAGAGATTGAGAAAGCTAGGGAAGTGTCATCTTTTCCATTCTTTTGTTAAAATGTGTAAAAATAAAAACCAAAGATGCCTTTGAAACAGCGTGAATCCGGCAGGCCTTTTCCAGGCAAATGGCAAACATGGACTCCAGAAACAATTCTTTAACAAACCTATTTACACAAATCGGTGCGATCTTTTGTTTTGTGCACTTAAGAGCCACAGCGGTTAAGTTGCACTTCAGCCAGTAAATACAGTCGAATGGCTTCGATCCAGCCGTGAGCTCCCAGCAAATTAAGTTCTGATGCATGAAACGCATTGAGCAAAATCTTCAGCAATACGACCTGTTGTCTCCTACGACCACCACTCCCCTTTCTTTCTATATATTCCCCAGCCGGAATATTCAGTGTCCACGTGTGCCTTGCTTCCCGAGTCGACTCCTTCTCCTCCGTTGTTCTCTCCTAACAGCTCTGCGCATACACACATCTGGAATAGACCCCAGATGTTCTTCCTCCCAACTTATCTCAGCCTCCAAAGGCAGCTGCCTCTCTGGGGGCTGGGAAATGTCGGGCGGCCCTGGCTCCATCTGTGTGACCGACTCTGAGCTTCCATCAGAGCCTTCCCCTGACTCCAGAACTGGCCCATATTCCTCCCCAACCTCCTCACTGGCGGTTGGCAGGTCACAACATTGTTATTTTTGAGGTTAGAGTAAGATTTGGGTCAATTGGTCAACAGAGAAGATAGTTTAGCAGCCATATAAATGTTACTGTTGAAACAGTTTTGGAAGATCACTGTTTCTGGGTAGAAGATAATAAATATGACCTAACTATAAATGACACCATTCAAATCTCTCTCTCTCCCTCCCTCCCTCCCTCCCTCCCTCCCTCCCTCCCTCCCTCCCTCTCTCTCTCTCTCTCTCTCTCTCTCTTTCTCCCTCCCTCCCTCCCTCTCTCTCTCTCTGTCTCTGTCTCTCTCCCCACTCTATTTTTGAGCTCCGCTCAATTACTGTTTAATATATGCACAGCAATCTCATTAACACTTACACACCGCTGCGTCTTCCACACAATAGCACAGTTTTTGGTAAGCCACATCCCTTGGATGCAATCATGTTTTGCAACAGTGTGCCACCCATGAGTGTGCAGCACCCATGACACCCGAGGAATGATGCTACCTGAAGAGACAAAGGCTTGCAAATGAGAAGGGATTTTGAGCATCAGCACGCGCACTGCTTAATGTGAAGATTAAGAGAGTCGAGAGGGACCTTGTAGGTCATTCAGTCCAACCCCCCGCCCAAGTAGGAGACCCTACACCATTTCTGACCGAGGGCAGTCCAGTCTCTTCTTGAAAGCCTCCAGGGATGAAGCTCCCACAACCTCTGAATGACAGAATAATAACAGACTAACAGAGTTGGAAAGGACCTTGGAGGTCATCCAGTCCAACCCCCCGCCCAAGTAGGAGACCCTACACCATTTCTGACCGAGGGCAGTCCAGTCTCTTCTTGAAAGCTTCCAGGGATGAAGCTCCCACAACTTCCAAAGGCAACTCCTGTTCCATGGGTGGATTGTTCTCCCTGCCGGAAAATTCTTCAGAGAGCTCATATGGACCGAACCTTTCCATGGACGTCCCTTCTGACTTACCTCTGCCGGCTGCTCCACCGTCTGTGGGATCATCAGCTGATTGTGATGCTGAAGCACCATCTTCAAATAGTCTAGAACAGTCTGGCAGGGCACTGCGAAAACAAGGAAGTTCCCACGATCACACCATGCTGGTTCGATTAAGAATGAAACTTAGTAAAGCAGGGTTCCAAAGTCCATGGTCCACTACCGGGCTGGTGGCCTGTTCCAAACCGGGCCACGGGAGAAATGGGCCGGTGTTTGCCCATGGAGCGCCACGCGTGCGAGCAGAGGGCGCGTAGCAACTGCAATGATTCACTGAACAACGGTGGCGAGAAAGGGGGATTGTTCAGAGCGAGATGCAATGTAGCCAAAACAAAATTCTTCCTAGAAATCCAAGGTCATCCTTTGTCTCTGCACCTCTGCACCTGACTGGAACTGGATGGGTGGAACTGCCAGTGTGGCAGTGGGAGATGGGACCATGGGATGGACTGGTGGGTGTGGAGGGGCAAGATCTTGAACTCTCAACTGGGTGGGGAAAACCGGGAAGCTTCCAGATTCAGGTTTTCCCAGATGTGCCCACATGGCTCTCTTAATACACTGGGACTTTGAGGAATCCTTTGCCTTGGACTCTGATTTAATTTTGGATGCTATTTGGAATCCTGATATCAAGGCCTACCTGTATAGCTGCATTACTTTGCTCTATCCCCCCCACTCAGATCCAAAAATGCTACGGGGAATCCCTTGATCACCCCAAGGTGCCCCATCCCATCTCCAAACCTCACGCCAATCCGCCTCCCCTTACCTGGAATGCTCTCCAGCTTCCTCCGCAGCTCCTCGTTCTCTTGCTGCAACGAAATGACCTCCTGCTCCAGCTCTTGGCATCGCGGGCAGTAGCCTTCCTCCTCCTCCTCCTCCTCCTCGGGCAGCGTGGATGAAGACGGGTGGCCGTGGGACTCCGACGTGGCCGGCGAAGCCCACCCCCCCAGCGTTTGAACCGGAGAAGTGGAAAGGGGCTCGATGTCGGCCAAAGGGCCGAAATCTCCCACTGAGGAGGCGTGGGTCTGCGCAGCGAAACCCCCGGAAAGCAAATAGTTCTGGAGAGAATCGGTGAAGACCCTCAGGAATGCCGAGGTCTGCTGCTTCTTCTGCAGGTACTGCAGCTCGACGTCGAAGTTTTCGGCCGTCTGGCTGTGGACCATCTTCCCCAGCTGCTGGCAGTGCTCCGGCCTCTCGTTGAACGCCGGGCTCTCTTGCTTCACGCAGGAAGGTAGTGGCGGAGGGCGATGGTTGTCCAGGAGCTTCCCGCCGCAGTTGAGCAGGCTGAGGACACGGCTGCACTGTTGCGCGAACGCATCCAGGATCAAGCGGCTCTCTGGAAGAGAGAAAAGGACAATTTCGGGACCGGCAGTGGGAAGCAGGCTCCCCGAAGGTTGCAAAAGCCGTAGCCATCACCATAGCGCGTAGACTTCTACACCGCGTCGCAGTGCGCCGCGGCCTTCTCTAAGCGGTTTACAGAGCCAGAATCTTGTCCGCAGCCCATCTGGGTCCTCGGTTGACCCACCTCGGAAAGAATTGGAGGCGGAGTCAACCTTTGAGCCGGTCGGGATCGAACTGCTGGCAGCCGGCAGAATTAGCCTGTTGAGGAATGGCGGGAAATTGGGCCAACTCAACGCTCAGTGCTTCCCTTCCAAGGAAGTCCAAGGGCCTCCTGAAAAAGCACCATGACCTGGAGGGCTGCGAATCTCTACAGACTTCCCTTGCAGGCGTTTCATGACCCAGCTAGGTAACACCATCAGTGCTGGGAATGAAGGAGAAGGGATAAAGGAGGGGGAGGAGGGCCGTGGGATCCTTGGTGGATTCTTGAGCATGGTGGTTCGCTTGAGAATGTTTCCTGACCCACCTAGGTAACACTGCTAGGAACGAAGGAGATGGGATAAAGGAGGGGAGAGGAGGAGTATGGGATCCTTGGTACCCTCCTGAGTTTGGGTTGTTTACTTGAGGACGTTTCATGACCCAGCTAGGTAACACCATCAGCGCCCGACAGCGCAACTTCCTAGCACTTACGACATTACCTGGAGAAACGAAGCTCCCGTGGGCGTCAACAGCTCTAGAAAAACACCAAAACACACACAAACACACACTCCCAGTGACACAAAGCAAGCATTCCGAGGAGATGATAAGAGAGTGGTGCAAATTTAAATGGCAGCTCCTGCTTTGATGCCTTCCTTCATCTCATTATTCCCTTCCCTCTGTTGTTCTTTTTTTTTGCTTTGGATAAAAAAGAAAGAAATAGCAGCTCAGGATATCGATTGGGACTTTGCAATTCAAATAACGCGTGCCAGTTTTTTTTTGTTTTTTAATTTTTTATTCCCCTCCCCTTTTTAATCCTATCCTCAGATCCGAGACCGGCAGCTGTATTTGCCCTCTGCATTTTAATCAGGATTATCCAGAGTTGGCAGTCATCCCGTCTCCTTTTGTCTCGCCAATCTTATCCGCTCCATCCGTTAAAGGAAGCCGCCATCAGAACGGAGGTTTGGAATAGACCTTTCTGATCGACAAGCTCAGCGTCTTAGCCACTGAGTCACCGGGTCCCTCTAAGAGTTATTATAACGCATTCAAAAAAAGAGGCATGGCTGGCAGGTCCTCGTGGGCCAGATTGAAGCAACCCGCGGGCCGGATGCGGCCCTCGGGCCTTGAGTTTGACACCCCCGGACTAGAGTAATAATAATAATAATAATAATAATTTAATTTATAGACCGCTCCTCTCCCCATAGGGACTCGGAGCGGTGCACAGGGAAACTAAAACCACAATACAATATACACATACAGTTAAGAAAAAATTAAATATGAGCCTGTGCTAAAATCCCCTTAATCTACTAAAATAGAGTGACCAAGAATCCTTGAACCTTCCACAAAGGCTGGCTGGGGAATTCTGGGAGTTGAAGTCCAGGCTTCTGAACGTTGCCAAGATCGGGAAGCCCTGAACTAGAAGATAAGGGGCAGCCATGATCTGTGTGTATGTGTGTGTGTGTGTGTGTGTGTGTGTGTGTGTGTGGTAGGTTACTCTGAGTTATTGGAGTGAACTGTTTTTACTCACAGCCAAGCTGCTGATTCTCATCATTTGTCTTCTCTGGAGTATCTTTCTTTCTTTCTTTCTTTCTTTCTTTCTTTCTTTCTTTCTTTCTTTCTTTCTTTCTTTCCTTCTTTCTTTCCTTCTTTCTTCCTCCATTCCTTCCTTTCCTTCTTTCTTTCTCCATTCCTTCCTTCCTTTCTTTCTTTCTTCCTCCCTCCCTTCCTTTCTTCCTTCTTTCTTTCTTTCTTTCTTTCTTCTTTCTTTCTCCCTTTTTTATTTCCTTCCTTTTTTCTTTCTTTCTTCCTCCCTCTCTCCCTTCTTCCTCCCTCCCTCCCTCCCTCCTTTCTTTCCTTCTTTCTCCCTTCCTTCTCTCTTTCTCCCTCCCTCCCCCCTCCCTTCTTTCTTTCTCTCCCTCCCTCTCTCCTTCCTTCCTTCCTTCCTTCCTTCCTTCTCTCTCTCTCTCTCTCTTTCTTTTTTTGCATCAGATCTGAATACGGGATGTTTTGCATGCAAAGCAGGGCTCCGCCACTGAAGGCAGAGCTCATCTCCAGCCCTTCCCCGTCTCCAGGCAGACAACCTAGATGATAATGCAGTAAATTTGAATTGTCACGAGGGACTCCGATCACTATTGATATCCCGGGAGTCGCTCGGCTGATAAGGGGGATAAGAGCATTCGGCTTTATTGCAGAAAAGGCAAAGCTTGATGGATCTCCATGCAGAAAGCGAAGGCAGCCAAGGAAGGAGAAAGTCACCCCAATTGTGAGGATGCATTGTGTCGTCCTAAGGCTGGGGCAGAAGCTACTTGGGGCTTCCTTCCATCCTACAGACAATAGGAGAGGGATTCGGGATCACCTCTTGGCCCCCCAATGGCTCTTCGACTGAAATATTGAGAATTCACTGCCCCCACAATCAGAAGTGGAGGCTGCCTCCTTGATGCAAGTCCCGGGCAGATAGAAGACAATAAATACGAAGCAACCTTACAAAGTGTGTAGTGTGGAATCAACAACACGGTTGTGGCTTGTCGGCCGCTGGGCCCCCCTCCAGCAGCCGTGGGAGTCTGGGTCAGAGCAGTCATCTGCTGGTCCTTCATATCAGGGGTGAAATCTAGCAGGTTCTGACCGGTTCTGGAGAACCGGTAGCGGGAATTTTGAGTGGTTCAGAGAACCGGCAAATGCCACCTCTGGCTGGCCACCCCCACATCTCTTCTCTGCCTTCCTAGTCAGGAGGGAAGGGGGGATTTTGCAGTGTCCTTCCCCTGGAGTGGCAAACCAGCGCTGAGACTCCATTCCAAAGGACCTCCCGAGACCCAGCTCCAGTGAGGGATGGGATTTGTAGTACTGCGGAAGGCATCGGATGCAGGCAGCCCTCCTCCGACCATCTGCAACCCATCCTCCCCTCCACGCAGTTGCAAGTCTTCTGAAGGGCATTTTGCTTTTTATCGTTTTACCTCCGCTGTTGCTCGATAATGAAACAATCTCATAATCTCGCTTTTCCACCTAAATGCTCCGGATTTGCTTGAGGATGTCAAAGTGAAAGGCACATAATTGCAAGTTTGCTTCTGTTATTCATCCGTTGGGCTACACAAAGGGAGGGGGGGAAAAACACCCCCACTGACGGGGAGGTATATGTGACAATATATAGGTCTGGGAATCAACATTTGAACAGTTTCCTTTGTGCTCTCCCGCTCCGTTATGTAAATGGAAACTATTTTATTTCTTTATTTTTGTAGAGCAGCATAGAAACTCTCGAATGTCAAAGAAGAAGAAGAACAAACTGTGTGTGTGTATGTATGTATGTATATAAATATATATATATATATGTTAGTTTTATGAGCTGATCAATAAATTAATTAGAGAGAGACCAGGATAGATCTATTTCGAGCTTATTAGCTCTCATCAGCTGGCCATACCCCTTACTGGGATTCGAACCGCGGCTGTGTTGCATGCTAGGCAAGGAGCCTAGAACTTTAGCCAAGCTGGTTCCCCTATTTCATCAGCTGAGACAGGAAAGGAAACAGTATGTCTCCTCCCTTAATTGGGGCCTAATAACAGGTTGTTGTGAAACAATTACATACATACATACATACATACATACATACATACGCATTTGTACTGATAAATAAATAAAGACTATGATAGATCTATTTCGAGCTGTTTAGCTCTCATCAGATAGCCATACCCTTATTGGGATTCAAACTCAGGCCGTTTGCACGTCAGGCAGCAGCCTTAACCATTCGGCCATGAGTTCTACTCCCTTATCAGCTGAGCCAGGGAAATAAGTCAATGTTTATTTGGGCATACCAGGTGCTCTGACATAAACATATATGTATATGTATATGTATATAGTCAGATCCTGGAACTTGTATGGAATCTGGAGGCACAGCTAACCTCCGCAGAATGGCAACATGCGTGTGGCATGTTTTTTCCCTCAAGCCGGTGGGTTCCCCGTGAAGAATTCTGGATGGCCACTCAATGTGCCGGCTTGGAACGACTGGATCGGTGGGGCTACAAGGCCACGAGGCCCAGAGAGGTCTCAAAACAGCCAAGAGACAAATCTACCACGCAAGCAGAGGTGGTGTTCAGCCGGTTGGGACTGGTTCGCCTGAACCGGTCATGGAAATCGTGGGTTCTCCTTTGTTTTTGGTTGCTTCTCTCCTTGATTAGTTTCAAACCATTGTTCCTTGCCTTCAGGTGCTTTGAAAAATAGATTTCCTGCCTAAGCAGAGAGTTGGACTAGAAGACCTCCACGGTCCCTTCCAACTCTTGTTATTTTATTCTGTTTTATTCCGTTTCATTTCATATTCTATTCTATTCTATTCTATTCTATTCCCTTCTCTTCTTTCCCTATTCCATTCCATATTCTATTCTATTCAGACCCCATCTTCTTTGGGGCAACCCCTGAGATATCGGGAGGCTGCTATCATGTCTCCCCTGGTCCTTCTTTTCATTCAACTAGACATACCCAGCTCCTGCAACCGTTCTTCCTATATCTTAGCCTCCAGTCCCCTCATCCTCTTTGTTGCTCTTCTCTGCACTCTTTCCAGAGTCTCCACATCTTGTTTTACATCGTGATGACCAAAACTGCATGTCGTGACCGACACACTCGCGGCGAACCAGTAGTAACAAAATCGGAAAGCCAATTCAGCTCTGATTGTGGCCTGTTGGCTTCAGCCAGTTTAGTCCAAGCTGGGCTGTTTTCTCAAACCCTTCGTTGATCAAATGGTGTGTGTGTGCGTGTGTGTGCAGTGATTTGTGATGGCAAACAAAGGCAGCCATGCCTGCCTAGCGCATATTATAACAGGCCCCCTTTCAGCTCGGCTCGACAGAAAGTAATTAGAATGCTTTTAATGTCCAGAAGAAGGATGCTGATAGGCTGTCAGAGATGTGCAGATTTATGAATATTTATACGGTGGTTTATAGCTGACACTTTTATCAGTTGAGGAAGATAAAATATCTGCCTGACTCAAAAGCCTGACAGTCAGGTTAATAAAATCTCATTAAAGAGAATGACCTATGCAATTATATAGGATTTATTGTAATTCATTTTTGATTGTAGCCTGCTTAAAGATGCAATTTCCAATTTCCTGGTGCCAAATTTAGGCTTGCGTATCAAAACTGAGCTCCTAACACCCCCGATCCGAGGGTGGGTGGGGAAGGGAGAGAAGAAAGGCAGAGAAAGAGAATTTCTGGGGGGAGGGGGGGCTTTCACATTTCAGACAATTCCTTCCGAAAAGAAGGAAATGTTTTGATTATCTCGCATGGCAATTAAGTCCTTCCAGGCTCAAAAGACATTTACGGTGGTATTAAAGATACCAAACCTTATGTGCAGAGTTCTGCTTGGAGATTTTTCATCATCATCATCACCACCATCATCATCATTATTATTATTCTGTGGTTATTCTTTGGTGAGATTCACAGCCTTTGGGGCTGGTTGGTAGCTCAACAGCTTGAGTCCTACCCAAGGACCTAGGAACTGTCAAGGTAACGTCAGAGGATATAAGGTGAAAATCAGCTTCATACTCTCTTCCAAATGGGTGGGAAGAAGAAGAAGAAGAAGGAGAAGGAGAAGGAGAAGGAGAAGGAGAAGGAGAAGGAGAAGAAGAAGAAGAAGAAGAAGAAGAAGAAGAAGAAGAAGAAGAAGAAGAAGAAGAAGAAGAAGAAGAAGAAGAAGAAGAAGAAGAAGAAGAAGAAGAAGAAGAGCAGCTGGAGGAAGGGGAGGAGAAGGACGAGGAAAAAGAAGAAGACGACGAAGAACAAGAGGAAGAAGAACAAAAAGGAGGAGGAGGAAAAGAAGATGAAGATGAAAAAGGAAGAGAAGGAGGAGGAAAAGAAGAAGGAGAATAAGAAGAGGAGGGGGGGAACAAAAAGATGAAGATGGACACACTGTATCTGAGCTGCAAAGCCCCAGTTGACCATTAGGTGGTAGCAAAAGGGCAGACCCATCCCTCCCCAATGCTTTGCTGCCATCTAGTGGTCACCTAGAGAAGATTCCTCTGGTGCAGAATGGAAGCCAACTCAACTCAGCCCTGCCTATGGCTGCTCCACCCCTAGGGAAGGAACGATGGGATTTTTATACCGCTGCCTTTTTCCAAGAGTGAGCAAGCGCCCAAGCCGTGGGTTGCTAGGTCCTGCTAAGGCCATCCCAGTTGAGTGTAGAACCTTGGATCTCTTAAAGCAGCGGCCAACAATTGGTGGTCCTCAGAAAAATTATTTGCATTTTTTATATTGCCCTAAATCTGGGGTCCTCGAACTGCGGCCCCTGGGACGGATACGTGCAATGAATGCTTCTGTTGCTACAGGGAGTCTCCCCCTTGGGGGTCTTTTTGTGCGGGTCAGAGGGGGGCGGAAATTCCGACTTGGGGTCTGCTTCGGCCTCCTGGTGGGGGGCTTTGGGCGAAGGCTGGAGGGAAGCACCACTGGTGGCAAAGAGCCGGAGGGCCTCGTTCCAGTGGGACGGCATCCTGGCCTTGAACTGGCTGACCATCTCAGCCCACTGAGCCTCCAGGCGCCGGCACCTGGCCTTGCACTCCAGCAGGTCTTTCCTCTGCTTGGAAAGCCTATGATCCTAGTCCTCAGTGAGGGGCTTCTGTTGAGCCTCCTTCTCGGTCGGATCCCATTTGAACTGAGCTGTTGGGCCAACTCTTCCTCCTGGGGGCTGCTTAGCTCCAGCAGCGGCTTCCTGTTGGGGCCCTAAGGAGCCCGGGTGGGCAGGGGAGGAGGGGCTGGCAGGGGAGGGGCAAGTAGAGGCTGGTGAGGTGCCCCTCAACGTGAATGACATTGAGTTGGCCATGCCCACCCAGCCACATGACCATCCAGCCACGCCCACCCAGCTGGTCATTAGGCAGATCATATTAGTGGCCCGCAGGGTTTAAAATTATGAATTTAGTGGTCCCTGAAGTCCAAGAGGAGAAGAGAGCAAGGGTAATTTGGCATAGACAATTGATGTCAGCCAACGGGAGACGCAGGTTGGTGAATTCTGGAAGTTGCAGTCCGTACTTCTTGAAGTTTCCTGAGGTTGACAAGACCTGCTCTACAGGAAGGGCTAAAAGAGAAGAAGAAGACGGCCTACAAGAAGATCTGATGATCTTCAGGAAGAATTCGAAGCCCCACTATGACGTCATGCAGATGAAGCCATCTCAAGCAAGCCTTTCATACTCAAGCAGGGGACCCTAAACCGTTTCAATCATTCAATCATTCAACCACGGAATCACTCAAACAATCAGAGCAGAGCTGGAAGGGACCTTGGGAGTCTTCTAGTCCACCCTGCGGCTCAGGCAGGAGACCCTAAACCATTTCAATCAATCAATCACAGAATCAATCAATCAATCAATCAATCAATCAATCAATCAATCAGACCAGAGCTCAGGAAGCTCAAACTGTCCAAGGAGCTCCAGAGGAATGATTGAGTCTGTCATCTGCACCTCTATAACTGTCTGATTTGGCTCTGCAACCCAACAAGACAGACACGGACTTCGGAGGAGAATCAGAACTGCAGAAGAAACCATGGCTTCCAACCTGCCTTCCATGGAGGACCTCCACACTGCAGGAGTCAAAAAGAGGGCTGGGAAAATATCTACAGACCCCTCACATCCCCTCAATTGTTTCGACTCCTACCCTCAAAACGACACTATGGAGCCCTGCACACCAAGACAACTAGACACAAGGAGAGTTTCCCCCACCCGAATGCCATCACTCTGCTAAACAAATAAATCCCTCACCACTGTCAAACCATTCACTAAGGCTGCGTTACTATTCCTATTAGTCTTCTCATGGGTTCCTATCACCTCTCTCCTCCAATTTATGATGGCAGGACTGTAACTTTGTGGCTTGTATCCTTAGGATTGATATTGATATTGATTGTTTTCTGATTGGTTATTTGATCCCTATGACTATCATTAAGTGTTGTATCTTAGGATTCTTGGCGAATGTCTCTTGTCTTTTTATGGACACTGAGAGCATCTGTACCGAAGACAAATTCCTTGTGTGTCCAATCACACTTGGCCAATAAAGAATTCTATTCTACTCTATTCTATTCTACTCTCATTCCATTCACTCTACTCTACTCTACTCTACTCTACTCTACTCTGTAATCTAATCTCTTCTCATTCCATTCTTTATTCTATTCTATATTCTATTCTACTCTCATTCCATTCACTCCACTCTACTCTACTCTACTCTACTCTACTCTGTAATCTAATCTCTTCTCATTCCATTCTTTATTCTATTCTACTCTATTGGCCACCACCGGGAGGTCTCCTACACCCCCCAATCACCCCCCCCCCACTCCACGCTCATCCCCCTCCAGTGACTATTCTTGGACGGCCAGACTTTGCAGGACTGGCCAGCCTTCTTCTGCCAACCTCCCCGAGGCCCTCTGCCCAAGTTCAGAGGCCCTTTCCCGGCTTCCTCTTAAGGGCGCCCGAGAGCGAGGGTCTCGCCTTCGGTCCGCCAGCAAGCCCACCCACCCACCCACCCACCCACCCTTTGGGCCAAGCCCGACGCCGCGGAGCGCCCGCGCCTTACCTGCGCTCAGCTCCAGAGCCCCCTCGCCGGTGCTGCTGCTGGGCGCCCCCTGGTGGTGATGGTGGTTGTGGTTGTGGTGGTGGTGATGCTGGCCGTACCTGGCCGAGGAGGAAGAGGAGGAGGAGGAGGAAGAAGAGGAAGAAGAGGAGGAGGAGGCAGCCGGCGGCGGCGGCGGCGCCTGGGCTCCCAAAGTCCGCGCCGGGGCTCCGTGGGCAGCGCGGAAGGGGGCAGGAGCCGGGTAGGGCAGCGGGGGCTCCCCCAGGGCCGAGGAAGAGGAGGCGACGGCGGGCAGGGGCTGCGGCTGGAAGTGCCCCACCGCCCCTCGCACCTGGGGGATCTCCACCATGGTGGGCCGCTCGTAGCGCTTGCTGAGCGCCGGCCGACGCCCCCCGGGGAAGGTCTTCAGCGCGCTGTAGGGGCTGCGCTGCTGCGGAGGCAGAGGAGGCGGCGGCTGCTGCGGGGGGGCCTTGTAGACCTTGCCCCCCCCGCAGGACCCTTCCTCCGCCGCCGCCTGCATGGCCTCCTCGCTCAGCATCCCGCAAGCGCTGCGCTCTGGGTGCCCCCCTCGCTCCGACTGTCTCCGCGCGGCTCGGGGCGGGATAGTGGCACCGAGTCCCCCTCCTCACTCCGCCCCCCCCGCGCGGGCTCTGGGGGAGGCGGGCGCCTGATTGACAGCCCGCCCGGCCAATGCCTGGAGGGAGAAGGGCGGGAGACAGCAAGCCGGGAGACCCCCCTCCCCTCCCCAGCCCTCCACCCCCTCCCCAGCCCCTCGCCCAGCCCAGCGGGCCAGGGGGGGGGGGGCGGAGGGCGACGCGGAGTGAGCCACAGGCGGGAGGGGAGGGGGGTTCCTAGCCAGGGGAGGGAGGGGAGGCGAGCAGGGAGGCTTGCCACCCACCCCAGGAGGAGATGCCCGGGCGCCTTTACGCGCAAGGCAAGAGCCCCCCCCCACCTCATTTCCCCGCAGGCTGTTAAGGGGGAAATGCAGACCCCGCCCCTCTGCCACCCCTTCTCTACGCTCCCCTCTTGGGGGGGGGGGACAGGAGCCGCCGGAGGGTCGCGCGCTCAACTTCGGGCAGCGCTTTTGTCTTTGGCGGCGACCGTTGCGCCCATCCTCGCAGCCGGTGGGAGTGGGGTGGGGGGCCTGGAGTGGGGGGAGAAGGGAAGAAAGTCGGTAGGGGCAGCGCACCCCCTCCCCACCCACCCCAGCCTCCTTGACTCCCCCCCTCTCCCAGCCCTTTGCAGCCCCCAGCCCTCCTTGCCCTTCCTTCTCTCTGCCCCCACTTCTCCGCCTCGACTCTCCCCCCTCCTCTCTAAAAAAAAGCCCCCGGGGGGGGGTTCCTCAGGGACGCTTCCCCCCACCCCCACCCCTTTGCCTGACCCCCCCTCCCTGGAAATCGAGAGGGGTCGGTCAACAGAAGCCCCGCGCCCTTTCCGCGCAAGGGAGCCCGATCAATTTAATATCCAAAATAGAGAAAGAAATCGCGTTAAATCAGGCTAAATTCCCCCCCGAGATTCGTGGCTTCTTCTTACAATACAATACAATAGCAGAGTTGGAAGGGACCTTGTAGGTCTTCTAGTCCAACCCCCTGCATGGGCAGGAACCTTATACCATTTCAGACAAATGGCTGTCTAACATCTTTTTAAAGACTTCCAGGGTTGGGGCATTCACAACTGCTGGAGGCAAGCTGTTCCAGAGGTTAATTGTTCTTACTGTTAGGAAATTTCTCCTTAGTTCTAAGTTGCTTCTCTCCTTGGTTAGTTTCTACGTGGCTGGCAAAGGAAATGAAGGAAAAGGACACAGGAGCGTCTCTTCCAGCCGCTTCCCACGGCTTCCCAAACTCTGGTCCATCAGCCGGACACACGTTGCTGACCAGGCGGCCTTCCCTCGCTCCGGCCGCCTCGCCGTGGAAAAGAGGAGGGGGCGCGGCTGAGAGGGAGGGATGGAGACCCCCCCACACACACACACGCCTCCCCCTTCTGACACTGATGATGGGACCCAGTAGGGTGGTAAGACGTCTGCAAGGGAAAGCACCGGGCTCGGAGAGCGCCCAGGACACCCCCCCCCCTCGTTTCAGGTCACCACCACCCCTCAAGACCTGCGGAGACCCCCACCGCTTCTACTCAGGCGAGGCAGGAGCGCCTCGCCTCCCGGTTCCCTCCTTCCCTTCTCCGGGAGACGCTTCTCTCTCTCTCTCTCTCTCTCTCTCTCTCTCTCTCTCTCTCTCTCTCTCTCTCTCTCTCTCTCTCTCTCTCTCTCTCTCTGCTCTGTCTGTCTTCTCTCTCTCTCTCTCTCTCTCTCTCTCTCTCTCTCTCTTTGCTCTGTCTGTCTTCTCTCTCTCTCTCTCTCTCTCTCTCTGCTCTGTCTGTCTTCTCTCTCTCTCTCTCTCTCTCTCTCTCTTTGCTCTGTCTGTCTTCTCTCTCTCTCTCTCTCTCTCTTTGCTCTGTCTGTCTTCTGTGTGTGTGTGTGTGTGTCTGTGTGTCTCTCTCTGTCTCCCCCCCCTCTGCCTGTCTGTGTCTGTCTCTCTCTCTCACACACTCTCTCTCTCTAGAAGATAGACAGATAGCTGATAGGCAGACAGATAGATGAGTGAGGGGGGGGGAAGCGGCAGGAGAGAGCAAAAGATGAGTGAGGGGGGGAAGGAAGGAGGGAGTTACAGCCTCTCCCCCCTCCCTCCCTCATCTATCTGTCTGCCTGCCTGCCTGTCATCTCTCTGTCCATCTACCATCTATCATTTTCTCTCCCCTTTCCTCTCTCTCTCTCTCTCTCTTTCTCTCACCATCTCTCTCCAACTCTATTGATCGCTCAGTCCCTTCCTCATCTATCTATCGGTCTATCTATCTAACATCTATCGATCTCTCTCCTCTCTCTTTCTTATTGATCTCTTTCTCTCTCCCCCTCTATTCTCTATCGATCGATCGATCGATCGATCGATCGATCTATCCATCCATCCATCCATCCATCCATCTATATCTCATTTGTTAAATATATATGCCACTCTGAAGGGACAGTGAGCAGCTGGGCAAACCTTGTAGAAACAAAGCTAGAGACGTTAAAATTCAAAATGAAAAGAAATCCACTAAGTTTAAGAAGGCGGACTGCTCGGGGGGGGGGGGGGGGAGGCGGGATCTTCTTCCCAGCCCACGAACCCCCCTCCCCTCCCAACATGGAACCCACTTCCCACAGGATCCAAGCCACCTCAGTAGCTTCCCAGGGAATGAGCTCCCAAGGCTGGGGGAATAGTTAATGCTGGATCCCCAGCTCTTCCACAAAGGGATCCAATCTGAAGCAATCAGAAAGGTCGGCGGTTCGGCGGTTCGAATCCCCAGCGCCGAGTAACAGAGCGAGCTCCTGTGACTTGGTCACCACGATGTAGAAAAGATGTGGAGACTCTAGAATGAGTGCAGAGAAGAGCAACAAAGAGGATTAGGGGACTGGAGTCTAAAACATAGGAAGAACGGTTGCAGGAACTGGGTAGGTCTAGTTTAATAAAAAGAAGGACTAGGGGAGACATGATAGCAGCCTTCCAATATCTCAGTGGTTGTCCCAAAGGAGTCAAGCTATTCTCCAAAGCGCCTGAGGGCAGAACAAGAAGCAATGGGTGGAAACTAATCAAGGAGAGAAGCAAAATATTCCTGACTGTTAGAACAATTAATCAGTGGAACAGAAGTTGCCTCCAGAAGTTGTGAATGTCCCAACACTGCAAGTCTTCAAGAAGATGCTGGATAGCCATTTGTCTGGAACGGTATAGGGCTTCCTGCCTAGACAGGGAGTTGGACTAGATGACCTCCAAGGTCCCTTCCAACTCTGCTATTGTATTGTATTGACTTGTCCCAGCTTCTGCCAACCTAGCAGTTTGAAAGCAGGTTAAAAATGGAAGAAGAAAAATAGGAGCCACCTTTGGCGGGAAGGGAACATCGGCCACAACACAAATATCCATCCCTATTGCAAAGGTCTACCTTCTCCTCTTTCTAGACAACATTGTGATGTCACGAACAGCATTGTAGCAGATCGAAAAAATATTCCGGCTAGACATTTGACCATCAATCATGGAAGGTCTCACTGTCTGAATGCAATGCATGAAGAACAAAGCAAATGTAACCCGAGAACCAGAGCAATTTGTCTCAATCTTGCGTCGGTCTCGGCTGCAAAGGGAACAACTGAGCCCAGTACTCAGAGGTTACACTTGGCCCTTGCTCTTGCACTCTAATAAGGCGTCTTCTACTAAAAGTGTGGCCCAGGTCTGTGTCCTTCTTGCATTTTGCTCCCAGCTGCTACTTCTAACTTTGAAACCTAAGAAATAGCTCAAACATTAGTTCACGTGAAAGAATATAGTTTTCTATTTCATAGACAGGGAGACTTAAAATAGTTCATTTAGCGACTGTCCGACACAGTGGTGAAATTCAATTTTTTTTACTACCGGTTCTGTGGGCGTGGCAGGGGAAGGATACTGCCAAATCTCCATTCCACTCCCATTTTCTATGGTGGGAAAATGGGAAGGAGGGATGGTATGGAGTTAGATGCTAGGTAGCCATAACAACATTCTTTCTAGAAAGCCAAGGTCATCCTTTATTCTTTGCACCTCTGCACCTGACTGGAACTGGATGGGTGGAAGCTGCCAGCATGGCAGTGGGAGATGGGACCATGGGATGGACTGGTGGGTGTTGGGGGGCAAGATCTTGGACTTTCAACTGGGTGGGGAAAACCGGGAAGCTTTCAGATTCGGGTTTTCCCAGATGTGCCAACGTGGCTCTCTTCATCAATTGGAATTTTGAGCAATACTTTGCCTTAGACATTTGACTTTTGGATGCTATTTGGAACCCTGGCATGTGTTCAGCAGATATATTCTCATTTTGTTCAGCAGATATATTCTCATAACTAAACTAAACTAAACTAAACTCATCGTGCCTGGAGAGAGAAATATCTGCCTCTACCTAGGATCGAACTCACAACTTCGATCCACACCTCTAGGCCACTAAACCCCTCCTATTTGATCCTTCAACACACACACACACCCCAAATAATTCCTCTTTTTCTCCTTCTGTTATTGTTCCTTATTTTGGTTTATGCTCTTCCGCAGCTTCCATTTGTTCCCGTGTTTTGCTAAATTGCCCATGAGTTCAAGCCGAGGATGAATTATGTTTATTTACCAATATGTGGCAGCTTTTCACAACTGACAACCCCGCAGTAATTTAAAAGGAAGATAAAAAAGCTGACGTTCTTCGAAATCATTATGAAATATGAGGCGGGAGGTACCAATAATCCCCTCCCCAAAGCTGCTTTCCTTCCCGTTAAACAAATACTCCGGATGAAGTCTTTACGAGGAAATTAAGGAAGAAATGAAATGTGGGACTTGGCTAAGCGTGCATTTTAGCCGGAAAACACCCAAATGCTGTTGCCATCCTATTAACAGCAACCACAAAGTCGGGGTGCAGACCAGGGGTGAAATTCAGCAGGTTCTGGAGAACCGGTAGTGGAAATTTTGAGTAGTTCGGCGAACCGGCAAAATATGGAGATTTTGCAGTATCCTTGGAGCTGTAGTTTGAGGACCCCTGATTTAGTGCAATATAAAAAACGCAATTAATTGTTCTGTGGACCACCCAAATTTTCTTGCACACCACCAGTGGTCCGTATTTATTTATTATTTATTTATTATTTGGATTTATAAACTGCTCCCTTTCCCCAAAGGGACTCGGGGCGGTGCACAGGAAGTTAAAAAAGATATAAACATAACAATTATAAATAATTAAAACCGAATTAAATAATTATCCCCTGTGCTAAACTTTTAAAATCACTAAAACTATTACCCCGTTTAAAACCCAATTAAAACAATTTGAACTTCAGACTATAGGCTAAGTGAAATAGTTTAGGCCAGACCGGCCTGATGGAAAAAATAGACCACCGGGTGGTGACCGCTGCTCCAGGGGGCTTGGACTTCCTTTGTGGCTACGTAGAGATTCTAGCCTGATTCCTTTCTTAACTCCTCCACCAGATTCGGCTACTCCTTCTCCTATGATAGGAGCAAAATTGGGTCTAGTTGCAGATGAATATAATACTTTGAGGATTAAATGACCGGACAATTTACTCCTTTTTCAGATGTGCCTACTGTGGAAAGAGAGGCTCTATGAAACATGTTCCCACTAATCGAATAAACGTAAGCTTCCCCACCCAGAGAAAATTCGCCAAATGTCAAATAACAAACGCAACAAGAATCCAAAATTGCAAGGATACTTCTAAACAGCATTGCCTCTTCTTACAAAGGCTGCATTTGTGCAGCGTGCTAAATATTTATTTGTAACTTTCGGAGAACATTAAGCTGGAAATAAACATCGCGTCGAGAGCTGCAGTCTGGTTTTATTGGCACGTCTGACGTAAATCAGCATACCGAGGGGAAGATGTGTTCCTAATCTTGTGCTTTCTCTGTAGAGTCGTAAACTCTTTCTAATTTTGTGGCAGAGAATGGCTCTTTTTTTTTTTAACGGAGCTGTATCGGTGTTAGCACTGCGCACCAAATTCGCCTGGCGATCGGGAGAAAGTTTCAGACCAGGCCTGTCCTAGCGACATAAACATTTGAGGCTTTCACCTGCTTTGCATGTCCTGGCGGGGATCCTTTGCAGGCAGGGAATTTGTAGCTGTGTTTGGACCCAACGTTTTTCGTGCTTGCTTTGGTGAGATCACAAATGAAAGGAGCCAGGAAACAATCGCGATGGAAAACATTAAAGAAAAGATGCAAAAGGAGGGACAGAATGAAATGTGAAATAGAGACAGAGAAAGAGAGAAGAGAAAGAGAGAAAGAGAAAGAGAGGAGGGGAAAAAAGAAAGAGGCAGAGAAAACGAGAGAGAAAGAGAGAGAGAAAACTCCATTAAATAACTCAATCTTCTTGTGTTAAATTTAACATTTTGCCGGCTCTTCCTTTCTTCCCAAATGCACTTCTTATTTCAGTAGCACCAAAGGGGTTGGTTGCTGCAACGGGCGTAAATCTGAAACACGGCCCCCAGTCCTTTCCTCCGCCCTGAGCCATTGAAAGCCGGTCACTAAAAGCGAACGGCTTTAAGTCGAGGACTGCCTGTGCATCGATCTTAGTCCTCCCCCACCTCATTATTCAGCTTGGCTGAGACTTTCAACCGACAGCCTTGGTGGGAAATTATTTGAAAGGTGTGGAGATGGATGCTTGCTGTCTTCCTGCATCCTCATCAATCTTGCCCTTTTGGCATTTCTGGGACGATATGAAAGGCAGAGAAATGGATGCTCGGGAAACGTCCTTGAAAACCGACCACCTGCTCTACCTCTCTCTCCGAAATGTCATTTGGGAAGAAGCTGAGGGCTTCTTGGGAGGGGTGGGGGTGGGGGGTGGGAGGGAATGCAAAGTAAGAGTAAGGGGGGACTTTCAGATCCTTCCCCTACCTCTTCCGAAATTTGCAGTGCCGATATATATTTCTCGGTCGTCCCTCATCACAGCGCTGGGATTCAATTTTTTTTACTACTGGCTCTGTGGGCATGGCGTGGCGGGCGTGGCTTGGTGGGCGTGGCAGGGGAAGGATCCTGCAAAATCCCCACTCCCTCCCGATCAGCTGGGACTCGGGAGGCAGAGAATAGATGGAGGGGGTGGCCAGCCAGAGGTGGTAGTTGCCGGTTCTCCGAACGTTCAAAATATCCGCTACCGGTTCGCTAGAACCGGTCAGACCTGGTTGAATACCACCTCTGCCCTCCTGTCAACCTAGGGCAGGGGTGCCAAACTTGATTTCATTGTGGGACACATCAAGGTTGCATTTGACCTCATGGGGTGGTGTGTTTGTGTGAATGTGTGAATGTTTGTGTGAATGTGTTATGCGTGTTAGGGGCGCAGGTGGTGGCCCGAGCATTCTGCTGGCAAAAATATATTCCCAAGCTCCATTTTCAGCTGCGATGGCTTCCTGCAACCCTCTGCCTTCATTCCAATATTCCTTCTTCATTCCAATATTCTCCTTTCCTCGCTCTCCCATCCCATCCTCTGTTCCGTTCTGTTCCAAATGCCACCCTCCCCGAGCAGAGGAGATCGGTGGGTACAGGAAAGGGCGAAATAAAGCCGCAGCCTCTGTCTACCGTCCCTCCTGGAGTCTGACTGGATTCCTTCTGATCGATGGAGCTGCTTTTCCGTAACTCGTAGTTTGATTTAATATGCATGGCAGGGAGAGTGCAGCTCCTCCTCGCGCGGCGGCAAAGATAACCTTGAAGAGGATAAATGAATGCGCGGATTGATGGAGCAATTTGTGCTGTTATTGATTTCTTTTTTTTACCGCATCTTGTGCTGGGCGCTAGTGATTTTACTCACAAGAACGCAGGCCGCCTTTTCTGCCCCAGATTTGGAATGGATTATTTGATCAGTTTTGATCGTCTCCTCCTCCTCCTCGTCTCCTTGTCTCCTCCTCCTCCTCCTCCTCCTCTTCTACTTCTTCTTCCTCCTTCTCCTTGTCTTCCTCCTCCTCCTCCTCATCTCCTCCTCTTCCTCTTCTTCCTCCTCCTCCTCCTCGTCTCCTCCTCCTGCTCGTCTCCTCCTCCTGCTCGTCTCCTCCTCCTTTTCCTCCTTTTCCTCCTCTTCCTCCTCTTCTCCTCCTCCTCGTCTCTTCCTCGTCTCCCCTCCTCCTCCTCCTCAATAGTAGAATACGGTCTTACTACATGGTGAGATGTTCTTACGTCTAACGCAGTGTTGGAGTTAGGTGCTCAGCAGGGTGACGCCATGGAAGGGGGAAAACTATCTTACAATGGCTTACAATCAGAGGTGGTCTTCAGCCGGTTCAGACCGGTTCGGGCGAACCTGTAGCGGACATTTTGAGTAGTTCGGAGAACCGGCAAATACCACCTCTGGCTGGCCTCGCCCTCCTGCTCCCGTCCTTCCCTGTCCTATATCCCCTTGTTTTTTAGTTCAGCTAATTCGCTGCACCTCAGCGGAGCTAAAAAACCAGCTCAGCTCACCAGATTCTCCTCCGAGGTCCATGTCTGTCTTGTTGGGTTGCAGAGCCAAACCGGACAGCTCTGGAGGTTCCAGATGACAGATCATCATCAGCATAAGAGGTTTATGCCATTGCTTCAGCACTAGATGGCAGTGTTCAGCCACCTTTCCTAGTTTATTTTCCGATAAAATCTAAGCTTATTGTTTGTTTACCAACACAATCGAATGGGAGAGGGAGTTTTAGGTCCTATTGAAACAGAAAGAATGTTAAACTACAATTAAGTCACGTTATTTAGTGCGTGGTATAGCTGACGGGAGTACAGGCCAATCAAAATGACATCTAATACAAACCGTGTCTCATTACAAAAAATAGCAACAATAATCATTAATTTACGATGTGCATGCGACATCCAGGTTACCCCCCCCCCCCACCTACCCTCATGTCAAAGACCTGTTAAGACACAGCATTGATTAGTCATACAAGTAACAGCATAGTTAGTCACCGTTCAAAGTTACAACGGCACTGAGAATTACCTGTATTAACACAGAAATAAATATAGATAAATAGATGGATAGAAGAATGAATGAATGAATACCAAATTTCTCATTTAACCCCAGAAATGTGGAGCTCAATTGTGGTGGTATAACTACATAAATAAATAGATGAATAGATGAATGAATGAATGAATGAATGAATATCAAATTTCTCACTTACCCACAGAAATTGTGATGGTAAGTTGAGAATTACCTGCATTAATACAGAAATAAACATAGATGAATAGATGAATGGAATGAACGAACAAATGAATGAATGAATGAATAAATAAATAAATACCAAATTTCTTACTTAGCTACAGAAATTGGGAGCTCAATTGTGGTGGTATTACTACATAAATAAATAGATGGGTAGATGAATGAATGAACGAGTAAATGAATAGATGAACAAACAAACAAATGAATTAATTAATAAATATAAATAAACAAATAAATAAATAAATACCAAATTTCTCACAGCCACAGAAATTTGGAGCACGACTTTGGTGGTATAACTACATAAATAAAAGATGGATAGATGAATGAATGAATGAATGAATAATAAATAAATACCAAATTTCTTACTCAGCTACAGAAATTTGGAGCTCAATTGTGGTAGTATTACTACATAAATAAATAGATGGATAGATGAATGAATGAACGAGTAAATGAATAGATGAACGAACAAATGAATGAATGAATGAATGAATGAATAAATATAAATAAACAAATAAATAAATACCAAATTTCTCACAGCCACAGAAATTTGGAGCTCAACTGTGGTGGTATTACTACATAAATAAATAGATGAATATATGGATAGATGAATGAATGAATGAATGAATAATAAATAAATACCAAATATCTCCTAACAACAGAAATTTGGGGCTCAATTGATGCTCGTTAAGGGTGACCCATATATCACAAACGGCTTCAGTCTGACCACCGTCTCCATGTTCCTTGAACCGACGCATGGAATCGTGCAGCAGCCCTTAAATCCCGGTCACCCATGGCTTATTTATAGCTGCAGACTCCACCCTGGGAGTCCCAGCAATGCAGGCACCAGAGCATTGCAAATAGGAAGTGACTGGGGGGTGGGGGGTGGCGGGGGGGCTGCCCAGTTAACCACACAGCTCTTTGCATGACGGCTGTAAATCCTAATTGCTCTGACAGCCAAGCAGGGGAGACAGGGGGAAGAGGAGAAAAAGGACCCACAAAGACAAAAACGGGCTCCGATTCGTGGTGTCTAGATAAAACTTTAAGGCTGAAGTCAAGTTCCTTCTCCTCAAGGCCACTCTGGGATCCTTGGTGGTCTCTGAGCTTGGTGGTTTCCTCACAGACATCTCATGACCTAACTAGGTAACACCATCAGTGCTAGAGGAGCGTTGAGCTGGGTGAAGGTATCTCATGGGGCATCTAGCACCACCGATATTAACCAGCTGGGTCAAGAAATCCACCGAGCAGTTTGAAAGCAGGTAAAAAAGGCAAGTAGAAAACCAGGAACCACCTTTGGTGGAAGGGAACAGCGTTCCGTGTGCCTTTGGCGTTGAGTCATGCCAGCCACATGACCACGGAGACGTCTTCGGACAGCGCTGGCTCTTCGGCTTTGAAGCAGAGATGAGCACTGCCCCCTAGAGTCGGGAACGACTAGCACATATGTGCAAGGGGAATCTTTCCCTTTACAACTAAATAATAATATTGGTAGTAGTACTGTGTTTAAAATATATTGACCCAGACAATACACTGTTCACCAAGCATTTGTCAATGTTAAAGAAAAAGCTATAAATAAAACTATAAAAATAAATTTAAAAAAAGGCTAGGTTCAAATAGTCTCTTCTAACGGGAAGAATTTCTTTCTTTCTTTCTTTCTTTCTTTCTTTCTTTCTTTCTTTCTTTCTTTCTTTCTTTCTTTGTCTTTCCTTCCTTCCTTCCTTCCTTCCTTCCTACCTACCTACCTACCTACCTACCTACCTACCTACCTACCTTCCTTCCTTCCTTCCTTCTTTCTATTTCCTTCTTTCCTTCCTTCCTTCCTTCCTACCTATCTTCCTTCCTATCTTCCTTCCTTCTTTCTTTCTATTTCATTCCTTCCTTCCTACCTATCTTCCTTCCTTCTTTCTTTCTATTTCATTCCTTCCTCCCTTCCTTCCTTCCTACCTTCTTTCTACCTTCCTACCTTCTTTCTATTTCTTTCCTTCCTTCCTTCTTTCTTTCTTTCCTTCCTCCTTTCTTTCTTTCCTTCCTCCTTACCTTCCTTCCTTCCTTCCTATCTTCCTTCTTTCTTTCTTTCCTTCCTCCTTACCGTCCTTCTCTCTCCCTTCCTTCCTTCCTTCCTTCCTTCCTTCCTTCCTTCCATCCATCCATCCATCCATCCATCCATCCATAAGTATTGCCCCGTTCAGTTGTCTTAAGGTCATGGTCCATGTCAACTCCATCCTCTTCCTGCTTCCTGCATCGCCCATTGGTGCCAAGTTGCGGGACGGCCGAAAGCATAAAGCCCCCCAATGCCCCTTCTGGGGATCTTCTTCTCAGAATGCAACCTTCTCAGAGGCAACTGTGGGAGGGGGGGCTCTGGTCTTTCAGGGCATCCCTTGGCCCCTTCCCCCAGGGGAAAACCACCCCTCCTATTGCTGGCTGACCACTGCCCTTTTGGAGAAGGGGGGGTCTCCCTGAGGAGGCCAGCTGGGTGTTCTCACCCACCCACCCACCCCCTGCTCTGCCCCGGGACCTCCCAGGAGGGGGGGGGAAGGAACCAGGGGCTCTGAAGACCGGAGCATCCCACCCCCATGGCAGAAGCCATGGGCGCCCGGTGGCTGCGCTGTTTTTTCCTGGGCTGCTGCCTGGCGGGGCGCTGCGGGGTCTGGGCGCAGAGACCCCCGGCCGGCGAGTACTGCCACGGATGGCGAGACGCGCAGGGCCGGTCCCACGGAGGATTCCTCTGCCCGGAACGCTTCGACACCCCGGACGCCACCATCTGCTGCGGTTCCTGCGCTTTGCGCTATTGTTGCGCCGCCAGCGAGGCGCGCTTGGAGCAAGGCGGGTGCGCCGACGACCCCGAGCCGCAGCCCCCGGCGGGCAGCGCCCGTGAGTGTCGGTGGGATGGGTGGGTGGGAGTCTGCGGGCAGGTGGGCGCGCCCGGCTTTCCTTGCGCGCCTTTGCCAAGAGGGTGAGGATGCTGCAGGAGGAATTCGCCGGCGCCTCTCTTTGAGGGAGGGTCTTCCCTTCCCCGCCTTTCCCATCCATGCATCTTCTTGAGGACTAGAAGATTGCTTGGCGGCAAGGAGCCAATTGGGTGTGTATTTAATTGTATTTTCACTAAAACAAATAATTACAGAATAACCCCTCCTGGCCACTTTGGCTTAGTTACCCTAAAGAAATCCTAATCCTAAAGAAATCCTTATCCTAAAGAAATCCAGGGGTCAAGAACCTCCGACGCGCAACTCGGAGCGCTTCTTTGGATCCGCGGAAGCCGCCCAGCCGGCGCTGCGTGGGAAAGCCAGAAACTTTACTACAGAGTAATGGTGTCTAGGATCGCGCTGGTAAACCAGCGAGATTCGATGAGAAGAGGATCGCTGTCTCTTCCCGCGCAGCCCTTCTGGACCCAACCCGAGAAAGAAGTTAGTTGTTTTTTGCGCGACTCTAAGCCATCATTCAGTTGGGGATCTACCCTTAGGCGCTTCCCGGGCGCTGCTTTTAGAACGGGCGAGTTAAATGCCACGGGATGCCGCGCAAACGATAACCATTCGTAGGATTCATCTGCCCGGCAGGCAGGGTTCTTCTTCTTATTATTTTTAAAAAAATGAAAGATGCCATCAAACAGGCATCAATGATGAGAAGTCTTCAAATCCTTCATCTTAAAATAATAATAATAATAATAATAATAATAATAATAATAATAATAATAATAATAATAATAATAATAATAATAATAATAATAATAATAATAATAATAATAATAATAATAATAATAATAATAATAATAATAATAATAATATATCCTCCGACGTTACTTTAACAGTTCCTAGGTTCCTTGGTTAGGACTCGAGCTGTTGAGCTACCAACCAGCCCCAAAGGCTGTGAATCTCACCAAAGATTAAATGATGATGATGATGATCATCATCATCATCATCTTCAAAATGGTTTGTAAATATATCTGGGGCTCTTCTTTCCCTTCCGCAAAATTTAATTCTGAAATAATTGTGCAAACCAGTCTAAGGTGAAGTTTAAGGATGTAATGCTTATTTCATCGTATTCCTCCCGGTTGTAGATTTATGGTCTGGGTTGTGAGGTTGGAGGGAACCTTCAAATGAAGCCGTCTCCACAGTTTCACTTATTAAGAGCAATAGCCCTTAGACTTATATCCCGCTTCACGGGGCTTTAGCGGCCCACTTGAAGCGGTTTACAGAGTTGCCCCCAACAATCTGGGTCCTCGTTTTACCCACCACGGAAGGACCGAAGGCTGAGTCAACCACAGACGTCTTTTTAAGTTAGACATATTTATCTTGTTAAAATGAATATAAGCTATATATTGGCTGGCTATTGTTGTGGCTTGTCGGTCACCAGCCCCTCCAGTAGCTGAATCAGAGGAAGAGGAGGAGGAGGAGGAGGGGGAGGGGGAGGAGGAGGGGGAGGAAGAGGAGGTGGTGGTGTGAGGTATGGGCCAGCATCAAGGCAACCTGAGATTTCCGAGGGGGAGGAGAGAATGGAGCTGGCAGGGGGTGGGGGTGTGGGCAGAGGCTGGGCCGTCTGTCAGCCCTCAGATGGTGAGTCAACAGCCCCCAGGTCTGGAGGTGGCTGATGAGGAAGAGGAGGAACAGCTGGATCCAGTGCTGGACACACGGATGCACAGAAAGCAGAGAGGAGAGGAGAGCAGTGGAAATCAATGGGCTGGTCCTTGGGCTGAAAGAGCCACTGCTGCTAGTGAAGCCCCACCCTACCTCTGGGGATAAAAGGCAGGGGACGGAGATGAATAGATGTAGTAGACAACTTTTTGCCGGAATTTTTAAGTTAACTTTAGAGAGTTTGTCGTCTTTGGGGAGCTGCGTCAGAAGCGCGATGTTATTATAAAGAGCGAGTGGGATGATACGACCTTGGGGGAAGACCCTTACTACTTGGATGAACCTCTTTAATCCTTTGATTCTCCCTCAACTCAGGGTGGTGATCTCGACCATCTCTTTCCTTTTCCTCAGAGCCCACCTACGCCCCCTTCCTCATCGTTGCCTCCATCTTTGTCGCCTTCATTCTCGTGGGGTCCTTCGTCGCGGTCTATTGCTGCACCTGCCTCAGGCCCAAGCCCACCTCGCCAGCCCCCGTCCGGTTCTCTCTGGGAAGCTACCAGATGGAGACCTTACCCATGATCCTCGGCTCATCCAATCTACGGGTTGCCTCAAGACCATCCAGTCCCGCGACCAACTCCGGTGGCCCGTCGGAGTCCCTCTGCCATTTTCCTCTCGGCGGGCCCGAACGCAGGAGCCGGGAGATGCCTTCACCACCACCCTACACGGCAGGTGGCTTCCCGACGGGCCATTCGCTCAACCCCTCTCAGCCATCTGGATTTTTTGCGTCAACCACACCATAGCAACTCATCCCGATTGACCTCTGTGTTTTCAGGACAACATGTTTACTACCCCCTCTTCCCCCAAACAGCACCTTGCGAGCTTCCGTGATGTTTTCTCTGGTTTGGGGATTGTAAACTAGGTGCATGGTGAGTTGCACATTTCAACGTCCATGTTTCTGACTGGGTGGGCTTGCAGAGCTGCTAGGCCGATATCTTCTAAACGCCATGCTGTAGCAGCAATTACTTAGCAAGAAGCCAGGAACAGATAGATCTTCACCCTCATGAATGGAACTCATGGTCTCCTGCAAACTAATTGAAGGGAAATTATAATTTAGGTTGCAACCCATTTACCATTGTTGCAATATATATTTTTAATCGCACCAGTGAATTTTATTTGAGGCTAGGCGAGTGGAACAAGAACACCACGGGGAAAAAATTTATTCTGGATTTTTATTCAAGAAACTAGAGGACAGGCAAAAGAGAATATTATTTCCCCCCTCCTGAAATATGGGTCCCAAAAAGGATGTTCTGTTTTAGATAAAGTCTGAATGTGCAAGGTTAGAAAAAGGCCCACTGTTTCTTATATTTATGGACCTGTGAGATGCTTTCGTCTGATATCACCGATTAGCTTTGCAAGAGAATGCAAGAATGCAGCTAGAATTTCAATTCATTGCAAGTCAGATTTTATTAATCAGATTTAAACTGGAACTGTCAGCAGCACGGAGGTGTCATAGAATAGATGAGATTGAAAGTCATCTGAACTGATCTCTAAAATAATTCAATTGAGGGTCAGTGTAAAAGTAAAAAAAAAAGCCTAACACATTGTCTGAGTAATGTATTTATTTGTGTTTCGTTTAATACAGAAAGGGGGTAAATGGGATCATATTTTTATTTCTCAAATTAGCACCGCCTAGAATAATGTTTCAGAGTTGTAATTTTAAAATGAAGCCATGACATTAAATGTTTTAGTGGATATTGGTTTTCTACCAATAAATCATTTCGTAGTGAAAGCTTATTGATATGTTGATCATTTCAATTAACACAAAATATATGTATAATTTTTATTTGTTTTAATGGTATAAAATTCTGTCTTGAGCTGCTGCTTATTTTGCATCATAAGATGAATGTCATCTGTGCAGAAATAATGTTGAAGCAGTATTTATGGTTGACTTTTAAGTATTAATATGGAAACAATCCTTCCTTAAAATAAATGCTCCTATTTCTACTAATTAGATTGCAATTCTGTATCTAATGTCTTATCTTTAATGGGGCTTCTTAATAAATGCCTAGGATTAAGGTTCATGCGTTAAGATAACAAAGCTAAAGCAATAATTTCTTGGTTTTATTTTTATATTATAAATACAGTGGGGCAGGGGAATGAGACTCAATGTTTCAGATACAATAAACGGACACTTAAACCCAGCAATGAAATTATTATCGAAAAGCCACTCTTCAAGGTCAACCATGGGGACGTGGTCCCATAACATTGACCCATCTAGCTGCCCAGAAGGTTGGAGAAGCGGCTTCAATCCTTCCAGGAAGAAGCACCATCTTTAATTCAGAACGGGCTTCTATTCCACCATTGGGAGAAGGCTCAAAATTTTGAGGATCCTCCTTGGACTCACAACTTCTGCTGAACCAGCCGGTGGTAACGGTGGCCAGATTTCGTAACTTGTTCTTTTATTGGCACCCCTTCCTGCTGTGGTTGTTCCTTTGTGTTAAAAAAAAAATTGCAATCTTTCCATGGTTGCTTTCACTTTTGTCGATGTAGTGTTGGATGGAATTGTACTTCTGCCCTGTCTCCCACGGGAATGAACAAATCCTTCAATTTCTCAACGACGGGTTTTAAAGTTTACTTATTCGGAGTATTTTTCCCCCTATCTCTCCTTCATATGTTCTTAGACCATGTCCTGATGAGCATCATCCTCAGAAATGAACGTGCAAAGTATAGTTAACGAGGAAATTATTAATGGCCAATTTAGAAATACATGATGTGCTTATTTATCATCGCTCATCCCTCCCCCCTTAACAATTTAGATTATGCAAACCAACTAGCCTTAGAAGTTTATAGAGACGTATTTTGATTAAAAATGGATATATGTGTCACAAACGGATAAGCTTTTACAATGTATTGGAATGCATGTCATATTTCACATCTGTTGGCTACATTGTGGAAATAAATTCCGAAGACGTTGTTATATATTTAAGATGCAGACACTGTAAACATCAGTGTATACTTAATGGCAAGGTTTATTTTTTTATTTTTTAACAATTAGAAGACAAAACAATTAAAATTTGCAGTTCAGAACATGCACATTCACCAAATGCCAATGACATGTAACACTGCATAGAAGTGAATATATTATTAAAATTTAATAACATTATAAAACAGTGCATTTAACATCCATTTAAAACAAAACCTGAGAAAAACTACCATAAACACCGAGTCAAAAATTATTATTTTTTCTCTTCATTCATGCAGCATTACAATTTCCACAGGAGTTTCAGCAGTAATGATTTAAATCAGAGGTCTCCAACCTTTGCAACTTTAAGTCTGAAGGACTTCAGCTCCCAGAATTTGTAAGTTGGTAATTGCAAACTTCAGAAGTCTGGGAGCTGAAGTCCTTCAGACTTAAAGTTGCAAGGTTGGAGACCCCTGATTTAAAGAGAGTGGAAAAATCCTAGCTCACCTCAAATGCAGTCCTAAATATTATATATAGTCCCTATTTTTATTTTTTAATCAACACTTCATGAAAATCGCAGCAAAGAACAAAGTTAACGCACTATGGCTTTAAATTGTAGAACAGGTAAAACAAGAACACTGAAACATGATTATTATTACTTTTTAGCTTTTACACATCTGGGTCACGTTTTATTTTTTTGCAATTACAAACTTTTAAATGGGTGCAAGTCTTTGTTGAAACAACTGAAAAAGCAAGTAGATACATCACTGTCTATTTTCACCGTACTTCATCGACTAATTCAATCAGTTTCATGGGTCTGTTTGAGAATACTTTCACTGCGTAAAAGTTGCTTTTTGAGTTGACATTCCATGCTAACAAAATGAAGTCGGGCAATCTAGCTGTTTACCAACACTTCACTTTTGCTCACCAAACATATAAATTTTGATGCCTCTTTCGGCTAACAAAGAAATAATGAGTTTTTACAGCACAAGCATGCATCAGTTCAGATTCACACTGTGACATGCAGACAGATTACTAAAACTTAATTGAAACAATTGCTTTTCCACAATATAGAAATCAGCAGGGGAAAAATAGATCATATGGTCCAATTGTCAAGCAAGTAAGCAATTTAACATTAATTGATTTAAAAAAAAAGATATCTTCCCATTTGAGATTATATTACGTTTTTTTGAAGCATTTCCTCTATTGTTATACAACTATTATATTTTATTAAAATTTACTTTTCTAAGTCTAACCTAAGAAAATAGAAGTACTTGGGGCTTCACAAAGTATATCCAATTGGTTGATTTTTCTGGTTAAATAGTACCACATTGTTACAATCGTTTAATTAAAAATAATACA
Organism: Rhabdophis nuchalis; assembly: GCA_039707465.1. NCBI lineage: Eukaryota > Metazoa > Chordata > Lepidosauria > Squamata > Natricidae > Rhabdophis > Rhabdophis nuchalis. Next base: position 1,770,645 of record CM077661.1, on the reverse strand, counting down.
CAGTTACAGACATTCTTTTGATTTCTGAATGGTACCAGATACTTTCAATGATGATTTTTTTAAACTTTAACATAAATATCCCACAATACATAATATACACATAATGTACAATTTCCTTAATTTAGGTAACAAAGAAAAGTGTAATTTTTATCACTGTGAACAAAATGTAAAAAAAAAATTGGAAAATTAAAAAAACGAACAAACCTAGCTGAATAAAATATGCACATCAACCAACATTCCTAAATATACATTATATTATAATATATATTTCTACATTACAGTGTAATGACTCACTGGGAAAGCTTTTCTTTCAAGAGAAAAGTACAGGCTTGCAAATTAGATATGCTTTGTACATCCTGGTGTGTTCTAGCTTACTTGGGTTTTAGCTTCTCAGAAATCCAAAAATGTCGTTTGTCTTGAAATCCAAAAACTTCTACACCCTTAAAGACAGCACAGCACAGGCAAACAATCCTCTCATTCGCTTTTATAACGTGCACTCTCAAAACTTAAAAGTTTCTGTTAAGCAAATATTGCATCGCAGGCGTGAAAAAAGTTTTCCGAGAGGGTTAGGAAATGGGAGAGCATGGGAAAATAATAATAATAAAACCGGAGCCTTGGATCCTGAAAGAAGGTGGCATGTTCAAAAGGAAGGGGAAAAAAAGATATATAAATCATTGGCAATGGATGTGGTCTGCCATTTTTGTAAAGGCTAGGCAATTGGGAAGATTTCGTTTCCTGAATTCTAGCTACTCTGCGAGATTTATGCCTTCGTGATGATTCACCAAGGACATGAGAAGAGGCAGCAGAAACAAATCTTTGCATGCACATCATTGTTCCAGGTCAATTGCATGCAAGCCAATCTTTTCATGCTGCTGGGAATGGAGTGGTGTTGGCCAAACTGATATGCCATATTAGGCATGTCTTGCCACTCCAGGCTGAACTAAATATTCCTCTTCTGTCAATAGTCCATAAGGAAGAACTTGCAGGGGTGTCCAGCTTTGAAAACTTGTAGACTTCAACTCCCAGAATTCCCCATGGCTGGCTGGGGAATTCTGGGAGTTGAAGTCCGCAAGTTCTTAAAACATTGCCAAGCTGGGACACCTCCATTAGACTGTAAGCAACCGATGGGAAGTTATTCAGCCTTTGCTCGATTATTATGTGATTTTTTTCACCCTCTTTTTTTGAAATCTACACTGGTAAAAACTGTACCATAAGCATCATGCTATGGTATTATTATTTTTTTAAAATAATTTGCTTCAGGAATCTTTCGTGGTGGACGAGGCACAATTAATGAATGTAAAGCAATAATTCAGACTTTTTTTTTTTAAAAAGGATGCTCTTAGTTTTGTGTATATTTAATGATGTGAATGTGTGGGTGTATGCGTGCACTGCAGGTCAATTTATTTGGCTCTCATTGATGTATTAATTATCCATGCCAGAAATAACTTTCCTGAAGGCAATTTCAGGCTGTAAGATTGAAAGTCCTTTTTAGTAACAGGATTTAATGATTATCTGTTTGTTTTCTGCTTAGCCAGAGAAAGATAACTTAATACTATGAGCACAATTATGAAATAAGTATATGACTATACTTAAATCATATATATGTATATTTCATGTATATGCAATATTTAATTGTAATTTCTATTACACAGGAGTTTTGAAAAATGGACTTAAGAACAGAAACATGACCCAGAAATACTGAATTTATCCTAACTTTTCTGCTTGGCTATAGTTAAATTAATTGCACATGTCACAGAAATTAGAAATGGAACTGTCTATATCAAATATATTCTCAATAAACTGAAATGGCTATTAACACGCATAGTGGAAAAACGCCGGCCATTTAATAGGCGTTCTCGTTCTGATTTTACAAAAGGACAAGATTTAAAAACATTTACTCAAAACATTTCAGTTAATGAGAAGGGATGTTTTATTAGCTAGAAAATCTTTATTTAAAACATACACAAACCTCGTTATTTTAAATCCTCAAACTTTTTGCATACTAATTTAAATCAAATTTGGGGATGTACAAACAGAATCTATTAAACACCCCAAATAAACTGTTCGATAGTGCAAAATGAATGTGTCGTATTGTATAGTGGTAAACTGAGAATGTTGATTCCTTTTTTTTCTCCAGATTATTATCGTGACTAACAAGGTAAATTATTTTATAGTAAACTAATTTATATATAAAGCGTTCCGTAAATAAAACCTCTATTTTCAAGCACACTTCCACCCTAATCCACTAAGGACAATCAGTTTCTGACTTCTGTAAATATTACAAAATTCTGGATTGGCTTTTCTTTGTAGGGCCTATATATCTGTAACTAGAGGGGATGGGTGCAATGCATCATGGTCTTGAATTACACCTGAACAGTTGCTAATACAGTTGGCTCTTTCCTTGTCTGACAGTGTTTGTGCCTGTTTGGGAAACAGGAAACCTAGTTAAGGCACCATCTTTGACTCTTTGCCATTCCCAACAAGCAACCATTGCTTCTTCTTTTTTTTAAAGAAAGTTCTCGATGATTATGCACGGGGAGGCTGGCAAAGAAACACCTGAGCCTCACACACAAATGTCACCACAGGGGGACTCTTTAAGCAGGTAACAAGTCTCCTGACAAGAGAAAAATGAATGCTGTGTGGAATGGACACATTCTGTGAAAGAGAGAATGGACGCAAAAAGAAAGGCTTCCGTAAGGCCAAAGGTGAAAGGAACCACAGATCTGAAAATAAAAACGCATCGAGACCAAATCCTATCAGTTTTTTTTTCGTATTATTGTAAAACTTTTCAAGTACAGAGTATCAAACATGCAATTCTGACGTCGGACACCTATCACTACCGCTTAGGTTCTACAAATGGAGGAGACGCGTGGAGTTTCTTTGGCAAACAAGCTCATTTCACCCAATTCCTTCTTAGTCCCTTGCTTGGCAAGCTTTCTTCGTCACATGAATTAAGGTAATTGAAATGGTGGTTTTTTTTAGCACTTGTGGGAATCAAAGGCTCCTTATATTTAAATTTCACCACGTATACCCCTTGGCAAAGGCTCGGCTTCCCAATGTAGAGCACATGCTGAGCAACCTGGTTGTTCACAATATTGAACATTTATTTCTATCTCCCCCTCTAAGAGGCAGGAGAAGGTTAATTCTCAGCATCTGTTTACAAAATCTAAGTCCCTTTTGAAAAAATTTTGAGGGATGGTGTGTTAAAGAGTACAGTTGCACAGTGCTGATGTCTACTCAATAGGCGCCGAACGTCAAGAAACAAGAGTGAACAACCTACAAACTGCCCCTAAATCTTGTTACTCAACCGTGTGTGCAGATGCAGGAAATATGCATTAATTTGGCTGGATATAGCAAATACTGGAATTCTTGGGACTTCGGGACTTCGTCCTTCACCACTCGTCGGGTCTCTGCTTCGTCGTGTCGTAGGCTCTTATTACTTCCGACTGTGAAACGATCCCGTTTTCGTCTTGCGAGAAAGCATATCCATCTGGAAGCAGAGAAGGAGTTGGGTTGAGAGGAGGGAGAGTGGGGATCGCTCTTTAAATGCTTTGCAAGCATCGCGCAAATGAAATAACAGTTCATATGGGTCCTCGTTTTACCGACCTTGGAAGGACGGAAAGCTGAGTTAATCCTGAGCCCTTCAAGATCGAACTGTTGGCAATGGGCAGAGTTAGCCTGCCATACTGGATTTCCAAACAGTACTCCAAAGAACATTTATTCATAATGTGACATGATTAAAACAAGCCCGATTCACCTTTAGATCCTTTGAAATACCAAATTCCAAAAAGGAATTAAGAGTGCCAGAGAATTTGACCCACTTTAGATCAGATCGAGTCCAAATTGAGATCTGTTGGCACAACAGGCTATCAGCGGAGCATTCAAACTGCTCATGGAGGTCAAGAGATTTTATTTATTAACTGATTAAATTTATATGTGGGTCATTTCACTGTTACAATGATTCCGGATGGCTTCACAGAATAATAAAAAGTTTAAAAAGTTAATTTTATAATAGGACAGGTGAGGGTGAGAAGAAGTGAAAGATTTCACACAGACCCCATTGTTGAAGGCAAGGCATTTCTGGATTTTCTTTTATTTAGCCTTTATTCTCTTTTATGTAACTAGTCCCTCAATGATATAATCCTAGACTGGGAGCTTAGATTTCTTTAAAATTGAATGTTTGAAAATTCCATTGGCTTATTTGTTTTGAAATATTTGCCGTTTGCTTTTTCACTTTCTAAACCTTCAATGTAGCTGAAAACCAGTTACACGGCAGCAGGCAGATGAGACTTTAGAATAATATGTGAGCTAATGGGCATGTGGGCAAACTTTCTGATAAGACCCTGTGGCCTTTGACTTGGGGTTGCTTTCTAGCACACCTCAAATACTTACGAAGCAAATTTTGTTGCAAAGATTCAGAGCGGTACATGTTGACGTGGTTTTTCTTAAAGACGTTTTTCAGTAGCTGAGCTCTTTCCGTTAAGCTGGGGGGGGAAAGGTGACAAATTTATGAAGTGCACTAAAGTTTGGGGTGCATGGGGCAGAAATCCAGACTGCAATAACAAATATTGAACGGAATATTGGAAATGAATTATTGAATTAATTGGAAGAGAATGCTTAACTAAGGCAATCTTTGGTTCCTTTTATGAGCAAAATTAATCTAAGAACCTTTATGACTTTGATTTCAGACTCCAAGCGATGAGGTCAACTCAAGCCAAACACATAAATAGAATGCTAATATTCAAGGTAGGGGAAATGACTGATAATCATATTCTACCTTTTCCCGTGCAGAACAGCTCCTGGGTCTTGTGATTTTGCTTCCAACTCCTGAACTTCATCTACTAAGGTCTTAAATGCTGCCCTCTTCACTCTAAAAGAATGATGGAAAAAACCCCCAGTTAATTCATTTTAAAATCCTAAGCCTTTTTATCTGTCTGCAAATATCAGTATAAAATTAAATGTAACCCAGTAACGTTAAATTCGGTCCCACAATAACATTATCTAAAAAAAGAGCATACATTATACTAGTAGAGTCCACGGAGAACTGAGATTATTCATTCATTTTTGAGATTAACCATTAGGGAAGTAGGGAGTAATATTTTCCAAAGAAGCGTTGTAATATCATACAGTATATTTGCTTTTAATATTTTATACTTTCATATAATAAAATTGTGACATACAGTATCTATACGCTGTTCTCCTTTGAAGAGTAATCTCGACTAAAAGAATAATCTGCAAAAATAGGTCATAATTTAGTAGACTAAGGAGTCAATTCTCTATACATGTGTAAATCTAATTGAGCTTGGATTTAATTAGGAAGATATGCCAATAATTATACTGCATCATTAAATGCCCTTACTTAGGAATACACCCTGTTGAACTAATGGGATCTTGTCCTGAGTAGCTGTGAAACCTGCACTGTAATTTTAGGTAATTAACAGACAGACAGATTAATTATTTGGTAGACCATATATCAATTATATCATACTTACACTTTATATACTACATCAAATATCAGTGCTGTGATCGGAATACTAAATAAGCCTATCCAGAAGAATCCAGAGCTGAACAACATCAAGGCCTATATAGATTAAAAACAACAACCATCCATACAATGAAACATTTGTAATGATGGTAAATAAAATCTCTTAATCATAAATCACTTATGTAGGAAAAAAAATAGTACCAACAGAAGAGAATATTTGTGGCTCAGGGTTGAACTGTAGGGAGGCCCTTGGTCCTTTCTGAACTTGGTTGTTCTCACAAACGACACTCAAAATAAACGGCTATTGGGAATAGTTTTTTTGGCATGGTGTCTGTTCAAAATCATGGGAAAAGATGGGTCTCACTTCACCAAATGACAAGCGGGAGATTTCCATGCAGGAGCTTTTAAACTCTTCTGCTGAATAAGTGGGAGGCCTGCTAATCCCCTGGAGCCGCAGCCTGGGGCCCCCCCAAAATCACTCCAGACAGACAAGGGACCCTTTTTCCCCTAAGGCTCAGGGAGCAGGGGCCGACGGGGCAGGGGAGTGAAATCAGTGGGCCCTCTCCTGTAGCAGCGCTTTACAGAATGCATTTCAACCGAACTGAATGTCTGCTGACGGTTAGCACCTTCGCCCTTCCATCAAGCAACATACAGGTTACATTATTTTGCCCGGATGTAAATTGTATTACCAAAAAAAACCCCCAGTGGCGATACAGCGACTTTACAGGTGGAGTGGAAACTATCCCCTGTCATTTAATCCAAGTATTATTGCGCCCGGAGAAACGAAAGACGCTCGTAGAATTAGATCCATAACAGGTGAAAGAAAAGAGGATGATTATTTTTCTAAGTGTGTTGCATAAGGGCTGAAGAAGAAAGGCCAACTCGTAGCTTCTAAAGGGGAAGGGGGGAAGCAAGCCAAGAGAAAATGATAAATACGACTGATTTCTGAATTAAACATAAAGGCAAAAAATAGCAGGGGAGGAGGATTTAAATAGAATTCCTTCCTTCCTTTCTTTTTTTTTTAAATGGTTCTTAATGACTTTTTAAAGTTAGGGAAACACCAAAGATCTCTCCCTTGCCTAAGCCCCCTTGTATTAAAAGTTGCTTGGTGAAACAGCGGAATTGATAATGTAGGTCTCAGGATGTTAATTCTGAGCATTGTGATGCTAACGATGAACCCGAGGAACAAGGGGCGCCCACATTCACTCAATCCAGCCCTTTTGGCTTCACAAATGAGCAACCTGAATTGAAGGGAGGGAGGGAGGGAAGGGAGAGGAAAAAAACAGCCCACCAAACGTTTTTTTCTGCATCATATTTGAAAGCCTGTCAGATTTTGTCCCCTTTTGCAGAGTTAATCCAAAAACTAAAAGATTTAAAGCAGACATTCACATTAAAGACAGAAAGCTTCTTTGTATGTGTGTGGGTGAAGAGGGTGAAACACACAATCCCACGGAGGTATTTCCTTCCTTTCTGTTTGGGGCTGTGGGGGGGAGAGGCTGGGAGCTCCCTCTGGGCTCAGCTCAGAACCATTTTGTCTCTAACTTTTCACATCTTTCTGCCCGTAGACGGGTCAGCTGGGAAGAGAGCGAGCGGATCCAGGGCAGACAATGGCCGCTAACAGGGACAGCCTGTTCTTGTGTTGGACTCCGTCTGCCTTTTCGCCATTTACAAATTCATCGGCCGCCCGCTGCCAAGTCTTCTCTGGCCCTGGCCCCCCATTTGGCCTTGGGAAATCAAACGCAACTTGCTGAAAGGATAGCGCGAGTTCCCTTCCCCCCCCCCCAAAAAAAAACCATAACAGAGAAATACAAATTGCCAGTGGGTCGGCCTCAGTTGAGCGAAAGGGTCCCTCTGGGAGCTGAAGTCCTTCAGACTTAAAGTTGCAAAGGTTGGAGACCCCTGCCCTAGAGGTGAATCTTCAGGTTTCTGCTTAAATGCTTTTCTGAAACATTTTTTTAATGCTAGCATGTCAAAAACTACCATGTCCAGCAGACTTCCTAAACTGTTGAAAAGATTACTAAGTTTTAAATCATCTCCTGGCTTGAAAGAAAAATTGTAACATATTTTGTTAATTAAAATAAATATTACCTCCCCTGACATGTCCGGTGCCATAGGAATTACTGGCCATAAAGAAGAGTAGATGCCAAAAAATACTATCCAGAGCACAATACTGCCCCATATAGCTATATGACTAAACTGGAAAAAAAGAGAAAGAAAGTCAGTTAATAAATGAATATTTTTGAAGCTGTATCTTTGTAAATCTGAATAAACAAACAAAAAATTCCACCAGTAATTAAAAGTGTCGTGCATTGCCTCCATAGAAATGAACTACTATCATTTATTGCGTTATAATATTTTAAAGACATCTTACCAAAGTCCAATATGAAGTCTCCAATCCAGCTTTTAAGCACACAGTTATGACCACAAACTAAAAAAAAAAAAAAGGAGAGACATTACTTTTCCTGACTGGATAAAGTTGAACTCAGATTGAAACACGTGATTTCAAAACCAAAGAAATGTTTAACATTCTAACATTACACACAATTTCAGAAATTGTTAACTTGCTTCTGCATTTTCCTTCGGAGACGGATGGAGTGTAAACAAGTTACTTATATTCTGCAGCTTATGAGGGAGGGAGTGTGCATTTCTGTGTGTGCGCATTTGCAAATGATGCCTGAGTAAAACACTCAAAACACACACATGTCACCTGGGGCAGAACACCCAGAGGTTTTGATTATGGAAAAAGAAATTAATGATTACAACAAATAGTACACTGAAAGTAGATGATCAACAGAGGACTGCTGTTATAAAATCTAAACGCTATAGCAATAGCGTTTAGATTTGTATACTACTTCATAGTGGCTTACAGCAATGGCACCCAACTTTGTGGCCACCACGGGACGGGCTCTGTGTGTGTGTGTGTGTGTGTGTGTGTGTGTGTGTGTGTGTGTGTGTGTGGTTTCGCACATTATCTAGTCCATGCAAAGGATGGAAGGCTGAGTCAACCTTGAGGATTGAACTCCTGGCAGTGGGCAGTTAGCCTCCCGTGCTGCATTCTAACTACTGCGCCACCAGGGCTCTTAAGCTGCTTCAGTCGGACTCAGTGGAGTCAACTGCTGTTTCTGGTTTAAGATCGGAGCTGGATTAACATGAGTAAAGCTTACTGTATATACGGCGTTTCCCAAAAGCAAGTAGTCTGAAGTTCTACCACTGGCAAACACAGCATCTATAAAATAATAGCAATTTATTTGCTTTTGTTAAGATTCATATGGCTGCCAAGTCGCCAAGCAATTCTTGCCTACAAACATTTCAATTACTGGTACTTTAAGAAAGACAAAAAGGGGCAGTTACTATAAATGAATAAACCATCAGCGATATTTATATGTAAGCGACCACATTCTATGTACACCGCTCATTTGTACAATAGGGCAAAGAACTGAAGAAGGAAATCTAGAGCTAAGAGCAAAAAAAATGCAGGCTTTCTCAAGCATACATACATACATTTATTTATTTTTTTATTTTATTAAATTTATACCCCGCCCTTCTCCTTGTTAGGACCCAGGGCGGCGCACAGGGATGTTAAAATACATACAAAATATATAAAATATATGAAATTTAAAATACTTATTCTACTAAATAAACCCTGCGCTAAAAACCGAATTAAAATCCCAAGTTTAAAAACTATCTAATAGTCAGTATGGAGGTTACGCTAGGCCGGCTAGATGAAATAGGTGTGTCTTCAGACACTTGCGGAAGAGGCGGAGGTCGGAGATGGTGCGGAGTTCAGGGGGTAAGTCGTTCCAGAGGGCTGGGCCCGCCACAGAGAAGGCTCTCCCCCTGGGTGTCGCCAGTCGGCATTGTCCAGCCGACGGCACCCTGATTATAACTTTGACTGATTATTTGGATTGTTCCGTCTGGCTAATGAGTGGCTGTATGAGTTTGTTAAACAAACAAACAAATATGTACCTGCCTAGTGTGAATGCGGTCTTTTTATTTTTATTTTTAAATATTTACTTACCATTCTGGAAGGCTTTTAGCGGAAACCAAAACAGAATTACGGAATGAAAGAGGCCATTTAAACAATGGATCCAGAAAACCTAAGCGAAAACAAACATTCATGACCATCACTGTAGTAAAAGTAACTCTATGAACTTTAACTTTTTATACACATGTATTAAATATATAGTATTATATAATATATAAAACATAAACTATATCAAACAAATACAAGAAGTCTATGAGTTTTATGTATTTATGTATGGACAGAGTCAAGTCAAGAGTAAGTACAAAAAAAACCCTTTCACTATTTCTATAAAAGGAAAGTTGTTTCGTAGTAACGTATGACAAATCACAATCTTCATTGTGCTAAAGAGGAACGTATTAATCGCTTGAAATTGTCCAAACAACAGAATTATGTTCTCTGCCTCAAAAAATTTTCTACCCTGCCTGTAACATCTTTGTAATATTATCTAACTGGCTAAGGTTGTACAATCCAATTTATGCCACAATACTTTGCATATTTGAACTTTTGTGTTACTCATTAACCTTTGTCTCTCCTTGCTGTGTCATTGACAAAAGAATATTATTTGAGAAAAAGCTGAGGTGGGGGGGGGCAAGAAAATTACGACCGCTTTTTCATTTTTATGGTGAATACTCAATTGTCCCACGTTAATCCTTTAACCTCTCTTCATGACCCTGAACTCTGACCCTTTTGATCGCTATGAATCTGTGCACCATCATTTAGGGCAATGAAAATTCTAAATCTTCCACACACCAAACCAAAAATATCTGTCTTTACAGACCATTTGAAATGGTAAAACCCGTTAGGTATTAAAAACAATAAAAGGTACAAGCTAGATCAGTTTCTAAAATACAAAATATAATTAAATAAAAGTATTTATTATCATTTATTTACTCATAATATGATTAATCCACATGAGTTCCAAAAATGTCTCAACCAACCAACAGAAAAAAGAAACAATTCCATACACATGAATGATTTGTTTGTTTGCTGAAGGACCTTTCTGCTACTTTTTACCGCATTAAATCCTCCTCTGAAAATTTTATGCATATTCATGAACAGTTTTTCTCTGGAAAACTAGCTAGCTCAAAACACCTCCCCCCCCCAAAAAAAACCCCTCCCACCACCAACAGAAGATAGACAGCATTGGATTTTATTGTTACTGGAAGCTTACTGGATGTAGGGGACCATCATCATCAAACTTATATGTAAATGATTTTAAGCATGTTGTCGTAAAATAGAATCAAACAGGTGTACATGCAATAATTACAAATTATTTCCAACTACCTTTGAATTGAAATCCAGAGCGTTTTGGGATGTCTTATATAATTCAGGGTATTTTAGCATATTTTCTTTGCGGCAGGATCTCTCAAATATTCCGAGCGTCAACGGAGGCAGAGCTGTAAACAACTAATGCACAAACCAAATACAATAACAAAAATGTGTAATGAACATTCAAATAAATCTTAATGATTAGCATTGTCAAAGAAACTAATTATAAAAACTTACCACATTATAAAGTCCTATGCACCATCTTTCAAACAGTATCTGTCCAGAAAATCCATTAACAAATGCAAACCATATCTGAAGAATAGAGTTTTAAACATAGTATCAGTTTTATGGATTCAACAGCATCTTTTCTTGAATCAATAATCTTTTTAAAAATGGGGGAAATTTCAATGGCAGAAAAGATAATAAACATGTGAAGAGTCTTCAGCCTATAATTAAAAAAATTGCTTTCCATCAATTCTGATTAAGGTCACACCCTTCATGATAGATTTCTCTGAGACATTGTTTTACATAGATTATTTTGGTTCCACATTACTTTTGGGCATGATTCCATCTGAATATTTTACATAATTTGAACTATATCTTCTTGATTAAACCATTTACAATAAGCATTTTTTCCCCAACTGACAACTGATCTTTGCTAACAAGTATGTTCACAATAGCAACAACATAAACTTTTGGTCACAGAAAAGTTAATGATGAAGACAATATCTATTTATAAACTTTTATTAGGTAACACAGCACCTAATTCCTTTGTTTTTTATAGATGCTAAATCAACAGATTAATTCTAATTACTAATGGATAAAAAGAATACCAAAACAATATTACTTTAATTTAATGCATTTCTCAGCGAGATTTTTACAAGTTTTTCATACCTGAAGGTACACCATTGAATGTGCAAAATACTCTTCATCTGAGTATTTGCAAAATTTCTATGTAAATTAAATTAGCTGCCTGTGATTAATGTTTTGATAGCCATTAAACATTTCAGAGCATAAGGCTATGTTTTCACAAGGCTGCATTTTCTGGTTTTTTTTAAAAAGCGTAACAGGGATTCTGCAGACACAACAAAATAATACTGAGCTGACATTTGAAATATAAATTATAGGGTTTGGTTTCAACAACTGAATTCTAAACAGATCATTAACTGATATCTAATAATTAGAGGGAAAGGAGAGGAGAGCCAGAAAGCAACCTCTCACGTAGTAATTAACATAAAGAAAATTGCTAGAATTTAATAGATATTGGGAAGCATTGATTTCATTTTAACTCAATGCACACAAACTTGTCCCAGCTGCTAGAGTTCTACATTATGGCTGTTAATGTTAGCCATAGCAGCAAACAATGCATCTAATCACGTAGCTTTTTACCAGGGACTTAACAAAAGAAATACTCTATAAACATACTTTGCAAGATAGAAAACATTTAAGCAAAACATGAAATATATGCTATGCATACACGAATCCTGAAATATAAGCAATTATTATATGTTCAGCATTTCAGGTAATTTAAATTTACTCTAGCGTTGTTTTGTAGTAGAATTTTAACGCAATTTAACAGAAATATAAAGTGTAACTAGACACCACTTATTTGAGCCAAATATTGGTCGAGATGTTTTTCAAAGTCCCAAGAGGAAAAAAAAAAGAGAGTTGGGGCACAAATAAACAGCTATGCAGATTTTCCTAGGTTCCAAGGATTGTAACGGAGAGTCTTAAGATCCTCCATCAGTTGCCGGCTCTCACGCTTGAACAATACAAGAGGTTCAGGACAGGCAGTTGTCCTTGCTAGAGACATGCATATTCTGTCCATTCATTTATTCATTCGGTGTTGACATAAGCTATTAACCACTGCATGAGCTGCAAAAGTTGAATGTAGGTTAAGTGATTGGCAGATCACTTCGAGGTACATTCGAAACCTTTCAGGGACTTTCAACGTCTTCCATCTCGGAAGGAAAAAGGCGCTAAAAGGTTAGAATTCTCTGATGGAGACAATAATAGTTACTAAGCTACTGATGTCCTGTTGCTTAATTAAACTAAGATTGTCTGAAGTTTCAGTCACCCACTGATTTATTTTAGTCGGAAAAACGGAACATAAAATCCAAGCCCCCTCAAAAAAGAGAGAAATTTTGCGGGTAACTTTGTTAACTCTGGAGCCACAAAAAATACCAATGTATTAAGCAATGTATTTCCTGACACTCAGTCTAAGTTAAATATCTGCCACTGCAAAATGTTTTAGCCAATAACGTATCCTTAACTGGGATATCAGAAGTGGGATAAAAATAACAAACGGAAGGGAGGAATTTCTAGAAATGGAGAGGTAGCTACTGAAAAATGTTCCATGGATGACTGAAAATACGTTGATTTCATGTTTTCAGTTCACATTTGTTATCTTCAGGATTTTGTAATTCTTGGTCCTTGAGTTAGGAGAGATTCAAAAGATGTTGGACAAAACTTAAGACTGTACACCTCTCAGCAATTCAGAAAACAGGACTGGATGCAATTTATCAACGTATAGTGGTGATTTGTTTTAAGTCACTGTAACAAAGCATACACCCTAAAATATAGTAGCATAAAGAGGTTTTAAGAGATTAAATGTCTTAGGACGCATGTTTCTTAATAATTCTTGCTGAAATAACAGCTAAAACATCTTTATGATTGTATTTATTCTCTGGCTTTGTTTTAGTTCGTATTAATGCATTATCATGCAGCCACCAAACTTAAAGGATGCTGATTTCTCTTTGCATTGTGTTTCATAAATCAAAATAGGAAGGAATGTTTGAAATGGATTAAGATTTTGGGGTGGGGGAGGGAGGGAGGTGTGGTTTCCCCTCCCTAATGTAAGCCCATTCTTACCTCAATAATATAAAGGACAATATTCTTGTAGAAGCAATACAAAATGCATTTAGCAATTCTACTGTAATTCCAGGCACCATGGACCAGAAGTAAGTTCTTCAAGTACTTGAACTACAAACAAAGAGAAAAAGACACGCAGGGTTTAAGCCTTTGATGCTTACAATCACATATTGTCAATGCTTTAATTCTCTCGATCAGTGGGAGGACCTTACCTGAGCTATAGAATAATCGGAAGAATTAGCAGCTTGGAGGCCTTCGTTTCCACTAATTCCAACGCCTACATGCGCCGTTTGTATCATGCTGACATCATTCGCTCCATCCCCAATGGCCAACGTCACGACCTTCACCTGTTTTTTAACCATTTCTACAATATCAGATTTCTGCAGAGGCGAAACTCTAGGGGGAAAAAACAATATTGTTATTAAACTTAAATAATGGTCATCAGGAAATAGATTACTGTCGTAATTTCAAATGGTCACTAAACAGAAGTTAGCAGGTCGAGGACCACCTGTGTAAGGGTATCAATCCAGATGGAGAAGGCGAAGGACTGTGGCTCTTTGCCAGCTATGTACATACATTAGGGGGGTCCCCATAAGGGTTGACAACTTTACTGTAAATTCAACTGGAACCAAATCTATTTTGGAGGAATGCTGCCTAAAATTGTATGAGCAACGAAGAAAGAAAGAAAGAAAGAAAAAAGGAAGGAAGGAAGGAAGGAAGGAAGGAAAGAAAGAAAGAAAGAAAGAAAGAAAGAAAGAAAGAAAGAAAGATTTACCTGCAACAAATGACAGCTTTGCAGGACAGAGCCAAATCCAAGAAATACTGCCTGACACCAAATGTCAAAGCGTATTTTAATGTTTTGCCGTCAATGATTAGTGCAAAATCATTTTCCTTCCTCAAAGCCTCACCCAGGGTGCCGCAGTGATGGGTTAAGGTCTCTCTTGTTGCCTGTAAAATACCACAATAAGCACATGCATCACCTCTGTGGCTCCTAGGGTTCTGTTTATTTTATTCTGAGCGACTTTATTAACATAATTATCAAGGGAGTTAAAAGTACAGTTAAAATGACTCTAAAAAAAAAGATACAGAATTCAACAACAGACTACTTACATCAAGGGAACCTTCATTTATAACAATCAGCCCCATGTTCTTTTTCAAGAGTTTGCATGAATGTCCTATTAGGGGGAAAAAAGTATGGTATTGTGTTTGGATTTTTAAAAGATGTAATTACAGATGCATAAAGATATAAACATGATTCCTAACACTGAGATATTAAAATGCAAGAATATTGTGGCCTGGATAAAATAACTGGCATTAAATTATTATATGGAGGTTTGGTGGGAAATTCAAGGCCATTTGAAGGAATATATATTTAAAGAGAACAATAGAAAGTTGATAATTTTATTTGATTTTGGGTAAACAAAGAACACAAAAAATAACATACCGTGTTTTGCTTTTATAGAACACATTCAGCCAACATTCACTATCTTTATTTGAAAAAAAATGTTAAACTATAGGAGAGGAGGAGTTGAGTCAGAAGATGAAGTCAATGAGATAAGAGTCAGGGGTAATTTATTGTTTCTGGGACCATAAAAAAATACAATTGTGTAAAGAACCCTCCTCAATGCACTATTTTGTGTAACCATAATCTCTTTCTATATTAATTAGAGTTAGATTAAGTTCAGATCGCATTTGTAAGGTCACAGAACTGCAGGATTAGGGAAAATTCTAAAGGATTTGCAAAATTTCTCATGCTAATGAAAATGCCAATATTCTTTATGTGACATACATTTGACCTTGAGTTATTGAACAGAAATATGCTATGCAGCTATCAAGAGTATTTCAGGCAAAAGCCAGAAACTTGCTAAAACTTTTCTGGCGCATGTGGTAATGATCACTTGGTAGAAGCTGTCATCCATTGCTTAATGAAAAGTCTTTTAATTAAAGTACAGTGTGCATGTGGGTTTACATTAAATATATGCATACATACATGGCTTCAAAATCTAAGGGACTGGTTTGGACAAAACTCAGCAGCACTTTTTCGTGTGGCTGTTGATAAAAATAGGATGGCCAACACGATTGCCAACATCTGATAATAGATATGGCACAAAAAGAAGAAGAGGATGCATACATTTAAGTTTACCAACTCAATTTAACATATTACCAATGTTAATAGCTGTCTCTTGTTTGTCTCCAGTAAGAATCCAAATTTTGATATCTGCTTTCATGAGTGTTTCGATGGTTTCAGGCACTTCATCTTGTAGCTTATCTTCTATGGCTGTAGCTCCAAGTAACTGGAGATTCTTCAGAAAAAACACGAGACAATTAACTTCCTTTTCTTAAAGCAAGCAAAAAATGTAATTCAGGACCTGGTACTATAGCAAACACACCTTAAACGAAGGCACTTACTAATAGAAGATTCTTAGTATTACAGTGAAGTGGCTATTCCTCCTTTCTCTTCTTAACAAAGTCTTTTTCTTGCAAGAAAAATAAAATCTCTTAAGAAAAAAATCCAACTGAGCGCCAAACAACTGTTCCTTGTGACAATGACACAAGACAGTCTTGTCTCTCATTGTCAGCAATGAGAGACAACGTGCAACTATGGTTGGTACCTTTTAAATAACAATTTAAATTCTCAAACTTCCCTTTTTTAATCATGTTTGGAAGATTCTTGTCAAGTACTTTTAAGGTATTAGAGACCTTTTGATTGAGAAGTCTGAAAATATGAGATAAACCCCCCTTTTAAAAAAATATATTCAATCAGTGCTAAGCTACAATGTTAATTTATAATAAAATCTACATACAATGAACTCAAATCTCAGTAAAATTAATTGCATAAAGTTAAGCAACACGGACCACCTACTTTTTCAATTAGTTCATAACTCTCTTCAAGTTTCAGGGCTCTGTTTTGAATAGAAGTTGTAGCTTTTTGATATACATTCAGCCACTCCTGATAATCGCTCTCTGTAATTTCAGCCACAGCAAAACAAAGGGTTCTCAAACCTACAAAAACAGCCACATAATAGTTCACGACTATTACTTCTCTATAAATTTGGAACTCTGGATTCAAACAAGTTATAGGCATCATCATTTATATTATTATTATTAATAATACTCAATTATTTATTGCCGTGCTGTTATTATTAAAGGTTAATACTGTACTCACCTTCAGTAGCAAAGAGCTCTAAATGTTTCAAGGTAATTTCTTTGTATCTTGAATTTTCAGCCAGACGATCATAAATTACCGTATCCTATAGTAACAATAAACAGATTGAACAAAAATCTATTCTGTTGAGCATTTAAAAAAATGTAAAAGCAAAACTAGGCCAGAAAATGATGCTCTGTAACAAAAACTCTATTTAATGTGTAGTGTTACAGTTAATTATTTAATTAAAATGCACATCCCATTTTCCACAAAAAATTCAGCATAAGGAAAGTTATTTTTAAAAAAAATCACCACTATGTAGCAACACACACACACCCTCTGTATTTTTTATATCAATGCAAAAACTGATTGAAAGCAATACTGTAACAACCCTTTACAATTTTAACGGCCTTTTAAACTATGAACCGAATGTACAAAACTTGTGTGTGCATTAGTTAAATCACTATTATTTTTAAGAATTGTTTACCCGAATGCGGCAGTGTATGTCAAATAAATAAAATGTACACCCAATAATTAAACATATAAAATTATCTGCCATATTTTTGCTTCTGTATTGATGATGGTACAGCACAGAATTCTGAATGATGTATTTTGGACCGTGAATTGAAGCTTTTAAGGCTTTAAACTAAAGCATTTTTCCCCAGAAATCAAGAGCTCCTTAAAATGAATGCTGGTATTCAAAAGAGCATTGTGTAATGGAGCAGCACCATCTGGTGGTGTGGGTGGAGTAGTACATGTGTACCCCACTTTCCATTAGTTTTAAGTTGTGTGTAGTTTTTTAAAAAAGCCAGTTGTTCTATGTTTGATTCCCCCCACCATTTCTTTTCTTTTTTTGAGTAAAATGTGATTTTGTTTATGTAAGGAGGGGGGGGGGGGAAACCCCACCAGGGGTGATGGCCAATGCTTGTGCTCCCTTCTTCCCGTTTCCCCATTAGTAGATTTGTGCACCACACACAAGGCAGTTGTGTTTCAAGTGTTAGACGTGTGTGGCGAAGATGCAGTTAGGTACCTGAGCATCTTATCTGTCTTATCCAAAAGAAAAATGAGGCTAGAAAAAGAGGGAAAAAACCCTGGAATCTTCTCCTAAATCTTGGAAAATCTCCTAAATATCACTGACCATCAAGTTTTAGAAATTTAAATTTGGGAAAAAAACAAAAAAGAAAACGGAGTGACAACTTACAGCTCCTTTGCAGTAGAGTCTTAATTTCCCGGAGGGCGTGCGCACAATCACAGACATTCTTTTTCTAGAACTGGGAGAATTGAAAAACTGTTAAGATTTTTAAAGGGCCGAGAAAACAAAAAGCATTAAAAAGGTCCACGTAATTACCTTGTAAATTCTAACACGTTTAGCAATTCGTATCTTTCTTCTTGACCCAGCTGGGGGACAAAAAAAATAGCAACACTTTTAACACTTCAGAGGCATTTCTGAGTTCTCAAATTTTTTTTTTAGCTGAGACAGTTTACTCATTTAATCTACTTACAGATTCTATGATGACAGAGTCTGGTGTTCTTCCAGTAAAAACAAAATGGAGTTGCTTAGCTGCTCTGACTAATGCGCCTTCATCTGTAATGAAACACACACTATTATTTCACTGGCACGGACTTGTTGCTTGTATCCTTACAATTTATATTGATAGTGATTGTTTCCTGATTACTTATTTGATCATTAAGTGTTGTACCTTATGATTCTTGACGAATGCATCTTGTCTTTTTATATACACAGAGAGTATATATGCACCAAAGAAAAATTCCTTGTGTGTCCAATCACACTTGGTCAATAAAGAATTATATTCTATATATTTGTATGTAGCATTCTCCCCACCTTTTAATTAATAATGCTCTTATGCCTCTTACGCATTTATTAAATTTATATGCTCAAAGTTATTTATTAAATTTATATCTCGGGGGACAAGGCAACATGTAAATGGCTTGTATGACAATAGGAATTTGATTTTCGATAAGATGGTCTCTGGTCACAGCCCATAAAGTATATTGTAGTAATAACCAGAATCCCAAACTGGGCCCATAAACCCACCAGTAACCAGAGCAGTGACTGATCAATTAATCAATCAATTGGTAATGTGCAGGCAATCCTTGACTTACAACCACAATCGAGCCCAAAATTTGTTGCTAAGTGAAACATTTGTTCAGTGAGTTTTGCCCCATTTTGCCACCTGTTGTTAAGCGAATCCCTGCAGTTGTTAAGTTAGTAGGACGGTGGTTAAATGAGTTTGGCTTCTCCCAAATTGACTTTGCTGGCCAGAAGGTCGTAAAATGTGATCACGTGACCCTGGGATACCGCGACCATTGTGAGTCAGTCAGGGTCTGAATTTTGATCACGTGATCATGCGGATGCTGCAACGGGCCTAAGTGTGAAAAACCGACATACGTCTTTTTCGCCCCCATGCCATTGTTAAGTTCGAACAGTCACTAAACAAACTGCTGTAAGTCAAGGACTATCTGTAGTTCACTAATGGAGCCTGTTTTCTACCACTGGTGTACGTAGAATAAATTTCTGCTGAGTGGAAATCGCAGAGGGAGTGGCAAAGACATACGAAGGTAAGCATGGTGGCTCCTTCCTTATCTCTGACCTCCAAGCATAGATATAATCACAGACTTTCACACGGACGTTTGAAGATCAGCATCCTTCTGTCCGGAGAAGTATGTTATTCCGATGAATTATGGGCATGCATTGTTCAACTAAACCGGCGCGAATTCATTCTCTTCACATCACATTGCATGAAGAAGTTCTACAAAGCCTATTACAGGCGTGACTTTTGTGTGTGGTAAGCCAAAACGTCCTTTAAAAAGCCCACATTATCCCCGGGATAATGTTCAGCCTACAGTTAGCAGGGCACCCTCTTTACAATAAACTTCAGGCTAATCCATCCGTTCGATGTGAATGTATCTTTAAGTACATAATTAAACGTTAACGCGGTTCAAACTTTTGCATAGTTGAAAGCGATTATGGGCTGCCGCGTAAGCCTTACCTGGAGATGCCGCTTGATAAACTATTCTGTCATCTTCCCTTTCTGGGACAGCTGTGTGACAAATGGCCATCATTGTCAAAAACTCACAAATTATAGGTGCCGTTGGCTGAAAACAGAAAACAGTCGAATGAATTGTTCTTTTGTCTAGAATTAAAAATCGTACAGTACAGACAAACAGGTGCAAAAATAGCTATATGAATAAAAACATCTGTTTTTAAAAAAAACAAAACGTTCATTCACCTTGGAATAACAAGATGGTAGGAGAAACGCAAGAGACAAAGAAAATATGTGCATTTTGTTTAAAAAAAAAAAACCAAACAAACCCAGGTGCTTATTGAAGGAAAGGACTAGTGGTAGAACCATTTGTCTGAAATGCTGTAGAGTCTCCTGCTTGAGCAGAGAGTTGGACTAGAAGACCTCCAACTGTGCTATTCTATGTTTATTTTATTAAGGGTTTTATCCTGCCTTTATAACTTTGTAAGTAATGGCGAATATACATAATTCCTCCTTTCTCCTCCTATTTTATGTTAGTTTTGAAGTTATTATTTATTTTGCATCAGCATATTTCTGCATCTTACATGTTTGTTTTGCAGATTTTCCAGTAATGATGAGTCGCTAAATGTTTTTTCTTCCCTTGTTTGTGGACTCTGGCTAAAAATAAAAATGAAAGAAATGAAACAATTACTACATACTGTACATTTGATTTAAAAAAAAACCAGCTTCATTAAGTATAAATCATGTAGATTCTGTTTATATCTTTTTTGAAGTAATGGTTACACAAGATTTGTATTTAATTTGTATTTAAGAAAGCATCTCATATTTTAATTACCATCCACATACTTATAGTACAACATATTTAACTGGCTTCAACACAAAATGATGATAAATATATAGAACGAAATGAATGAAATATTAGTTAATTTACCCTTTCAAATCATATCAAAATCAAACCTTTCACCCATGGATTAAAAATCAAAAGTCATCCTCTGATAACAAATAATGGTTTCCTAGACATTGAGTTTTGATGAACGTATATGGATATTTTTGATAATGCTGTAAAACTATATTGCAATACTCTAATAATTCTGATATGAACATTTCAAAACCAGGTTATTTATATTTGAGTGAAGTAATGTTCAGTAAAGCTTACTCAGTCTAAAAAAATGGATGAGCAATAAATTATCTTGGCAATTGATGAGTCAAACCCCATTTCTCAACAGATGAAATGTTTATTTGAAGGTACTGTTTCAAAATTACTGTCTCTATATACGCTCAGTTTCAGTATGTTAATAATAGTTATAGATCATTGCGAGTAGAAAGGAAATAGCAGCAAAAATTAGTGCTTACCACTCATCCGAAGTACAGCCAAAATCATCCGTCTCAGGAGAATGGCTGCATGAAATGTAAAGAAGGCAGAACAACATAGAGAAATAGCTAAGAAAGGCTTGAAGCTCATCAGCGAGAAATTAAAGCCAAAAATAAAAAAAAGCACAAATGATCTAGTGATCCATTTATGCCATTGAAACTGTAGGTTTTTAAAAGTGATCCATGTTATTTGGAATCCTACTTTATTAGGGGCCTGGAGTGCAAGGTCTGCCTTACATAACTCAAGCATGTAGCTCTGGCAACTCCAGACCCAGAGGTGTCCAATCTTGGTCACTTCAAAGCTTGCGGACTTCAACTCCCAGAATTCCCCAGCCAGCAAAGAAAGGGAAGGTGGGGATGGGAGAGGTTTTAAACAAGGCACAGCCAGACACAGTGTTATAAGAGAAGAGGAAGCAGGAGCCCAAGAAGCATCACCTGCTTCATAGTCTGTAGCACTGAAATTTTAGGTTCCAATTTCTATCATGTTTTGAAAATCCAATAATCCAAGTGTGCATGTGTTCTTATAGATGGACTTTGAACACAGCAAATTCTTTGCACTGTCTTTTAATTCCCATATCCTGAAGAATTTTAGTACAGGTCACCCTCGACTTACAACCACAATTGAGCCCAAAATCTAGGTTGCTAAGTGAGAAATTGGTTACGTTTTGCCCCCACTTGCAACTTTTCTTGCCACATTTGTTAAGTGAATCATTGGGGTTGTTAACTTAGTAACATGGTTGTTAAAGTGAACCTGAGTTTCCTGTTGACTTTGCTTGCCAGAAAGTTGCAAAAGGTGATCACATGACCCTAGGAGGCTGCAACCGTCATAAATATGAAGCAGTTGTCAAACATCCTAATACAAATCACATGACTTGGGGATGCAGCAACAGTCATAAGCGTGAAAAATAGTCAGAAGTCGCTTTCTGCAGTGCCATTGTAACTTTGAACGGTTACTAAAGAAGCTATTGTAAGTCGAGAACTCCGTATTAGTATTTTAGTATTCTAGTCTTCAGCATCTTTATTTTTAATAATTAACAATGTGACAATCAGCGGCTCACAGGAATGAGTGCTATAGAGGTTGCTAAAGTTTAAGTGAAGAAACATCTGTGTGAAATGTCTGGTTTGATCATTTGAACTTCCTGGCTAAACAGATGAAGCTGACTTAAGAGTAAAAGGCAGGCCCTGAAATAGTTATGCATTGATGAGACTATTTTGTTTTTAACTTAAAAGATCCTGATCCTCCAAAAGCTTTTTAATGACATTGCAAATGTCCAACTCCTAATTATTATTTTTTTAAAAAGGTAGATAAAACCAAGCAATGACATAAGAAAAGAACTCACCCGTAAGATATTCCTGCTATAGTACACTTCTTAAATTGCATAACGTTGCACGTCAAGGTACCTGTTTTGTCTGAAAAGATGTATTTGACCTTTAAAAAGAGTAAAAAAAAAGTTTCACTCAGCATACATTAATATGATAACATTGTAGTAACACAATGTGATTTCTTAAATTATTCAACATATTGAAAATGCTAGCGGAAAAAAATATGTATACAAAAGCTTTCCAGTATTGGGTAGTTTTAGACAACAGATCAATAAACAGGTCAGCTCAGAATTTAGCACCATTTTTAACTTCACAAATTAGGAGTACTGGGATCTCAGGAAGGATCATTTGAAGATTTATGTTCTGTCTACATGGATGGGATTAAACCTACTAGCAGCTGTTAAATAAATAACCACCTCTCTTTTGGGAAGTGTCCCTAAAGCTGCTGTATATGCGGGAACTCTTTGTCTTTTAGTTTCTTTCACAATATTTTATTGAAGTTTAAAAAATACAAAGATGAAAAACTAATTGTAAGTGTTGCTTACTGAGTTAGAATATTTATGATATCTTGTCAATGGTTCCGGTAAAGAGGCATTGCTAAAAATGGCACTTAGGTTCATCTGGTTTTTCTTGCCAGATCTGTAGGACTCTTTATAAACGCTCTGCTGTTCAGAATAGTGGTTGAAGTAGGGTATTGATATAAATGAGTCTCATTAGACCCTAGGCATGTTCATGCCTAGGACAGGAGTGGGCAACTATGGCCCCTTTATGAGTTAAACATAATCCATTTAAACATAGGATAGAGAATGTTTACATTCTACCAAGTTATCCGTTTATCAGATAAATGACAGCTAAAGGAGGTGGTTGTGTGAATTTAAACTAAGAAATCACACATTAATAAAACAATAGAACTCCCCACCTCTCCCCCCAAAAAACCCCCCCAAAATACCTGGCCAAGTTCTTCATTAAGATTGGACGTACGTGCCATCGCAGCAGTGTCTGTAAGTTCATAATGCATGTCAATATCCTAATAAAATAATAATAATAAAAAAGCTGAAAGGGGTATTAAATTGTGCACACACTCCAATGCAATCTGTTTTGAGCAATAAAATAAAGCAAGAACTTGGTACTAACTAAACATTTACCAAAATTGTATTCCCATGTGTAAATATTGAGGATAGGATGGGGATACTGCTGATATAAAGCCAGGTGTAGGGCTACGAGGTAGACTTCCACCACTGAGAACATGCATTAGACTATTCATTATCTGTCTTTGCAGTTTGTATTAGGAGTAAACGTGTTTTTGCAAGCTTGTATCTTAAAAGGTTTAGTTGTAAGGGATTTCATTAACCTATACCATTTAAAGCCTGCAATCATGTAAGAATATATTTTGTGATATTTTATCCTGAAATTTAACTGCACTATTTTAACAAGTAGCTTCTATTATGAAATATTATCAAACAACATATATTCTATTCTTGAAATGAATTATTAAAAGGTCTGCAAATAGCACAATAATTTTTATATTTACCCAATTTATAAAATATGCTTGAATAAATTTAACAACTTCCAGTGTAACTAACAGGCTGATCGGAATTAGATTATTGAAGAGAATGATAAATGTCAGGAAATTGAGCCCAAAATTATTAGCTCCACCATCTGTTAAAACAGGGAGAACAAAGAGATATCATGCATGATTTATAACATTAAGTACAATAATTCTAGAAATTTATTTACTTAAGTTTTTTTATTTTAAAAACTATATATAAAGCTCTCCTAATACCCTGGTTCCTATGAAACATGCTCTTGAATCTGATTATTTACCTTGGAAAGGAATCTGAATAGAGATGTCAAAAAAACAAATTAGAAAACAGAAGTTAAACTGGGTCTTTGTTAAGATCATAGTGCAGACAAAAAAATATAAATCCACCATACCCATGTGCTATTATTCTAGTGCCATTTAAGTCATTTAGCTTTGTGGTGGGACCAGAACAATCTTGAACTAGACAAACTCAAAACCATAGAAATGGTGGTAGATTTTAGGAGAAACCCTCCTATAATACCACCACTTACAATATTAGACAACACAGTAGTAACAGTAGATATCTTCATGTTTCTAGGTTCTATCATATCTCAAGGCTTAAAATGGTCAAAAATGTTATCAAAAAAGCACAACAAAGAATGTTCTTTCTGTGCCAACTCGGAAAGCTCAAACTGTCCAAGGAGCTGCTGATTCAGTTCTACAGAGGAATGACTGAGTCTGTCATCTGCACCTCTATAACTGTCTGATTTGGCTCTGCAACCCAACAAGACAGACACGGACTTCGGGGGAGAATCAGAACTGCAGGAAGAACAATTATTGCCAACCTGCCTTCCTTTGAGGACCTGCACACTGCAGGATTCAAAGAGTGAAAATATCTACAGACTCCTCACATCCTGGACATAAATTGTTTCAACTTCTACCCTCAAAACGACGCTATAGGGCACTGCACACCAGAACAACAAGACACAAGGACAGTTTTTCCCTGAATGCCATCACTTTGCTTAACAACGAATACCCACAACGCTGTCAAATTATTTACTAAGACTGTATTATTATTATTATTATCATCCTTCCTATTACCTATCTCCTTTTCTACTTATGCCTATAAATTTGTTGCTTGTAACTTTCCAATTTATATTGTTTTACTTAGTCTCCTAGTATGATTTATGTTGATTGCTTATTTAGTATCCTATGACTATCACTAAATGTTTGATTTTATTATTCATGATGAATGCATTTTTATGATGACTAAGATCATGATTTATCACTTAGATCTTTATACACTGAGAGCTTATGCAGGGAGACCAATTCCTTGTGTCTTTATAGACATGAAGTAAGACATAGATATCATTATAGCAGGAAAAAATACACTTGTTTTAAGGTGCTTACAGGTTAGGTTGATGTACCAGTCTTTCCCTTCGTGCTTTTGATTCCATATAGCTGCACCAATGGAACAAATTAGAGACATGGCAATAAGAATGCAGAACAAAAACAGAATTTGTATATTTGTAATCCTTTCCACGTTAGACAGCTTAAGAGGTGGGCTTGTTGAGTTCTGTGGAAGAAAAGGAGGGTCCACATTCACATGCTATTTCTTTTCTTTAACGTCTAAGGATATTTTCATGCTTTAATCATCTTAAATATTCATATCAACTACTGATATAGCTTATTAGCCAATAACCCGACATTCCCTGGGTATTTATTTATAGGGGGAAAATGTCTGGACCAAATGTAATTTCTAACGTTGGATTTTCCTCCTTGCCAGAGGGAGCCTCCTTGTGGAGTACTGGGAAGCCATTACCATGGCAACCCCATTGAGCTGCACAATAGAAGCCATTTTAAGGCACAACAGGCTGTATCTTAACAGAACGTTCCCCGAGGGATTTTAGGGGTGTCTTACCCCAAAGTATTTGTTTCCAGAGAGTAAGTCATCTGTGTACCAAGTTTGGTTGAAACTGCTCGAGGCATTCCAGAGCTATGCTGGAACATACATACACAGGGCCTTTTTTATATATGTAGATTCTATTCTATTCTGCTCTATTCTATTCTATTCAGGCTTGAAAAACACAGTACAGTTTTAACTTGGGTGAAAAATCCCTTTGATGGTGTCAACAAAGAAACAATAGGAACTACCATTGAAATAAATGCTAAAAAGAGAGCTACATTAGATTTTTGTAGCAATATGAGACTGTTGTGGCATTGTAAAAATTGACAAATGATTGAAGTGTATGTGATAAGAAACTTGATTGTCTTTTATGTATCATGGGATTCTGTTGCCCTATAAATAAATTACTGCTGATTTAATTTGACAGTAAAATAAATGCACACTTTTATTTATTAATTTATGAGTCATATGTTTATCTAATGAACTGAGAAAGCCAAGGATATAACCTTGATATGTGTCAAATGATACCAACATATTTACCCAATAATACTGATGGCCAACTATTTTTTTTATCTGTATAGCAAGTTCATGGGGTTAAGTATTCTTTTATGCAGGTAGCCCTCAACTTTTGACTACACCAGAGTCCAAAATTTTTGTTGCTGAGACAGTTAAGTGAATTTTGCCCCATTTTAGAGCCTTTATTGCCACAGCGGTTAAGCGAATCTGCAATCTGGGAAACTGCAGCTGTCATAAATATGGGTCAGTTGCCAAGCATCTGAATTTTGATCATGTGACCATGAGGCTGCTGCAACAACAACTGTAAGTGTGAAAAATGACCATCTCTTTTTTTCCAATGACGTTGCAACTTTGAACAGTCACTAAATGAACTGTTCTAAGTTGAGGACTACCTGTATGGTCATGCTTCCAATTTACTATCCATTCAGGAGACCTTTTGCTCCTGTTCGTTGTGGCATAAACATAGAGCAGAAGGTCCAAAGAGCTTTAACATAGAAGGTTATTCTCGGTTAGGAGACAAACCTGCATAAGTTTTGTATCATGTCCTGTATAAACAACGATTCCATGGACCCACTGTGTATTTCTGAGTTGAGCACCACGCAGAAGAATCTGGTCAGGCCCCAGTGGAACAGTCCTAAAAGAGAAGACAGCAAAAATTAAGCCACATTGAATCGATCACAAAATAACTACTTTAGAAACATTAATAGAGAAACAGATTGGGTTTTGGGGATGGAAATTCTTAGGCACATTTATTAAATGCTACTTTTTTAATGGGAATAATAATAATAATAATAATAATAATAATAATAATAATAATAATAATAATAATAATAATAATAATAATAATAACGTAATTTTTATTCTGCCCTTGGGTATGTTATGTTTCTCTTTGCGTTGTACACATCCAAACTGCTATTTTGTGTTCATATTTTTTATTGTCCTGTCAATCATTGCATTCAAAATTGAGTCACATCCTGATTTAATACAGGCCACACGATTAAGTCTCACCACCATTTTCCTCCTTCATTAGGGATATTTTTTTAAGAGTGAAAAAGACAGAGGTAGTACACATGAATCAATAAGGCCTCTTGTACCATTAGTAACAGTAGTAGAAAAAGCATTTCAGTTTAGCTTTTCATCTTTATTTGCTGTCAGGTGATTAATCTACAAAATGGCTTCACTTCTCCCCTTCTTTTGCCCTCAGTCTTTCCTAGCATGAGACTCTTCTCCATTCTTTGGCGCTCAGCCTTCCTTATGGTCCAACCTTCACAGCCATCCATTGCAACTGGGAAAACCATAGCTGTGACTATACAACCTTTGGTTGGGAGGATGATGTCTCTGCTTTTTAGTCTGCTGTCCAGGTTATGTTTATTGCTATTAAATTCTTCTAGATGAAAAGTAAGATCATAGATTATAACATGATGTTGCGGATTATATATTTGCTGTGTGCATGTTTTCTTTTATGGGCAAACACAAAAAGGGGCACTGTCCATGGCCATCCATAGATAATTCCTGTTCTGCTTTTGTGGATAGAGTGCCACTTAACAAAAATGTGCATGACCATTTATAGATATTCCCGTTGTTATGGTTGTTGAGATTTACAAGCAAATTATGCTTTTGTATGTTGAGCTTTGCCAGCAAACAGCCAAATACAAAAATGTGTGGTGTGCATGTGAATAATAGATGCATTGTTACATTTGTTGAGCTTTTGAGCTGACAAATGCACAATTGTGCTGCTTTTGTTTGTTTGTTTGTTTGTTGCATAATACCAAATACGCTATGCCTGTATTCAAAGAGGTCTCAAGCTAATGGAGGATTTTTCCTGTGGATTCACAAACACTGTTAAAACTGAATGCATTTCCCATTTCTGGGTTCAGTTGTCTGCTGCTTGTCCAAGCAACATTTAGGCTTTAGAAATGTTTTATTGTTTCTATAGTAGGATATAGAAATAATTATAGTAATCGACTCTGCCAATTTTTCTGTACGTTGCCTGATAGTTACTACTTAATTTTGTTTATCAATGACTACCTTGCCTCCAAGCTTGAAAATTAAGAAAGCAATGGGTTTGTTTTGAGTTTCCAGAAATAGTAGAAGTTTCAAAATGTCTCAACTTTTCCCTGGTCTGAACTTAAGACATTTGAAACATTCTAACTGAATGTGCCAATTGTTTCACAATTTGTTTCACAAAATTATTTCTGTTTTGCATCAGCTCCTTTGGGGAAGGAGATACAGATAAGTCAAGGACTTAACAGTTTGCTTAGTGATTGTTTGAAGTTACAACGGCACTGAAAAAAGTGACTTACAACCATTTTTCACACTTATGACTGTGGCACGTAATTTACATTTGGATGCAGATTCACATTTATGACGGTTGAAGTGTCGCTTCCAGCTCTATTATGATTCTGATTCTCTGGCATAATGGGTGTTTTAGGATGCTTGGAGTAATGGAGAAATAGGTCTAGGAGGTGAATGTGTAAAATGAAGAGTAAAAGCCAAACCATAATTATAAATACTTGTGAGCTCAAAGGCTGGTTGTTTTCATGATTAAAATCTGCTCTGTTTCACTCATTTTCTTTCGCCAAACTTAAAGGTTTGAACAATGATGCTGAAATAAAATGGCCAACCTTTTTTTTTTTTAATGGCAGGATGAATAAACACATTGAATTAATATTTACTTATAAAATGAGTGCGGGAGACGGGTATTACCAGAACTTTAAACAGTGAAAAAGTCAACTGAAATTAATACAGCTGACATATATATTACTTTTTGTTAAAACACAGCAATGAAAATATTCTTTCCACCAATATCAATATTCTTATTTTTTTATAGGTTTTAGAAATATTATGAAAGAAATTGCACTCAAAAGTTTACATACCCATGGTTGTCTAGTCTAATATTTCCAACAAAGTCATAGAGATGTCTATTGGGACTCTCACATTCAATTTTGCCTGAAAGTCTCACCAAGTTGTCAATGTCCTTTATATCAGCAGTCAGTGGCAAGCCCTGTTTGAACAAAAGTATTCATAATGCAATAATGAAAAATTAAGAATAATTAACACAAGCTTATGATTTCCTACGTATGGGTCTATTTATTAATTTATTAGTTGCATTCACCGGTAATGGTAAATCATATTATATACCATGATGTGTATTACTAAATTCATCCTGCAGTTAGCTTCAGTTTCTTTAATTCCATATAATTATCAAGATATTGAAAACTGATTCATTTTTATTTAAGAACAGGATGTCATATTGTTTGGAGCAACAAACTGTGCCTCATATAAATTATTGTCAGTTAGAAACACAGACACATAATTTTATCTATATAATTAAGTCTGTATTTTTAATTATGATTTTAAGTGGTTCATAATAAAGTTAAAGACAGAATGGAAAGATTCAGAAATATCACTCGAAGCCATTCTTGATGACTGATTAAACTTCTAAGTTGCTAATAACTATTGATAGTTGCCACGTGACAAATTTAAGATAACGAAAAGCAAAATTTCAAATATTTCTCTCTGCCCTAAGCTGCATTCATGCATTTCAACCCATGTATAATATACCTTAGCGCTAGCCCTAATTATTTATCAGCTGATAACGTATTCCGTTTATTTTTGTACGTATGATAGTGTCCTCTCCTTTTTCTCCCCCCCTCCCTGTTCACCTGCAGTGCCCAATTTCCCATGTAAAAATTTTTCACAAAATTGAGTATAAAGTGAAACGCCTAAGAAAACTGAAAGGATGGAGAAGACTACAAACATAAAATTGAAGTGTTATTAATTTTTATACTTGCATTCTGAAAATGCACACATAGAAGGGATATATATTATCAATACTTTACAGGTAAAATCAGGTTTCTTAAAATGCGGATTCTTCTTTATGTAAATAACAGACTAACATCAATAGTATGCAATACACTTTGGACCACTGCCTACTTCTCTTGAGGACTTAAATGAAAATTCCCGTCCCTTAATGCTTTTTTTTTTTTTTTTGCTCTTTAAGAATCTGCTTCATACTGTGAACTATGCACTGGGAATTATCTTGAAGTAACATACAGTAAGATAATGAGAGAGGGAAAAACATAATTCTTACCTGTCGTATTTTTAAATTAGTTTCACCATCTAAATTTGATGTTTCAATGTAGCACATAGCTTGCGGCTCACTTATAGAAAAGAGAAGATCCATTTTACAAATTAAGCAGTCCAGAATCTATTTTCACTGAAATACAACATCATTCTTTAGTTTATATTATTGCCATTAACCAAAATGTGAACTAGTAATTTACATTTTCAGTCAATGACCCTTAAAATATGTAAAGAAAATTATTCATACTGACTTCATTAATGACCAGTAGAAATTAACTGACTCCAGATCTTTGATGGACAGAAACAGCAAGCTAAATAGTTTGACAAGAAACTGAGCTTGCAATCCATAGGTTTGAATAACATAAATTCTTTAGTAACACAAAACAAAATAATTATGCAACATATAGGAAGTCCTTGACATATAACAGTAATAGAGGCCAGAATTACGATTATAAATCATTGCAGTCACAAAGCAGGCCAAAAAGTGACTGCGCCTGATTTTATGACTTTTGTGGTGGTCGTTAAGGGAATTTGACAGTTATTAAGCAAATCTGTTCTATCCAGGAAGTAGCTAGCAAAAAAAGTGACAAAAATCACAGTCAACATAATTATAATTTGAATGCATTGTATTGTAATTACATTGTAATTAAAATGCATTATATGAAAATACCACCATATCTCCCAAAATACATATAATGTTGATCTTGCATTTATGTCAAAAATATATTTAGTAAAGTTGCAAATCGTGTCCATATTTAAACAGGAATTTCTTCCCTTTACATTTACGTTTTAAAGGTCAGTTTTTCTGAAAATGTAATTGACTGATTACAAATTAGCATGCAAATTATTTCAGTTTCAGTCTATGAAACATATTTAAATCCGGATATATTTCAAATGATTTAGCAAATATACACTGTGTTTGCAATCCTTTACACATCTACCTAGGAGAATCTCTTACTCAATTCAAACTAGTTTAGTTCTGAATAATCATGTATGTATAGGATTGCACTGGAAAGCTAACAAATTATGTACATATAATTTAAAATAAGCCCTATTTATCAAATTTGGTTTACATTTGAGCGAATATTTTCTGGAGAACATTGAAAATAAATGAGTGGAACATCAAAGATCAGGAAAATATATTTCATTACAGAAATTAATATATGTTGACATTCATCACTATAATCAAATAAAATTAACGATGTCAAACAAAATGCAAACCAAATATAGAATCTATATAAAAACTGCTTTTACTGAGATAGCATGCTGTTCACCCACCAACAAATCCAAATGCATGCAATATAAAGCATGCAACATTTAGGTCTGTGCTGTGGGTCCTCTAGAATTCTCAAAATGTATCATTTTTGTTAACAACGAAAATGTTGTATAAAATTATTCTCTGTGGTATGATTTACGATCATATGATTTATATTTCATGTTTCTAGACAGCCCATCTTCCTCAAGGGAGTCGAGTTTAAAACTTTAGGTAGTATCTGCATAATAACTTCATCAAAACAGTTGATTTTAGTCATTGGCTTATTTTATAGAATAAACCTGGAAGTAGATCAACTATTTTTGCATTCAGTGCAATCCTAAGCCTCTTTATTTATAAGTATGTCCGATTAATTTCAGCGGAGCTTATGCTGAAGTACACGGGTGTTTAATTGCACACGCGGCTTTAGTAATCATGCAGATTACAGAGGGCTGTAAAGCACTGTAAAGTGCTATATAAGTCTAAGTGCTATTGCTATTAGCTTAGACAAAGTTGAACATGTCCTTGTACTTCCATCTGAATGCATGTTTGTACATAGTAAAACATTCTGCAATCTGTTCACAGCAGAATCCTTTACTGCCTTGGTTTAATAGAAGGACCCAGAAACACATACAACCGATTCATTCTAACCTTGTGGATAGACTGATGAGATCAGCTGGGAAGTGCTCCCCATTGGTCACCTTCACTATTTCCCCCACTGCAACCTTTACCAGTTTTGAAATAATAATAATTATGACAGAATAATAAATAAAAGAGGAGAAATCAAATGGATTTAAAAAGAAAGACAGAAAGTTGAAGTTATTATATAAAGCATGTTAAGGAACAGTCTTTCCCCCCCCCTCAAAATCTATTTAATTTGGATCAGAAAAATGTGTTATTTAAAATATTTTTAGAGACAGCAAAAATAACCCTAAAATGGGGACATGAAAGCGTAATTGTCAAGCGCAAGGGAAATCAGGAGATTCAGGCAGTTCAAATAAGTATTAAGATTTATTGCAAGCTTAAACTCTCTACAAGAATCTGACCAACTAACAGTCAAGGGAAATGAGCGGGAGATAAGGGAGGGATTCAAGGTGGACTGGACTTAAATCTCTTGTGGGTGCACAGGGACTCGTGACTGATGACATGTTTGACCCCTCCCTCAGGCTCAGCCTGGTCATCTCCTACAGCAATACAAATTCATGGTATTAGAAAGGAAATAGAGCATAATAATGTATTATTTAACTTCAGCAAAATAATAAAAGTAATTTGGAAAAGGAATGGAGGGAAATATCTTAGTTTCCTTTTCAGATGCTAGGAATTAACAGAATTAATAAATACCGGAATTCATGGCTGTTTCACAATCCTAGAGAGGTACTCTGATATTTCTAGAAATTCAAATTCAGCACACCTGCCAGGAAGGCATGATTGGAATGGGAATCAAATAGCCATTCTATGAGCAATTTCCTTATAGAAAATATCAAAATAAAGTGTGAGGTGTCAGCTTTCATTGAGAAAGGAAAAGCCTATTTAAACAAGAATTGCATATGGTAAAAATCTTCAGATAAGTGTAGTAAAATACTCTCTTTAAATATTTATATTTGGAGATAATGACCCAATCAAATAGATTTGGGGGGGGGGCATGTTTCATATATTTAGTTGTCCAAGGAAACACAGATAAACAAGATTAAATTTCACAGGAATTAAATCTAGTATTTTAAAATCTGAAAGCATGTCTTGAGACTTTAAAAAAAAATCATTTAAAACACTATATTCTTTGGAAAATGTCAGTAACATTTTCTAATGCTTTAATAACAAGACATTGTGCCGCAAACTATTATTTTCTTTTCCATTGATATATTTGTGTGATAAATTAAATAAAATTAGGAGGGAAAGTTTCTGAGTTCCAAACTATGAAAGAAAATATAATCAATAATTATAATTTATGTACGCAATATTCCAGCAGTTCTAAACATTTCTGTTTATTCTTTATTTCCTTGGTGCAATTATGGATCAAAGTTGGAGAGAGAAAACAGAGTCTATTCTGGAAGCATGGATGAACATCTCTACCTTGATGAGAGAAGTACAATGTCAGCAGGTATATATTCTTTGCCTTTTATTAAAACTATATCTCCAACATCTACCTGAAAGAAAACTGGGAATTGGTTAATGGTCTGAAACTAGCAGAATAATCCTTTCCTTTGCTGAATTTAAGTACGCACTGTGCAATAAAAGTAGTAAACGACTTAAAATGGAATTGACGGTATGTAAGAGGTTTAAAAACTGTAGGCATTCTCATCTAAGTATTATTTTTCTCCCATTTAACAGAATGACCACATTTCTATTTTCATTTTATGACAGAAAGTAAAACAGAGTGATGGTCTGTTTTGTTACTTGGTATGAATACAAAAGACAACTTTGTGGCCAGCCAGCTCTTTGTCTTATTTAGATCATGCTGTACAATTTGACAGTTAATCCTCCAAAAGTTTTGAGTTTACTTCAGTACATAAATTTTACTAATATATTATGGGCTTCTCTAGCACTTGTAACAAAAATATAACGATTTGGAAGGTCTTTTTTCTACCTAAGGAATAAAGTACAGTATAGAATCTGTCAAGTCAAATACTGAGACACTCTCTTGTAGCTATATAAAATCTATTACTAGAGTAACTTGAATAATTTCTACTTAGAAAAAATCCCCACAGTTCAATGAAATCGACTTCTATGTGGGAAAATATAGATTTAGAGTTGTCATGAATAAAAAATATATAAAATGAATTCTTATTTCAGTTCTCCAATGCTTATTTTCCCCTGAGTAAATACTGCAATCCATAATGAATGAAGGCACTTATAAGAACAATTAGAGCACTATTCTGTGCTAAACAAGAGAGATAATATTTTTAATTCTTTATTATACTGCTATTAGCACTATGTTTACATTTACATTCCTAAACAGATAAGATATACGTGCATTTTGATTTGATTCAGCTCATTTGATTCAATGTGCTGTGAAAATCCAGGATATTTGCTAATTATGCTGTGTGAAAATAACTAGTGTTGGATTAATATGATAGGGAAATGGCAACTTTGAGAACTATTGGCATAGAATAATAAACTATTCTTTTGCCTAAATCTTCTGCATAACAGAGCATACAAATTAACCCCTTTAGGGAACAAATGCACACTGAATTATTATGTAGGCAAAAAATAAACCAGAACGTTCAATAAAACAATTAATGACAATTTAATCAGTATGGTAAACATATGGTCAACAAAATAGAAAACATATGGCAAAAATTAAATGTAATCCTTTTAATGACAATATATTCAATATGGTAAACCCAAACATTTGATTTATTCAGTGTAATTCACTATAACATATATAAAGATTTAGATCCAGAGTTGCCCTTCTCTGGGCAGAACTGCTTATATCTTATGGTACATATAGGTTGTTAAGTGACTTTTGCCCTATTTTATGATTTTTCTTGCCATGGTTGTTAGGTGAATCATTACAGTTAGTTAAGTTAGTAATATGGTTGTTAAGTGAATCTGGCCTTCCCTTTGTCAGAAGTTCACAAAAGGAGATCACATGACCCCAGGACACTGCAATGGTCATAAATATGAATCAATTGCCAAGCATCTGAATTTTGATCATGTGACCATAGGGATGCTACAACAGTGGTAAGTGTGAAAAAACAGTCATAAGTCACTTTTCTCAGTGCCGTTGTAACTTCACATGGTCACTAAATGAAACTCCTGTAATTCGAGGACTACCTGTAGTAGTTTATATCACTGAATATAAGATGCTGAGATAATTATTATAGTGGGTAATGCAAAATGCTGCACATATTTTTAAGTAACTTGACAACAAACATCCCTAAGAACAGCGTTTAACAAGCATTGTTGTCTGTTCAATTCTCGGGATCTAAATCATATTTATATTTTACAATAATGAAACCACACATACCTTTTCCCAGTGTACAATCTCCCAAGCTCCATTTCTCAATACTGCACCATGAAAAGCAACAACAAAACCACAAATGCGCTATTAAATCCAAATTATTTTCTACTAATGTAACATTTGCTCTAAGATCCAATTATACAGAAACATTATACATATATAAAAAAGACAAAATGAAACCATGTGGGAACAAAAGTTCATTCCATCAAAAAATTATTTTGTTATCCACAGAATTCTGAATATAAAACCATTCATTCGTGCAGGATTCTGTCAGTTCTTTTTATTTACTTTCTTTTCACCTTTTTTGGCTAAAGTGCTCTCTTTTCAAGTATGTAGTTTGTGCTTAGCTACCACAATTGAGACCGGCAACTTGGTGGTCAACAGAAGTGGTTATTAAGTGAAACCAAAACTATGCTTTTTATTTTATAGGTAATCCTTCACTTGTGACCATATTCAAGGCAAGAATTATTGTCATAAGCTGAACCATCTTGTGACTGATTTTTTTGAGTTTTTCTGGTGGTTGTTAAACAACCACGGCAATTGTTAAGTGAACCCATAAGGGCCGGTTTTTGCTCAAAAGCACAAGTAAATGTCAGAAACTGGCAAAAAAAGAGTCATGTATATGTATGTGTGTGAGTGTATACACACACACACACACACACATTTTACAATTTCTTATTTATTCTTTGAACACCATCTAGATTCACTGCCATGAAATGGGTGAATATATAAATCATATATATAAATAAAATGACAAAGTAATTAGAAAAATAGCTTTATTTGGAAAAGTTATGACTTCATTTTTACTCACTGAACAGTTAAAAAATGATTATACATGAAACTTCCTACCTTGTATTTCCTTTTTATTCACAGCATTATCAGCTTTCTGTCTTTTCTGAAACAAACCACATAGATTTTTACAACGCTATTATGGAATATTTAAAATATTAGGCAAGTTACATATGAAAGTGAATTATGACTAGGTCCACCCAACTTGTATAACAAATCAAGTTAGAGAAGTACTGCATATGCAAAATGTAACTTTTTTTGGGGTGATTTATACTTTATGCAAACCAGGGGAGAACTTTTTTTTTTTAAGTACTCTATTGTCCAGGCAGATTGCAGAGAGTTCCTAAATTGGTGATTTGCTATGGGACTAGTTCAAAATATTAATTTTTTTCAAGACATCCTGTGGCTGTTTAACTTTGAAACTGGGTCATAAGTATCTTTTGGGGTGTCTGCTGTAAGTCGAGGTTTACTTGTACTGAACAATCATACATAAAATATTGAAAACGCTTCAGTTAATAAAAAGCACAGAAAGTACTAGGCCCCTGGGAGATGGAGAGAATCGATAGCAGTTCTGTTGATGGAGTTCCTTCGTCTAAGGGCATATCATCATCACATGTGTTGCATGGGTAAAATCAGAAATGCATGCTCCATAACAAAATGTGAGGAATTTTTTCTTGAGCTGCTAAAAGTTATATGAAAAAAATCAAAATGAGTATACTTGGTTTAAGTCCCTTTAAATTTAAACATATTAAGATATATGTTTGAAGATGAGTTTAAAGTTATGATGGAAACATTTTGCTACTTACAATATCTTCTATTATTTCTTTGACTGCTGCTACAACTAAAATGAATAAGAGAGGAACCAACGTTGTATACCGTCCCGTTGGAGAAACATCTGGAATTTGCTAAAGCATAAAAAGAAAAGTGCATTTTAATATTAGTCGCATAAACTGAATGAAAACATGTTCAATAAAATGTGATAACAGCAGAATCCACTTAAACGCCAATGAGGAAAGTTTCTCAAATAGGCAACTAATAATTACAATGGTTATTTTGATTATTATCTACCCTAGTTACAATTAACTGTTTCTTAATAAACATTGTATATTTATAATCACAAAAAGTACATTCCAATACTGATAGGAATTGGAGAGTTTTTAGGCATTACTGATCTATCTGGACTAAACTGTGAAGTTAGGAGAGGTTTCATTGTCAGTTTATGATTTCAGGTGATCTGAATTCCTTTTATCACAACTTAAATGATTTTAAAATTTGCCCAGCAATAAGTCTATATAAAGTATTGATACCACTAATGGCCCATGTCTTTAAAAAAATCCACCCCCCCCCCCATTTTTATTTATCCCAGAATAAAAATGTGTAACGTGAACACCTTTAATACAATAAATATACAGTGTAGAACCTGAAGGCAAACAAAGCCTGACATGATATCAAAGAAGTCACATAACAACTTTCTAGTTGAGAATTTATTAGTCTTTTTACTTGTTACATTAAGCTCTATAGAAACACCGAGGCCAAAATATATGCCCAATTACAAAGTTCAGTCAGGAGGGTTAAACTCATTATCACATGACAGATAAGAAAATACAGGAGTTGGTCTTTCCTATACAATTAATGCTTGCATCATAAACACTCTTTATTATACTAATCATTACACATGGACAAGAAGAACTGGTAAAACAACTTTCAGTTTAAAGTTTAGTACAGCAATATATGTGTTTCGGGTAATATTGTTTATATTCTTCAAAAATTCGGAAAAAGTGTTTTGGACCCCACTTGAGTAAAGTATCTCTTCATTAATCATTAAAGTGGGGTGACTTTCCCCTCCAATTTTTTGGGCAAGTCTGAGAAAAGATGATGCTGTGAAGGAATCAACTCATTATAAATTGAATGCATCTCTTAAAGCATTTTTTCTCATAACTTAGTAAATATCAGGCTAAGCCCCTAACCTCTGCTTCTGCAGGGCCCAAAACACTTCTTAGGAATCTTTTCACAAGAAAAGGTAGACAATATATTTGTCTACCTTATATTTGTTCAATTTCCATGACCGCCCATCTCAGTCAATCTCTCTGAGTGGCTTACAATTCAAAATATACATTATGATTAAAAGTATTAAAAAGAGTTTAAAACAATAAAAGCAATCAAACTGTATAGCTATATTGAAAGGGAAAAAAATGACCTCGCCCTGGTTTAAAATTTCGCTCCCTAAGTAGTTCTAAGATTTTATCTGAACTTAAGACATTGCATAATGAAAGCCTGCAGCCACTGAGGACATCACAAACAATCTTATGACTTCTAACAATTAATTGTTACTGGAGGATAAAGGGAGGGAGGGAGCAGAGCACTTAGCACACATTCTTACCTGAAGCAATGCAATGAAAAGAAAAAAGGCATTAGCAGCTCTTCTGAACTGGGAATAGAGGAACCTAGGCAGGAATGTGATAACGTTGTATTTTGCAGTGCTAAGAGAGGGGGATTAAAAACACATGGAATTAAGGGAAAGACATAAAAACCAATAAAGTATGCAGAGTACATAAGAGAGATTTTAAGAGTTAATGCAGTATTTGTATGTCTAAATACGCATAACCTCTTCTTCCTCCTCCTCCCTGTAAGCCCCCTCCCTTCTAGCCTGATGATCTTCTCTGTCTGCAAGAAAGCAGCCAAGCTCAGAGAGCATCAAGGACCCCACCATAACTTGTAACAAATCAGAGGCATCCATGAGTGAAGTTTAAGGACATACATGATTAAAGAAAGCACAAACACCACTCTTTCAATGTGCACGTAGTGATATTGCACACTCATAACAGGCCAGAGCTAAAGATGTAGTGGCAGAACAGTGCTTTGGATTTTAACGAGCGTATGTAAGATCATTGTACAAAACTTTGGTTACAAATACCTGACATGATTGCTACAGAACTTAGAGAATTGTGGTTGATTGATGAATATAGTTCTCACTTCCTCTTGATCAGCTAATGAGGTTTTCTCTGAAACATCATCTGTCTTCTCATAACCTACAAAATATTAGAAATCTGATATGTACATTTAAATTCTGCAATGATTTAAATGAAAACAAAAAACATTTTTAAACATAAGTAGTGAGAAACACAAAAAACAAACTGTACGTACTATTGTATCATTTGTATTGATAAAATTAATCTTTTAAATTCCTATTTAAGATGATTACATTTTTTATCTTTCCCTGGTCTGTTAGTGACATGTTAAGGTAGCTTTTCTAGCTGCTCAAAACATTTAAATTAAATATTTTGATTTGACAGAGAAATTACATTTCATGTACTTTAAATGTTACTTATTTATGTTACAATAGTTGCAGCCAGTTCCAAGCTTAGTATACTCTTGTTAAAGGTTTTATATGGTTGAAGCTTGCAACTCCCAAACGGTTTCAGTAGTGTAAGCCAAAAATAATAATAATGTGCAGTTAAAATAAAATAAAAAAAAAGCCAAGATAACTAAAAGCATTAAAATAAAAGTGTCAATAATTTTAGTTACGGATAGCAACCAATATTAGGTAACACCACTCTTCCAAAGTCTTGTAAAACATCTCTATCTTGACTGATCATGGGGCTCTTTTTATGCTACGTCCAGTCCTTGACCCTCTACTTCCTTCCTCCTAAACCCTCTCTCTCTACTTCTCTCTTCTAGCTGATTTTTGGCTGCTTTAGTTTAAACACAAAACACTTTCTTCCTTCTTTTCTCTCCCCCACATCCTCAACTGTTTCATGGCAAAGCTTTTCTAGACAACTCTGCCTAATAAGGTTGTAATGTCAGCTACTGCAGTAGGAAGACTGTTGTACAGGGTGGAGACCACCAAAGAGACCACTGCCTACGAGCCATTAATTTAATCTGTTGTGAATCAACGCTACTCAGTATATTAAACTGAAATGAGCACGTTGGATTGGTTGCTTCTACCAGGAGAAGGTGCTCCTCCAATTACTTATAGTAGAAGCAAAGCACTTATGCACTTTTAAAAGTTAAAACTGTCACTTTGTGTGCATTGAAACCTGCTGGAAGCAAGCATAGTACCTGGAATATGATTACGAATATGGGTATACTGTAACTGTTGTTGCCTGTCAGCTTGCAGACAGCTGCACATTACACAACTGTGGCTTTCAAGTAACCTCCCAACGCAAACCTAGCCCTGCCTCCTTATAAATGGAGCAGAGAGAAAAAAACAGAGAGAAACCTAGTTGTTGAGAAAACGGAATTCCGTTTTGTTAGGATTAAAGTTCAGCCTTGTTTTGCCTCTAGAGCTTTGTCCAGCTTCCAAATACCAGGCCAGGACTTCAGCCTACTAGATCTCCATGGTACTCCATTGTACAGTCCTCAACGTACATCGGTTCATTTAGTAACTGTTCAACGTTACAGTAGCACTGAAAAAAGTGACTTGTGATTGTTGCAGCAGCTCCGTGACCACATGATCAA
The DNA here is from genome assembly GCA_039707465.1 of Rhabdophis nuchalis. Taxonomy (NCBI): domain Eukaryota; kingdom Metazoa; phylum Chordata; class Lepidosauria; order Squamata; family Natricidae; genus Rhabdophis; species Rhabdophis nuchalis. Next base: position 1,729,662 of record CM077661.1, on the reverse strand, counting down.
AATTCAGAGCCTTGGCAACTGACTCCTGTTCATGACGGTTGCAGTGTCCTGGGGTCATGTGATCCAAGGCAGATTCACCTAACGGCTGTGTTACTAATTTAACAACTGCAGTGAATCACTTAATAACTTTTGGTCTCAATGGAGGTCGCAACTTGAGGACTACCTGTAGTTATGCAACCCTTGGCTCAACAATTAAAGACCAAGGAGGACGGGTCCAATTAAGCAGTCAACAGAAAGGTGATGAAATATTAATTTGATATGCTGGCAATGTTTCACTCAGGCGTCACCTGAAGGATTAAAACATCTGAAGCATTAAAAGAGGAACTGAAGCATTCTGAAGCTGGTTTAGGCCTACGTGTTGATTTGTATGTTTTAATAATTTGTTAGAGGGAGACAAAAATTAAGGAAAGAAATAGATAATATTTTGTATAATAAGCAGATATCTGCATAGATTACAAGGACCTGAATAAATGGTTTCGTGCTAATCACACTCCATTGTGGACAAATACTTGCCAAATGGTTAAAAAAATAAATCTGAATTAAAGTAGTAGAATAATAGCTGTGAAAATGAGACTTCCTTTGAAGCTTTGTGGCATAAGGGGGTTTGTGCTATGTCAGATGATTGATAAGCAGCTGAATTAGTGGGAAATTTTCAAAATTATAGCTTTGTAAAAGGATCCAAACATAAAAGCAACCTTCAGCAGCATGTAGAGCTGGGAGAGGGATGAAATGTAATTTACATAAAACTCTTTTATAAGGTCTATCAATACACCCTTTAGTCTCCAATAAAGCATAAGTTTACATGCGTTGTAGAATAAACAAGAGCAGGGTTGAAATTTATAGTAGTTAGCTTTTGTTCCTTACATTTGCATTGATAAAATGGGCGTACGATACAGGTAGTTCATTCATTTAGTGACTACTCCAAGTTATTGACAAAAGTGACTTATGACTACTTTTCACACTTATGACCATTGCAGCATCCCCGTGATCACATGATTAAAGTTGGCACTTGACAGAGGGCAATTTGCCTGTATTTATGACGGATGCAAGGCCTCTGAGTCATGTTCAGACCTTCTGACAAGCAAAGTCAATGGGGAAGTCAAAGATTCATTTAACAACTGTATTATTGACTTAACAGCCGCAATGATTCAGTTAACAACTGTGGCAAGGAAGGTCGTAAAATGTGGCAAAACTCACTTAACAAATGTCTCCCCTAGCAACAGAAATTTTGGGTTCAATTGTGGTCGTACGTTGAGGACTCCTTATAGCCAATTTCAACATTACCTCCCTCCAAACCAGTAGTAGATCATACTTTGTATAGTACATGCTGATACTATGCCATTACCTAAGCAAATTGATAAGGATTTTTTCAAACTACAACACTTTTCGGATGTTATACGATTAGTCATTTTGAAACTCACGTTTCTGATTGACACTCAAACTGAAAAGTAATTATTCAACAGTCACTGGATTTATTTATTAAAAGCTACCTTTTCTTCCTTGAACTGTCAATTTGGCAAACAAACTCAAGTATCTTATGAAGCAGAAGGGGCTGAAGGACAAAAGGCGGTAAAAAACAGCTTTTTAATGGGGATTATCAGAAGAGACCAAGGTTAAACATCTCCACCCCCTGCAATCTAATTAGGACTGCTGAAGAAAGAAGAAGGAGGCCGTTCCTCCCACCAGCAATCTTGATCAAGAACAATGAAGAGGTTTTAACCTCATTCCCAGCTTCAAAATTTCCTTCAGCAAGCATCACTGCTTTTTATTAGGGAAACTGCAGATGCCATTAAACACATCCACAATGATTGTACACAAATGCAAAATGGAGGGGGAACAATCATTTCTGTGGAGAAAATGCGTGGGAATGTAGGGACATGTCCGTGTTCTTTTGCTTATAAGCTTTGCTTGTGTGTCGTCTTCTTTCATAAAGATTGTTCATCCCGGCATTAAGATGCAAAAGGATGTTTCAAAATTACTTTCACATGATCTGATTTGTGCTTCCATCACTTTATTTCCTAAAACATGTGGCTGAAACTTAGCTGAACTGTAAGAAGTTTTATGTGGCTTTCAGATAATAATCAGAATTTCCCAAGGCCCACAATAGCATTTGAAGAAAAAGAATTTGCTTTCTGAGGAATCTTTGCATCCCATTCGTTTCACATGATTGATAAGAACAGATGGAAGTAAAGTTTATTAGCCTTACAGTTAAAGAAGAGAAGAAAATTAATAGAACATGCCCAAATGGCATTTTTGTAAAACTAAAAATAAATGATGAGTATGTGCATTTTATATTTCACAAACAGCTTTATTTCTTTTTTAATTTAGAGTGGAAAAACAAAGGAAAGCATGTTATTTAAAATGCTGTATTCAATTGTGTTCACAAAAATGAAATAAAAAACTTAAAACCATTTATTCTGATGCATTCTTTCCATAGTAATACACTCAGCTCTACTTATATAATAAACATTAGGTACTAACGCTAATAACTAGTAGGAAGTCATTCGTAAAACTAATAAACAGAATATTTTGCTCTCTGCTGAAAATTTTAAATTATATATTAGTTTACAAAATCTAATAAATGTACTGTACTTATATTAGTACTAATTAGTAGATTTATTATCAGAAATGATTTATGAAGTAGATTATTTTCAGATATTAATATCTAATGTTTCAGCCATATATTAATATACAGTACTTTTACACAATTATGTAAGCATATTCACATCTTTTAATGCCGTAATGATGGTTGTAGGTGTTTATCTGATTAATGCTAAGAAATATTTCTTCTATACAGAAAAAGGGATACAAGAGAAATATTTATAGTGGAATAAAGCATAACAAAATGCTCAAGTTTCTCTTTCTTGCATCAGCAGAAAAAAAAGAAAGCAACCTTCACTTGCAGATGTGCTGGCTATAAAAATAAAAATCAGGAGCTGTTCATTTGATCACAAATCTAAGGGATTCAGTCCAGAATGGGTTGATCTCATAAATTATCAGAGGTTCCAGCAATGGAAATCTCTCAGCTTCAAATATTAACAAAGTGTCATTCTCTAAGAGCGATAATTCCCTTCCATTTGTTTTAGGCCATTCTGTCATTCCTTTTATTTAAGTAAGACTACCAAACCTCATTTCGGTGTCAATCTATCGATTTTATTGTGTTTTCTTGCAACATAAAATAGTCCAGAAAACATCTAGCAAACAGCAAAAGTCATGAACATAGAATTTGAACACACCAGGGGAGATCCACTTGCTATTGCTTTTGTGAAGTTAAAATAAAAAGGTAAAGGTTTTTCAACCGAGCTCCACTTCGAGAGCCTTCAGATCCATTCAGGGCTATCCAACCCTGACCTGCCTAGTTTCCTCACCCCACCAGGGGCTGCCATCCCCTAAGACCACCATCAAACACTGTTGATTACTGGCATTTGCATGAATATTCAATTATTGGGAAAGAAACGTCGGTTGTTTGGGAAAAGAAACTCAATTCACGAAGCAGAAGGACCAAAAGATGGTATAGTCAAAAGCAGACATCAAGACATTTCCCATTAGTGACTCCCAGTGTTTTATAAAAGCCAGACAATTGAAGATGGGCATCCAAAGTGGTCAAAAGAGTCAAAATGGCAGCCTTGCCAGGATAAGACTTCTTAAGCAGCCACCTTGGTGTGTTTTGACCCCCCCTTTGCAGGCAGCTCAAGGTCTGGAGGCTCAAGGAACTAAGGAATATCTAGATTATTGAAGAGAAGGCTTAGGGACAGAATAATAGCATCTTCCAAAACTTGAAGGGCTGTCATAGGGAAGAGAGCATCAATGTATTCTCCACAGGACCTGAGCAATGGGTAGAAGCTCATTAAAGGGAGACCCAACCTAGGACTAAGGAGGAATTTCCTGACAGTGAAAACAATCAGTGGATCTTGCCTCCTGGGCTCTATCCATGGAGGCTTTCAAGAAGAGACTGGACAGCCATTTGTCCTGGATGGTATACGGACACCTACCTTGGGCAAGAGGCTAGACTAGAAGACCTCCGGAGTCCCTTCCAGCCCTATAAACAAGAGTCATCTGAATCACAGAGTGAACAAGTGCTAAATTGCATCGATGGAGACTTTTAAGAAGAGAATGGACAGCCATTTGTTTAGAAGGGTAGGAGGACTCCTGCCTTGGGCAGGGGGTTTGACTAGAAGACCTCCGGGGTCCCCTCCAACCCAGGACGAAGAGACATCAGAACATGCGCTTAATTGCGTAAATGTAGTTTTTCAAGAAAAGAATGGGGCAGCCATTTGCCCAGAATGGTACTTATAGGCAGGCCTTCTGCCTTGAGCAGGTTGGGGTGGATAGACTAGAGGACCTCCAGCATCCCCTCCAGCCCTGGGATCCCTCTGCCAGCTCTATTCTACATTATATAGAGAGATTTTCTTTTTTTTAAATGAAGGGATTGGACAGCCGTTTGTCTGGGATCGTATGAGCACTCCTGCCTTGGGCAGGGGGGTGGACTAGGGGACCTCCAAGGTTCCCCTCCAAACCTAGGATGAAGACACATCTGAACAAGAACTAAATCGCATCAATGGAGGCTTTTTTTTTTATGAAGAATGGACAGCCCATTTGCCCAGAATGATACCAGGTCTCCTGCCTTGGGCAGAGGGGCTGGACTAGAAGACCTCCAGGGTCCCTTCCAGCCCTGGGATCCCTCTGCCAGCTCTATTCTATATTATATATAGAGATTTTCCTTTTTTAAATGAAGAGATTGGGCAGCCATTTGTCCTGGATGGTAGCAGGACTCCTGCCTTGGGCAAGGGGTGGTGGCGGTAGACTAGATGATCTCCAAGGGCCCCCTCCAGCCCAGGGATCCCTGCCAGCTCTGTCCTACATTATATAGGGCTGTTTTTCTTTACGAAAGGATTGGACAGCCGTTTGTCCGGGATGGTATCGGCGCGCCTGCCGCCTTGGGCAGGGGAGGGCTAGACTAGAAGACCTCCAGGGTCCCCCCTCCAGCCTTTTCCTGGCCAGAAGGACGGCGGAGGATGCTCGGGAAGGGGGAGGGAAAAAGCCCGGGCCAAAAGCGCGAGGGCTGCGGCCGAAGAGAGAAAGAGAGAGGAAGGGGGAGAGAGATTAGCTGCGTTTAACCGACCCTCCCCTCCTCCCTCACCCCGGGGAGCCCCCCTCGGGCCCGAGCGAGCCTCCTCCGCGCCTGGCTTAGCTGACCGGCAGGAGAAGCGGCGCTGAGGGGGCCATTTACCTCAGCGATTTACCTCAGCGGCTTGCTGATGCTTCTTCCTCGCCTTCAAAAAAAAAAACCCCAATCGGTCCCGAAAGCCCATCCACACACCCCGAAACCCGTCCGCACTCACCCTCCGCCCTGGACCGCAGCTCCGACACGGTCTTCTGAACGGCGGGCATCTCTCTCTCTCCTCTTTCGTGTCGCCTCAGGCGGCCCGGCAAGGCAGGCGCGCGCGCTCCCTCCCCTCACATAGGGCTGAGGCGCCTTTCTCGCGCTCCCTCTCTCGCGCGCGCATGCGCGCCTCCCTCCCTCCCTCAGGGGACAACACTCCCCCCCCTCCCTCCCCGGCGGCTGCGGTCGCGAGACCCCCCCCCCCGCCTCAGACACCTGCGCCTGCGCGCGCAGGCAAGCCCGGCTGCCCGGCGAGCGCGCGCGGGGCACGCGAAATCCCTCCTTACCTCCCTCCCTCCCTCCGACTGGAATGTACCAACTCTCTTAAAGGGTAGGGGTGGAGGGAGGGAGAAGAAAAGCCTTTTTTTTTTTCCCGAGCGGCCTTTTGGAGCGCGGAGTTGATGCGTGGTGGGAGGGATCGTGGGGCGGTTGGGTACCCAATTTGAGAGGTGGATGTTTGTTATAAATGCACCCCCCTCCCCCTTTAAGGTATGAAATGTGTGAGCCTTTTTGCGCCCTGTAAAGATCTGATCAAGCATAATGAGATAGATAGGTAGGTAGGTACATATACATACCATAAGTAGGTAGGTAGGTAGGTAGAGAGACATGATAGATAATTGATAGATATAGGTATAGGTAGATATAGATCAATAGATGAGAGATAGATAGATAGATAGATAGATAGATAGATAGATAGATAGATAGATAGATAGATAGATAGATAGATAGATAGATAGATAGATAGATAGATAGATAGATAGATAACCATAGGTAGGTAGGTAGGTAGGTACATACATACATACATACCGTAGGTAGGTAGGTAGGTAGAGAGACATGATAGATAATTGATATACATAACAGAGGTAGATAAAGATCAATAGATGAGAGATTGATAGGTAGGTATAGATAAAGGAGAGAGAGAGAGATCTAGATAGGTAGAGAGACACATGATAGATAATTGATATAGATAGGTAGATAGGTAGATATAGATCAATAGATGAGAGATTGATAGGTAGAGATAGATAGATAGATAGATAGATAGATAGATACCGTAGGTAGGTAGGTAGGTAGGTAGGTAGGTAGGTATGTAGGTACATACATACATAAATACATACATACATACCATAAGTAGGTAGGTAGAGAGAGAGACATGATAGATAATTGATATACATAACAGAGGTAGATAAAGATCAATAGATGAGAGATTGATAGGTAGGTATAGATAAAGGAGAGAGAGAGAGAGATCTAGATAGGTAGAGAGACACATGACAGATAATTGATATAGATAGGTAGATAGGTAGATATAGATCAATAGATGAGAGATTGATAGGTAGAGATAGATAGATAGATAGATAGATAGATAGATGATAGATAGATAGATAGATAGATAGATAGATAGATAGATAGATAGATAGATAGATAGGTAGGTAGGTAGGTAGATAGGTAGGTAGATACCATAGGTAGTTAGGTAGGTAGGTAGGGCGGGCGAGACAGACAGACACATGATAGATAATTGATATAGATAATATAGGTAGGTAGATATAAATCAATAGATAGGAGAGAGAGAGAGAAATGATATAGATAGATAGGTAGAGATAGATAATGATATAAAGAGTTAAAAAGATGATAGATTGATGTTAGAGTTAAAGGGAAAGGATAGGATAGGATAGGATAGGATAGGATAGGATGGATGGCTACATAGATTGCCAAGCAGCAATTACTCAGCATACTGGCCTACAATCATTTTCACTGAAGTGCTGAATAATACAGCTGCATCACCCCTGTCGTTTACTGGGGTGACCTGTCACTAATGAGGGCAGGCAGCCTCAGCCATCCACGAGAAGCCATAAATCACTTTTGTGGAAATGTCCTATCTACCCACTTTCAAAAGTGCGGTTCCTGTGCCAAATCATCACAACAGACAATCTTATAAATAAATGGCTACGGCAATTGCTGTCTTGTCGGCTCTCTTTTTGCTCAGCGGGATAAAATTCCTGGTAAGGAAATGAAAGCTTATTTTGCATCCGACTACGTGTTTATCTGTATAAACCAATACACAAGGGTTTCCCAGACAACATAAATATCGGTTTTAAAGACCGCAAGTTTTGTTAGGAGCACAGATGGATGTCCCAATCAGTTGTCACAGCCAAGAGGATGATTATTAAAATAATAATAATAATAATAAGGAGCAAGACGATTCTTAGGAAAAGAAGGTGCTCTGTTTGAAACAAGAGCCCAGATTCTTAAAAAAAGGGAAAACTTTGTAAAGCCAATTGTTCTTTGAATTGTAGGCCAGGAATACTGTGTATAGACAACACCTTTCCTTAGCTTCTATCACATGGAATGCAGCGTTTTGACTTGTTAATGCTTCCAATTCTGGAAGAATAGAAGGTAAAGATTTCCCTTGCACATATTATGCTAGTCGTTCCTGACTCTAGGGGGCGGTGCTCATCTCCGTTTCAAAGCCGAAGAGCCAGCGCTGTCCGAAGACGTCTCCGTGGTCATGTGGCCAAAGGCGCACGGAACGCTGTTCCCTTCCCACCAAAGGTGACTCCTATTTTTCTCCTTGCATTTTTCACGTGCTTTCGAACTGCTAGGTTGGCAGAAGCTGGAACAAGTAACGGGAGCTCCCTCCATTATGTGGCACTGGGGATTCGAACTGCTGACCTTTCTGATCGACAAACTCAGTATCTTAGCCACTGAGCCTCTACATCCCTCTCTGGAAGAATATGGGCATTTAAATGAACAGATTTGCAACATATTGATAAGGGTTTTTTTTTTAACTCTGATATTTATTTATTTCTGAATCCTCCATCTCCCTCAAAAAGAACTCTTACATAATAAGAGTTTGATGAGCTGTGAACAGCTATTTAGCTGGTTTTTATTTTATTTTATAAAATTGGGAAAAAAATAGAAATGTCTTACTTGGCATTGTTAGAAGTACCAAAATAATAATGCCAAGAGGTTGGGATTGGGGTTTATTTTATTTATTTATTTTTGCCATCCTTTACAAGGTTTTGGTCAGCGTGATTCAGAAAAGATGTGGAGACTCTGGAAAGAGTGCAGAGAAGAGCAAGAAAGAGGATCAGGGGACTGGAGGCTAAAATATATGAAGAACAGTTGCAGGAACTGGGTAGGTCTAGTTTAATGAAAAGAAGGACCAGGGGAGACATGATAGCAGTCTTCCAATCTCTCAGGGGCTGCCCCAAAGAAGAGGGAGTCAAGCTATTCTCCAAGGCACCTGAGGGTAGAACAAGAAGCAATGGGTGGAAACTAATCCAAGAGAGAAGCAACTTAGAACTAAGGAGAGATTTCCTGATAATTAGAACAATTCACCCGTGGAACAACTTGCCTCCAGAAGCTGTCGGCGCTCCATCACTGAAGGTTTTTAAGAAGAGATTGGACAACCATTTGTCTGAAATGGTATAGGCTTTCCTTGCCTGAGCAGGGGGTTGGACTAGATGACCTCCAAGGCCCTTCCCAACTCTTCTAATCTGCCTCCTGTAAAATATTTTCTTCACCACACCTTTACACTTGCTGCCAGCGGTTGGGATGATGGCTTCAAGCTGCGTCGTTTTAAAAGGATCCTGGTCAGGATTAGAGAGAAGATGAGTTTATCAAAGGCTGTTTATATTGGTCGTTGTATATATTATCTCCAGAAAATTAGCCAGCAAAATAGAATTTATATACAGACTGTCAGAAGGCCGTTAGAGAAGCGAGTTACCCTTTTATTATTTCGATTTGCTTCCCGACTGCATCCCATTGATTATTTATTTATTTATTTAAATTTATACCCCGCCCTTCTCCTAAAAAAGAAGTTATTACATGACTAATGTTATCCAAGATGGGCATATGACGCTTACGTCATTTGTTTATAAAACAAATGTCCAAAATTTCTTCACCGGTTCTTAGCAATACCGTGTCATTTTTTTAATTGGTTGCCAAGCAACGGGAGGGTAATATTGCTCTAATACCTCCCACCCCCCCAAAATCAGCATAAAACAGAAGCTTCTCAAGGCTCCACATTTTGAAGATGGGGAATTGGAGACGATCAATTCCTTTCGGGGAGTCTAAAAAAGATGGCATTTATCCAGGTGATTGTTTAATAGAATACGTAGGTTGTGTTTGTTTCTTTTTATTTATTTATTTATCAAATTTATATACCGCACCTATCTCCCAATGGGACTCAGGGCGGTGCCCAGGAAAGGAATAAAATGTAAAAAACAATAAATACAGAATATTAAAAACAAATTAAACTGAGTTGAACCCGTGCTAAAATTGTCAATTAAAACCCATGTCTAAAATAAGATTAAAATTTAGAGCTATGCCAGGCCGGCCTCGTGAATGAGGTATGTGTTGATGTCAGGGCGATTGGTTTGGAGGTAGAATCAGAGGTGGGATTCAGCCGGTTCGTAGCAGTTCGCCAGTAGCTGAAATCAGAGGTGCAACCTGCCCCCCCAGTCTCACCCCCAGCCCCAATTCTCTGCCATCCTATTTAGGTACGTTTTTGAGACTGGGTGCATGCGTGGAAGGGATGTTTAAGCTTATTCAGATTTGTATTCAGATTTGTATTCAGATTTGTATACCGCCCTTTCTCCCTTGCGGGACTCAGAACAGGCAATAATAAAACAACAATTAAAAAACATCAAATACAATAAATACGCTAAAAATGAATTAAACCACTAAGCCTGTTCTAAAATCCCCAATAGAAACCCCATAAAAAAACAGATTAAAAGACTACGCCAGGCCGGCCGTATGAAATAGATGGGTTTTCAAGGCCCAGCGGAAGAGGCGCAGGTCCGTGGTTGTACGTAGGTCAGAGGGTAGGTCATTCTTGTGTGCAAGCGGAAGGCATGAACCTGTGTCTTCAATGTGACCTGTAGGATTGTGGTTGAGAAACCCCACCAAGATTCTGAGCCAGGAAACCTGGTACCAGCCTGTTGCTAAAAAGAAATAAAACAATACTCTCCCTGCATCATCAGCCTGCACTGCAGCATTTCGTCTTCTGCAGCATCTACAGTCCACTAAGTCACACTCAATCATTTGTCGAGAAACCTAACTGGAAATAGCAAAGGCAGATCTGGGCAATACAAGGAATAAAATGTAGAGATCATTCCAGGCAGCAGCAACCCCCAAAAAAGATCCACCACGAAGCCTATCTCGGTCTCTTGGTGAAAGGTTCTGGATTCCTGCTACTGCTACAATCATTCCAGCCACAGAAGGTGTTAAAAACGTGTATTTAAAAACCATTCCTTTTTGTCAATATCAGAACTCTTCCTAACTCTTCCAGAACTTGGTCCTCGTGGTCCTATATTTTTTGCCCGAATTTATAGCCACGATACGTGGCCTTCCAGAGCTCCGTTTCTGGCTGCGACAGCCTCCTGGAATCCTCTTCCTGCAAAAATGGAGCTCGGGAAGGCTGCACTTCATGGGCAGGATCTGGCCCCTGGCCCTTGAGTTTGACATCCCTGGTACAGACGATACATGGCTCAATAGCAGGAACTGTGAGAGGGATCTTGGAGTCCTAGTGGACAACCATTTAAATGGGAGCCAGCCGTGGGCGGCAGCTACCCAAAAAGCCAACCCAGTTCTAGGCTGCATCAACAGAGGGAGACAATCAAGATCACCTGAAGGGTTAATGCCACTTTATAATGCCTTGGTAAGGCCACACTTGGAATATTGATGGCCAAATATGGGCTTTTTAGGCTTGTGCCTCGGTGTGCATGCTTTCCAATGAAACAAACCGAGACAGGAAGATCATTTTATTACAATTTATCAGAATATTCAGACAAAAGGGATTCCTCATTCAAAGAGGGAACCCCAATATTTAGCTAACATCCCCTTTTATAGTTAACATAACAAAGAAACCTGAAAGATTGGACAGGATAATCGCATATTAAAATGAGGTCTGAAAGGGAATAAATTGTAAGAAGAAAAGTTGTTTAGGGTTCACAAGAGATAAGCCAGACCCCAATTTGTACTAACAAACTTTTCTTATCTGGAGCTAGTCTCCGGCTTGTTTATCAGTTTCAGGAATGTTAAAAGCTAATAAATTGTGAACATCACTTTAAAAGAAAGAATATAAATCAGATTAAAATGCAACCTAACTATGTTAGTTAACAAATAACAAAGCCCATGTTATTTGCCCCTCAATATGGCATCCAGTTTTGGTCGCCACGATGTAGAAAAGATGTGGAGACTCTAGAAAGAGTGCAGAGAAGAGCAACAAAGAGGATGAGGGGACTGGAGACGAAAACATAGGAAGAGCGGTTGCAGGAACTGGGTAGGTCTTAAACCAATGATGGCTTGGATTTTTCTCTCTCTCTCCCTCTCGTTGAAGAGATGCTATTGCCCATTCTATGCGCCACTATCCGCCTTCTCTGTGGAGCGCAGTCTTGCGAATTCATCCACCCTCAGACCTTCTGCGATGAATTGAATGAATGGTCTGCACCCCACTCCAAAAAATCTCACTGGCAGACTGCATGTCAGCAGTAACGTTACCCAGACATATGGCCGCCATCTGGCTTGCAGAGGGTAAATCAGATCCCGGCTAATTTTAATTCCTTCAGCAAATGGCGAACAATTTGCCCTGAAAATCCTAGAATTCAAGACAGGTAAGAGTCTTAAAGGAATCTCTTTTTGTTTGAAAAGTTAATTTTTTGTTCCCTGTATACAATTATAGGTCTACATTCACATTCTTTGCAACAGTTCTAATGTTTGTCAACTTTTTTGTGGAAGTCTAGTAGAGCTTGCGTCTTGTGATAATGCACACATACACACACACAAAGACACCCCATGTGTTCATTGTGCAAGGCGGGGCTGATGAGCAGGGATGAAGTGTGCAGCCCACATATCTGCATTTGCCTGGGGCAGATAAACATCACCCCCAGGCTCCTTCCTACACGCTGAACTCATTTTAGAAACCGCCTGGGCTGTGAGTTGTCTACTGAGAATCATATTAGCTCTTTGGACTCAAACAAGAAGGCGGTTTTGCCATGCGACAGCTCCCTCTCCCACCAGGATCCTGCAGGCAGATTCTGTATTGGTTGTATTGGAAAACAGCATTTGTGATGGTTCGTCCGACACCCACAATCGCTCTTCTGAATAGAAGGGAATGGAAGGGAATAGAATAGAATAGAATAGAATAATGGAAGGGAAGGGAAGGGAAGAGAAGAGAAGAGAAGAATATCGGAAAAGAATGGAATGGAGTGGAACAGAATAGAATAGAATATCAGAATATAGAATAGAACAGAATAATCTTTTAAATCTTTTAATTCAAAACGCCTCTCGGTTTCGGAGATGCAAAACTGCTTCTTGCATATAAAAGTTCCTGCAACCGTTCATCGTATGTTGGAACGGTTAATCTAATCCTCTTTGTTGCTCTTCTCTGGAGTCTCCACATCTTTTTTTACATCGTGGCAACCAAAACTGGATGCCGTATTCCAAGTGTGGCCTTTATTACCAAGGCCTTATAAAGTGGTATTAACCCTTCAGGTGATCTTGATTCTCTCCCTCTGTTGATGCAGCCTAGAACTGGGTTGGCTTTTTGGGCAGCTGCTGCAACACAATGGTTCAACAATGGTTGAATGGTCATCCACTAGGACTCCAAGATCCCTCTCACAGTCACCCCTATTGAGCAAGGTACCACACTTCATCTGATATTTTTTTTTAAAACAAACAAAATTATTTGGCTTCTTCTACCCAGGAGAAAGTACAGCCTGGGTCATTAATATTGAATGTCGGCTCTCATTTTGCAGGTGTTCATTTAAAGGTAACCATAGCACAGAGGGACATCCATAATTCATAGCAGAATCGTGGTCTAATGCCTTGGGGGTCCTCTTTCCTTTAGTTGGCGGCTCCCTATCAGCCATCCTGCTGTCACTGGAAGACAACTTTGATATTGTTATAAGTGTGAGGATCTGGCGTCTCTAATGACAAACTAGACTGCGGATGATGTAAGCGGGTTCCCGTCAATGGATGGGACGATGTTGACGGGGAACACCCCAGTTGAGGGGCAGAGGCCGCCGAGGAAAGTCCGGTTCCGCATCGCCTCTTCTCACAGCGGGCGGATCCTGAGGGAGGTCTACACCAATGGAGAAGCGTCAGATTCCTGGGATTCGGAGTGTACCAGCAGCTCGGGAAGCGACCCCAACGGCCACCTCAGTGAGTCGGACGGACAGAACAACGGACCGGCTAGCTCCGATGAGAACGAGACGGAGGCGGATGAAGCGTTTGCATTCGTGAGGGCCGTCAAAAAACGAGGGTTTGGTACCAAATGGGTCAACATCCTCAGCAGAAACGGGACAGTCAGAGGAGTGAAGCATAAAGTCAGCGCTGGCCAGGTCCTTTTCAACAACTTAAGCAAAGCCTTTGAGGTAAGCGGGCGAGTCTCCCTTCTCTGCTTGAGGGGTGAAATCCAGCAGGTTCTGACAGGTTCTGGAGAACCGGTAGCGGAAATTTTGAGTAGTTCGGTGAACCGGCAAATCCCACCTCTGGCTGGCCACGCCCCTGATCTATTTTGTGCCTCCTGGGTCCCAGCTGATCGGGAAGGAATGGGGATTTTGCAGTATCCTTCCCCTGGATACTGGGGAGGGAAGGTAATGTAGTAACACAGCCTTAGTGAATGGTTTGACAGTGGTGAGGGGATTATTTGTTTAGCAGAGTGATGGCATTTAGGGAAAAAAACTCTTCTTGTGTCTAGTTGTCTTAGTGTGCAGTCCTCCATAGTGGAGATCCCCACACTTGGCAACTTTAAGACTTGCGGACTCCAACTCCCAGAATCCTCCTGCCAGTTTTATACCATGCTGGCTGGAGAATTCTGGGAGTTGAAGTCCACAAGTCTTAAAGTTGCCAAGTTTGAAGACCTCTGCTCTATAGCGTCCTTTTAAGGGTAGGAGTTGAAACAATTTACGTCCAGGATGCGAGGGGGTCTGTAGATATTTTCCAAGCCCTCTTTTTGACTCCTGCAGTGTGCAGGTCCTCCATGGAAGGCAGGCTGGTAGCCATTGTTCTTCCTGCAGTTCTGATTCTCCTCCGAAGTCCTTGTCGGTCTTGTTGGGTTGCAGAGCCAAACCAGACAGTTATGGAGGTGCAAATGACAGACTCCATCACTCCTCGACAATCATACTATTTGTTGAACCGATTTAACACATCTTCCTTGTATGCTTTGATATATTTGTCCGTTTATAGCCCCTGTTTTTGTCAGCTAGCCGTTGTTAAAATAAGCCCCAAGTCAAAAAAATATATTCCTTTTCCTTCTTTTCCTTAATTGTAAGTGTT